>VXBP01006262.1:135315-231942 GCA_013400115.1 Rhinopomastus cyanomelas | reverse complement strand
GGCCTTCCAGTATCTGAGAGGGGCCTACAAAAAGGCTGGGGAGGAGGGCCTTTTTAGGATGTCGGGAAGTGGCAGGACTGGGGGGAATGGAGCAAAGCTGGAGATGGGTAGATTCAGACTGGATTTGAGGAGAAAGTTCTTCACTGTGAAAGTGGTGAGAGCCTGGAATGGGTTGCCCAGGGAGGTGGTGGAGGCCCCGTCCTTGGCCTAGTGTTTAAGGCCAGGCTGGATGAGGCTCTGGCCAGCCTGGTCTAGGATGGGGTGTCCCTGCCCATGGCAGGGGAGTTGGAACTGGATGATTCTGTGGTCCCTTCTAACCTTGACTGATTCTGTGAATTGGTCTGTGCGATCCTGCTGTGTCAGGGGGATTGGACTAGATGATCTTTCAAGGTCCTTCCAATCCCTAATGATTCTATTATCTGCAGACCTTCTTGCTCTCTACAGTTACCTCATAGGAGGTTGTAGCGAGGCTGGTGCTGGTCTCATCCAAATTGCTAATGATAGGATGAGGGGAATCACCTCAAGTTGTGTCAGGGAAAGTTTAGATTGAATCTTAGGAAGAAGCTCTCTATTGGGAGAGTGGTTGGGCACTGGAACAGCCTGCCCAGGGAGGTGGTGAAGTCCCCATCCCTGGAAGTGTTTAAAAAACTAGTAACTAGGGCACTTGATATTGTGGTCTAGGGCAGGGGTCCTCAGACCGTGTCGGGGGGCCGGAGCCTGGCCCCGCAGTAGTCAGGAAGAGGTGAACTGCGGCCGCTCGGCGGTGAGGTGGGGGGGTACCCGCGGGCCAGGGTTTGAGGACCCCTGGTCTAGGGGTTAGAGAGATGTTGGGGTGAGGGCTGGACTTGGTGATCGCAGAGGTCCTTTCCAGCCCTGATGATTTTATGATACTGGTAACAGTGCCAGGCAGTGATCTAGGAGAACATGTTTCCTTGGAGGTGTGCGACAAGGAAGAATGTTTGAAAGGCTGTGTTTACCAAAAAGCATTTGTTAGCAAGCGTCTGATTTTTCCAGAGCTGTAGTATTTAGAGAGCCTGACCATCAGAACCTAGAGAAGTAATCAGTGAGTAACAACTTCCCTTAGAAGCAGCACTGCGTTCTTTGTGGCTCATCTGAGAGCTAGTGACCAAGACTTGTTAGGATTCTTTTTCCTCCTGCCTACAGTCAGACTTGGTGGGCCTCGACTCCTCTCAAGAAACATCTGATCTGTGTACTGCATGGGGCTGTTGGGGCTGATAGTTCAACCCCGTTGCTCACTGGCTTCTTGCCCTGTTGGGACACTTAGCATAGTGGCCTTGGGAGAAGAACAAAGAAACACTGTGGTTGCAGGAGAGGAACCCTTGTTGCTGCAGGTTAGGGTGCAGACCCATATGAAAACCCACTGTGGAAGAGCTAAAGCTGTGCATTGCTTTTCAGCTTCAGGTTTCTATGAGATGAGCCTTTACAGAGGTGATCTGGGAGTGCTTTTCTGCCAACAGGGATTATGTGTTGATAAGTCTCTTTATTTTCATAGTTAATGCAATATGAAGCTGCTAATCTTATTAAAAAGAAAAACCCAAACCCCTTAACAGCTACGCTCTTGAGCAATAAGGAGTTGCAAATGAGACAATTTGTGGAGATCTGTAGGTTTAAAGATACTCTCTCTATAGGTTTTTTATCTTCTAACTTCAAATATTTAATAAGTCTGCCTTTGTTGCTTGTGAAAGAGAATGTGAAATAGCTGTTATTACCTTACCTGAGGCTCTGGCTACTGCATAATGTGTTTTGTGCAGCCATCTCAATATTTACAGTATGTGGATAATGATTGAATGGACTAACAGCTGCACATAACACATTGCAAAACAATTTCCTTGGAGAGTAAGCAGGTTCAGGCCATTTAAAAAAAGTGCTTATTTGAATTTGAACATAGTTCAAGATCTAGTGAAGGTGATCTTTGCAGTTGTACCCAGCTGAGCCATAAAGTAAGCTGCTTAATTTGCTAATTTATTAGTAACTTTTATTGTTTCATGTAATTTGCCACCGCCTTTTGCAGGTCAGTTCACAACACGATAACATTTCTGAAGTCATTTACTACCATGCCTTAATGGAGTCTTTCCAACCTATGATTCAGTATGAAAAAATGCAATATGTCATCTAAAAACAAAGACCTCTTCAAAGCTGTCTTTTTATAGCATGTAAAAACAGGGCTAAAAGCTTCTGTGTATGCTGTAGAAGTTATATAATTGGATTGTTAAAAACCTCAACTCTTAAGCTTAGATCAAAATTGTTCAGTAATGCCTCTTATGTGAGTTTTGAAGGTCAGTCAATTAGTCTTTGCTGTAGGAAATGTGCCTTCTAATCCTGCTATCTCCTGTGGTTTGGATTATCTCTAACTGAAAGTCACTTTGCTGCTTTGTTTAAAAGAAAGTTCACTTCTTTGATTAGATCAGTAGATCTAAGAATAGTAAGAACTATCTGCTGTTGACGATCACACAGAATCATAGAACATTATGGATTGGAAGAGACCTTGAAAGATCATACAGTCGAATCTCCCTGCCAGAGCAGGATCCCCTAGGTAAAGTTGCATAGGAACACAGCCAGGTGGATTTTAAACGTCTCCAGAGAAGGAGACTGTACAGCCTCCCTCGGCAGCCCATTCCATTCCACTGTCACCCTCACTGCTATGAAGTTCCTTCTCATATTGATGTGGAATCTCCTATGCTCCAGCTTACACCTGTTACCCCTTGTCCCATCGCTGGATGCCACTGAGCAGGGCTTGACTCTATCCTCCTGACATGCACCCTTTCCATGTTTATAACCATTAATGAGGCTACCCCTTGCTCTCATTTTTTCCAAGCTAAAGAGACCCAGCTCTCTCAGCCTTTCCTCATCAGGGAGATCTTCCACTCCCTTCATCATCTGTGGCTCTGCACTGGATGGGTGAACTCATAAACCTGAATGTGCTGCGATTAAGAACTGGAAATCGCTCGAATGCTAAATTCAGCATGTGCTACTCTGCTGTGCCTTTTTTGACATGGCGAGCCCTAGCTTTCAGAGTTGTGCTGATGAAGCGTTCAGTAACTTGTTTATTTTCACCTGTGGGCAGATTTACTTAGTAGGTTCCACTGTGGGTGGGTCAGTAGCTGAAGCCGACACATCTCTTCAGTGAACTTTGTTTCTGTTCTGCCTAGTGACAGCCATTTCTGCTCACTTGGAAGTGCCCCATAAAGTGAGTAGGAAGTCAGTTGCCAGCAATCCCTTTCACTCTTTCCCTTTCACACTTCATATTCTTCTGGCAGTTTTCTCCACAGGCTCTTTATCTCCCTTTAAAGTTGGAAATGAAGCAAGTTGTTTGTTTTAGTTCTGTTGATCAGTATGTTTTCTAGTTGTTTACTACTAAATAAATGGGGGGGAAGTGAATTGAATTATCTTTTAGCAGTTGCCAAACTATGATTTTGAGAACTGTGTTCGATCCTTCTGCATGATACTTGAGTCATTAATTAATCCCAGAGAAGACTGAGTGTGGAAACATAAGGCCTTTCATTTAATATTTTACTAACCTGTGCTACTGTTTTGTATTTATCAGCGTTTTGGTCATGTGTGCTTTGCACTCCTGTCTTTATCAGAAATGTGAGGGCAGAAGTAAACTTTGCCCGTCTGCATGCTCTGAAGAGACAATCTTTCATGAATTCTCCATCATTAAAAATATTGCTGTTGCTGTTCTAACCTTGAGGGTGATTTTTATTGTCATTGTTAGATGATAGGAAATCACATTTGAACTAGAGTCATGACCCCAGAGACTGAACAGATTGTGCCTGAGTAGTCTTAGACATGCAGTGCTGGTGAGAAATCAGATATCCTGTGCTAAAGATCATGTGCTAGAACCTAATTCCCACCAGGAGAGGCTTAGGTTGGATGTTAGGAAGCTGTTCCTTGTAGAAAGAGTGATCAGACACTGGAATGGACTGCCCACGTCCCCCATCCCTGGAGGTGTTTAAAGACAAACTGGATGTGTCCCTTAGTGCCCTGGTCTGGCCGATGTGGTGATGTTAGGTCATGGGCTGGGCTGGATGAGCTCAGAGGTCTTTTCCAGCCTCACTAATACTGTGATTATGTGGTTCTATATGCTGCCATTCATTTCCTGTTTTGGAAATGTATGTCTTGCTATTTTTTTTTTAACTAAGAAAAAACGTTATTATTTGTGATATACTTCCATTTCAAAGTTCTGCTAGTATCAGCTGGAAAGTAAAGGCTTGCTTAAAGCCAGCACCAAAAGCCAAAATGTTAGATTTTATTTGTATTTTTATCTCAGCAGCTCTGAAACACTTTCATGCATGGCAGTGCATGAAGTCTCCCCTCTGTAATGTGAATAATGTCAATGAAACACTTGTTCTGGAGACTTCAGCAGAATATGTACATTACTAGCGTCCTTGCTTACTAAACTATAAAATACAGATCACCACGCTTGGAAGAAGCATAACAGAGGAAGCTAGCATTGATAAACACCATGATGAACGTGAACCGCCAGCAGAAGAGACCTCCTTGAAAGGCAAGTTATAAAATCATAGAACAGTTTCAGCTGGAAGAGACCTTTAAGTTTATTGAGTCCAACCTTTTCCTAGCCCCATCATCACCACTAAACCATATCCCCACAATGCAACATCTACCTTTCTCATAAACACCTCCAGGGATTGTGACTCAACCCCCTCGACAGGCAAGCTGTTCCAATGCCTGACAACCCTTTCATGAAAGAAATTCTTCCTGACATCCAACCTGAACCTTCTGGGGCACAGCTTCAGGCTATTTCCCCTCACCCTATCACTGTCCTCCTCAACCCTTGTCTCTATACAACTTCTTGGAGGAGGGGGTCTCCCCTCCATCTCCTCTTCTCCAGGCTGAACAGCCCCTGATCCCTCAGCCTGTTCCAAATCCTTTAGCAGCTTGGTAGCCACCTCTGTCCTCCAGTCCTTCAACATTACTCTTGTAGTGAGGGGCCCCAAATTCAACACAGGACTCTTAGAGCTCTTTCTCAACTTGGAAAGAATATTATTGTGGAGTTGTAAGTAGAAGGGCTACACTAAAAAAACAAAGAGCTGTGTGTGAAGCTGTTGCAGCTCCTTGCCACAGGATACTGTGTATACTAGAAGTGTACATGGATTTAAGGAGAGATTTGACAAAGGAAGGTAGAGAAGTCCTACATTACAGAAGAGGCCACATGTGTTCCAGAAGATCTCTTGAGCTGGAAGTTGCATCAGGTCAGAGGAATAGCCTTCCGTCATCTTTTAAAACATGTGAGTGTTTTTGCTCTTGTTCCTATTTATTGACTGACAAGAGGATATGAAGGTAAAAATCTGAAAATACTTCCCTGAAGGTATGTGTGGAGAGGCAGGATCTAAATGAACTACTCAAATGAATAAGAGGAGGGAAAAAAGAGTGGAGGGGGAAGCTTTACAATTTAAAAACTAGTGAAGGGATCTGTCATGGTTTAAAATCCCCAAGAACAAAGTTCACCCATTAATTTATCTTAGGTGCTAATGAACAGAAATAAAAACAAAACAGGGTTTAGAAAAAAGCTGTAATACTTAGTATTGGGTTTTGTCTGCAATTGATAACTTGATTTGGTAGGAGGAAAGCAACAGGAGAAGTTCTTCTCCCTGTCTACTCTGCCCTGTCTGGATAGTGACTTGATTGAGAGACTTCAGTGGAGGGCCACAAGGAGACCCAAGGGGACTGGTGCACCTACCTTATTAGGAGAAATTGAGAGACCCAGGCTTTTTAAGCTTGCAGAGGTGAAGGTTATGAGGACACTTAATCACTGTCTGTAAATCTGTGAGGGCTGGATATCAAGAAGAAAGAGGCAATTTTTTTTCACTTGTGCCCTGTGACAGGACAGCGAGTAATGGGTATCAGTTGGAGCACAGGAAGTTCCATCTTAACACAAGTAAAAACTTCCTCACTGTAAGGGTTACGGAGCACTGGAACAGGCTGTCCAGGGAGGTTGTGAATTCTCCTTCTCTGGAGACTTCTTAAGACCTATCTGGATGCATCTCTGTGTAACCTGTCTTAGGTTCTGTGATCCTGCTCAAGTAGGGGTATTGGACTTGATGACTCATGCAGGTCCCTTCCAACCCCTAATGTTCTGTGTGTATTTAATTCACCCCACATAAAAGTTCCCACATAAAAAGGCACACACACAAAGACATATGGGGATTAATCACAATACTCTTACATAATTGAGCTGAAACGTCAATGTCCAAACCCTAGAAAGGGGAAGAGGACTTCCAACTGTACTTTCTTCTGTGGCAGTGTTGTCCATGCACTCATCCCTCAGCATTAGCAGTTCTCTGCTCCGTGTGCTTCCATGACAGCCCTCCATTTCTAGAATGCTGATTTGTACAGCCATGAGCAAGGGCAAAAATGTCTGTATTTCAACAAACTATGGAATCTAGATGAAGCCTTCTTTCCACTGGTCCATGAGGAGCAGTGTTCTCTCTCTCTCTCTCTCTCGATCTCTCTCTTCTGCTGGCTCAGACACCCTCCATTCTCCACAAATACATACATTAAGCTGGCAGCTTGACCTGCAGTTTTCATGGCGAGCAGCAAAATACCAAACCGTCACAGGGTCCTCAATTACAAGAGCAGAAGTGTAGGCAGAACTACTGATTTTGGAGGAGCTGGAAAAGGGGCTATAGTGAATGTACACATCTGGGTGAAATGCAGCGTTACATCCTCCATACAGAACTTTGCTGTTGTTTAAATGCTTCTTTGGAACAGGAAGCAAGTAAATGTCTGATACTGGTTTTTCAAGTCATGTTTTGTCCAAGGGAAGAGAGTGTGCGTGTGTGTACGTACATGTCTGAGCAGTATAGTCTGCACAGTGTGGCTGCATCTAGCTGATAGTGCAGAGCCCATCCAGTGTTTATCTAATCAAAGTTCAAATCTACAGGCAAGCTCCTCAGTTAACAGTTTCTCGATTTCTTCTGGTCAGAGCCGTTCAGCAAGATTTGGACAGACTGGAGAGGAACCTAACGAGGTTCAACAAGAGCCAGTGCAGAATTCTCCACCTGGGAAGCAACAACAAAATCCACCACTACAGGTTAGGAGCTGCTACAGAGCAGCCTTGGGACCTTCAGAGTCCTGGTGGACAGGAAGTTCTCCGTGGGACAGCAATGTACCCATGTGGCCAGGAAAGCAAAGGATAGCCTAGGGTGTGTCCAGCAGATCTAAGGAAGTTCTCCTCTCCCTTGACTCTGCCCCAGTGAGACCTCATCTGGAGTCCAGTTTTGGGCTCCTCAGTTCAAGAGTACAGACCTCTACTGGAGGGCTACAAGGATGATGAACGGACTGGAACAGCTGCCTGATGAGGAAAGGCTGAGAGACCTGTGGCTTTATAGTCTGGAGAAGAGAAGACTACTCCGCTCTGGTGAGACCCCACCTGGAGCACTGCATCCAGTTCTGGAGCCCTTATTACAAGAAGGATGTGAACGTACTGGAGCGTGTGCAGAGGAGGGCCACGAGGATGATCAGAGGGCTGGAGCACCTCTCCTGTGAGGCCAGACTGAGACAGTTTGGGCTGTTCAGTCTGGAGAAGAGGAGGCTCCGAGGTGACCTTATTGTGGCCTTTCAGTATCTGAAGGGGGCCTACAAAAAGGCTAGGGAGTGACTATTTAGGATGGCATGTAGTGACAGGACTGGGGGCAATGGAGCAAAGCTGGAGATGGGTAGATTTAGAGTGAATGTGAGGAGGAAGTTCTTAACTGTGAGAGTGGTGAGGGCCTGGAATGGGTTGCCCAGGAAGGTGGTGGAGACGCCATCCCTGGCGGTGTTTAAGGCCAGGCTGGATGGGATTCTGGCCAGCCTGGTCTAGGGTGGGGTGTCCCTGCCTGTGCTGGGGGTGTTGGAACTGGGTGATGGTTCCTTCCTACCCTGAGTGACTCTGATTCCATGGCTTCTCCAGTCAGGTGAGCCTGCTGTGTCAGGGGGATTGGACTAGATGATCTTTTGAGGTCCCTTCCAATCTCTTACGATTCTATGATTCTATGAAAGCTAATTAATATCTCTCAATCCATGAGGACTGGGCATCAAGAAGGCAGGGACAACCTGTTTTCACTTGTGCCCTGGGATAGGGTATGGGGCAATGGATTGTAGCTCAAGCACAGGATTCCCCATCTCAACATGAGGAAGAACTTCTTTATTGCAAAGGTGACAGCCCTGGAACAGGCTCCCAAGAGAGGTTGTGGAGTTTCCTTCTCTAAAGAATTGTCTGGATGCATTTCTGAGTTATCTGCCCTAGTTTTGGTCCTGCTCTGGCAGGGGAGTTTGACTTGATGATCTTTGGAGGTCCCTTCCAACCCCTAGCACTCTGTGTGTGGGGGGTAGAAAAAATGGTTTCTTTTCAGGCCAGTTGAGGTAGTGCCTTATGCATGGACTTTACTGGAAGCTGGAATGTGGCCAAACATCTCTTGTCTTCATGAAAGCTAAATGTGGTTTTACATGCGCTAGGACAAGTGTCTGAGGGCCACTTGGAAGTGGTCCTAACAAGCTGTCGTCCTCTGGAGAGCAAGGGCCAGATTTTCCTCTTCGCTGGTGCTTCCTCATGCAGCCAGCCCTCAGTAGAACCTGCTGTTGCACTAACTAGACTTTGTTTTCATTTGTGCTGTGAATCAGTGGCTTAATTTCCTGGCCTCTGTGCCAAGGGAGTTATAAGCTGGCTTTTCATTAGCTGGTATCCTTGAGGATTAGTGATAGCAGGTGTTCTGCTTATGATTTAGCCTAATACCCAGTGGAGGGATGTTTTCCTCCAGTGTCTGGATTGGTGTCTGAGCTGTGGAAAATACTGGTGGACCTTTCAAACAGTTGGACTGTATTGTAGGAAAGACCCCTGTCAGTCAAATTACAGTTCCTGTTCTAGCACCATACACAGTTAAAAGCATTGGTGGCCATTGAGGTAAGCAAGAAACACTCCTCACCATCCTGTACCAGTGGTGATGTTATGCCAGGGAGGGAGGCAGTTAGCGTGTGAAAACACGCATCAAGCAAGTTTGCTTGTGCAGGCAGTTGTGGTTGTAGTTCTGTCCGAAAGTAGTAGGGGTTTGCTGTAGTTTCCAAATGTGCCAGTAAGGTTGTACTTAGACCTAATTTTCATCTTGAATCGAGCAACCAAGTCTAGATGAGATGCATCACTGCAGGGAGGTTGGACTAAATGATCTTTATGGTCTCTTCCAACCTAAGCTGTTCTGTGATTGTCACTTTTATTACAGCAGTCAGAAAAGGCTTTTGATCTCAAATCCAGCAAAATCAATGCTAAAAACTTTAAAGAGCTTTCTTAAGGTCTGAAATGATGATGTGGGGGCTGCTCTTTGCTGCTCCTCAGATTAATTTATGCAGAAGCTTGTTAAAAAGACTTAAAAAACCAACAGTGACATTTAGAAGGATTAAGAGTAGGATCATAGAATGGCCAGGGTTGGAAGTGACCTTAACAATCAGCTGGTTCCAACCCCGCTGCACATGCAGGGACCCCTTCACTACATCAGGTTACTCGGGGCCACATGCAACCTGGCCTTGAATACTTCCAGGGGTGAGGCAGCCATAAGTTCCGTGGGCAACCTGTTTCAGCATCTCAGCACCCTCACAGGAAAGAATTTATTCCTCATGTCCAACCTCAATCTCCCCTCTTCAAGTCGGGAACCTTTTCCCTCTGTCCTCTTGCTATGCACGCGTGTAAAAAGCCCTACTCCAGCTTTCTTGTTGGCCCTCTTCAGATATTGGAAAGCTGCTCTAAGGTCAACAGAATAGCTTAAGGACATGCTTTAATAATAAACCATTGGGGTTTGTGACATGGATTGTGTTCTGGATTATGTCCAGTAGCTCATTCTGCCTTGTCTGTCAGATACTTTTTGCCTTTGCCAGGGTATAACAAAAATGTACCAGTTAATCAAACCTAGTAAACACCACTATCATCCTGGGAAAAGCTTTTCTGTTTCAGGCAGAGGGTTGCACTGAAGCAAATGTGTGAAACTTGGAGTTAAAAGTTCACTTTGCTTTAAAAACAATGTTTCTGGGAGTTTTTCCAAACACAGCCCTTGGTGGGGAGATGGCTGCAGGTAACACAGAGCCATTGCACGTACAGAAGCAATGAGCTCCTGCAGTGTTCTCAGGCCTTCCCATATACTGACAGCAGAGGGGACTGTCGCATCCAGTGAAAGGATTGACATTTGTAAACTCTTTGCTGCCTTCTCTCAAATTCCTGATGGGAGGAGGCAGCACTATTTAGAAATCTCCTATTTAATCTCAAACCAGTCTATTGACTGAAGCATAGTTGTCCAGCTCCTCATAGAAATTCACTGCACGGTTTTTTTACCTCCAGGGCCTTCCAATAACCAAAAGGGGCCTGTCAGAAGACTGGGGAAGACTGTTCACAAGGGCAGGGGACGATAGAATGAGGGGTCATGATTTTAAGCTAAAAAAAGGTACATTTAAGCTGAACATTAGGAAAAAGGTACACAATCAGAGGGTGGTGGATCCCTAGAACACGCTGCCCAGAGAGGTGGTGGAGGCCCCATTCCTGGAGATATTCGAGCTCAGGCAGGATGGGGTTCTGGGCAGTTTGGTCTGGTGAGTGATGGCCCTACTTGGTATAGGGAGGTTGGACTAGATGATCTTTGGAGGTCTCTTCCAACCCAACGCATTCTATGATTCTATGATGATTGGGTCTTTTCATACCTGGACTAAAAGACTAAGCTGACACAGGGGAGTCGGACAGATGTACTTTTGTCTGTGGGGACACACGATTCATCTGGTTCTTGCTTTTGTTTGCCATACTTATACAAAGCTCTAGCTGGAGCCTAACTACAGCTCATCTATGACAACATTTTACGTTCTATGTTAGAGCCAAAGTCTTCAATTGAGAAAAAATTTAGGAAGCTTGGCTACTTAACAAAGAAGTCTAATACACTGAAATTTCCAAACAGATTTTTGTCAGGCACTGGAGTAAAACGAGCTCAAAGTCTGGTTCTTCTGTAAGCCTTTGTTGCTGATAGCAGTGCAATGTTGGTGTGTTTGCTTTAAAGCACGGGCTCTTGCTCATCCTCTGCGCTTTTTTTTATTTGTTTTAGTTCAAAACCCATTTCTTCACCTCTAATTGTACAAGTTGGACATGCGGAGACGCTTCAGCCACTGCTTGCCCTTATGGGTTTCTTCAAAGATGATGAACCTCTCAAGGCAAACAATTATGATAGACAAACTCATCGCAAGTTCCGCAGCGGCCGCATTGTGCCTTATGCAGCAAACCTGGTCTTTGTGCTCTACCACTGCGATCAGGTGAAAACCTCCGAAGAGGAGTATCAAGTGCAGATGCTGTTGAATGAAAAACTGATGTTGTTTCATCACTCAAATGAAACTGTCTCTACTTACGCAGACCTCAAGGAATATTACAAGGACATCCTGGAAAACTGCCACTTCAAAGAAGAGTGTGAACTACCCAAAGTGAATACTACTGCTGATGATGAGCTGTGAGGGAACGTAACAGAGTGGGAGTCCTGCACATTGATCTTGGTTCTTTTCACAGACACTGGACAAGCACTTTTAGTGGTTTGCTGCTGCTCTGTTGACTTTTCAAACTTGCAGGGTTGATGTGTTGTCTCAGCTCCTTGCCCTGTTTATTTATCATGTAAGCAGAATGCAAAGAGCTGTAACGGGCATATTACTGAACATTTGTAACAAACATGTGATGCAGGATGAAGCATGCCTGGATGTTTCCATGTGCAAATAAGTCATGTCATTGCTTGTTATGAAAATGCTGTGAATGGTTTTAAGAGCTCAGACAACCTGTTTTATAAAAGCTGAAGGTGGTTGGACTGATTCAGTACCACTTTGTGCTGCCTCTTTTGCAGGCTACTGTTTTCCTGTTGCAGGCATGAAATAATTCAGAGCTGTGAGCTTTTTTTGTTCATTTTCTTGAGCTTTTAGGAAGGAGAGGCTGTATAGTCCTCCACAGCTACCTAACTTCTGCCTGGACAGCACCATGGGGAATCTCTTGCTTGAGCATTTGAACCAGGATTTGCAGGAGAATGCATTATCTGGCCAAAAAGGGTGAAGGAGTTAAAAGTCTTAAAGTCATCCTGTATAGCAGGATCGTCTCCAGGGCAAGTAAATGATCCATAAAAAGAGAGTTAAAAAACAAAAGTGAGGGTGTGGGAAGCAGTCACTCTTCATTTAAGGTGCTCTGGGTGATGCAGCAGTTGCTGTCTAAGTAATCTGATGTGTCCTTTCACTTTCCATCACCTATTTCTTGTGCTAAAGGTTTTGGACTAGGGCATTCCGATCAGATTCCGCTATGGCTGTGAACATTGTGTCCAAGAAAGCCAAACTGGCTCAAAGTTGGTTTTTTAATTTTTCTTGAGGACTTAGGTTTCTTTAGCTTCTTGCAATGAGACTTCTTTTGTAACCTTACAGAAGTGTGTTAAGGTTTACGTGTCTGTATGTTCAGGAGCAATCAAAACCCTGTAATTTACTGTAGTACTCTCAGCTGAGGGCTTTTCCTGATGTTGGCATGTAAGACCCTGTTTGATTAGAGCATTGGTTTCAGAGGAGACCAAGGTTCTGATTGCTGAAGATACCATTTAAAACTGGTGGATATTTCAGCAACAACATTCTGGTGAAATAGTTATATGTGCACTGACTGTGCAGCTCTGTTTCTGAAACTGGTGGAATGGTTAGGGCATAATACCAAACCAAGGAGTATAGTTCAGGATGATTGTCTGCTCCAGCATGACTTTAATGTTGTAACAGCTTTCCATGCCTTCTTTTTCACATGATCCTACCTTTCAAGTCAGTGCATCATAATTAGTGTGACTTTGATTACAAACTCTACTGCAGAATTTGGGGCAAGCTCCAAAGACATGAACATTTATTAAATGGCAGCTCAGTTTGGTAAATAGCAAATACAAGGGTGAGAAAATCCACTTTTGAACAAATATTGTTCTGGGGACAGTCATCCCATGATTATTTGTAATTTAACTAGAAGGTCTGATAGCCTGGAGAAGAATGGAGGAGTTATGTCAGGTCAGTGAGACTGATTCTGAAGAGATCATGTTTGTGAAGCAATAGGCCCTTTTTCCTTTCAGAGAAGGAACAGTTTGCACTTGACTGCTTCTCTTGATCTTGTGCCAGATAAGGTGGAGGAGTCAGTTCCTTCTATAGCAAAACATTGTTTGGTTCTGTGTTATCAGTTTGATTGTCTGCTTAAATTCAAGGCTGTTTCATGTTTTGCCTTGGGGTTCAACCCCATCATACCTGTAGCATAACAGATGGATCTTCACACAAAATCACGGGATTATTGAGGCTGGAAAAGACCTCTGAGTTAATCCAGCCCAGACCATGACCTGACATCATCACGCTGGCCAGAACATGGCACTAAGGGCCACATCCACCCTGTCCTTCAACACCTCCAGGGATGGGACTCCACCACTGCCCTGGGCAGTCCATTCCAATGTGTGATCCCCCTTTCTGTGAGAAAGGGCATCCTAACCTCCAAGGAAGGGCTTCCTAACATTCAACCTAACCCTCCTTTGGCATAGCTTCAAGCCATGCCCTCTTGTCCTATCTCTAGTTGCCTGTCAGTGGCTGTCAGCAGTTGACTGAAAAGGAAAACATGCTGTTTGATGTCTAATCTGTGGGCTGGCTCACTCTTTTTGATAGAGGCTGAATGTGGAAACTTAGCACAATTGTAGCAACAGGAGTGTTGGCACACATAAAACACTCTAAGCGATCTTTCATGTGACTGATTCTTACTGTTCGATAGGGTACTTCAGCACAGCTTTTATTTAGTAAATATATCATTTTCTTTATATATAAAAAACTGAAATGGATCTAAATATTTCTTTCCATAAAGTTGTTCCACTCAGTCAGTGAGCTGGGATGGAACAGGCTGTCCTGATTCACGGCAGAACACATCTTGGCAAAGTCCTGCAAGAAGAATAATGCTTTCTCTTCCTTTGTGTGGCTCTGGACAAAACACCTTGCATCAGTCATCCATGGAGGACTTGGTTTGCAACCTTCCTCAAACTGGTAGCTTTCATCAGTGAGAAACACCAACAACATTCTTGGATGCTGGTCTTAAATACGTTTGAAATGTACTTTGTTGTGTTTCATGCCTAAAGCTTGACTAAACTGTTTGGCAAAGATTCTTTTTCCTCCTGCTAGGTGCTCTGGATGCAATGCAAGTTTGTAGTAACACAGTACTAACTGGATGAGTGACTTTGGATTTTTAGTGCTCTGAAATCAAACTGCACCCTTCATCTCTGTTATGAGCAGCAATAACAATAGGATCTTTATTATTATGGCTGTATTCAACTTCAAAATACACTTGGTGGGTTTCAAATGCTTTTATTTGTTTCTCTGGGTTATTTAAAGATCTCAGATTGCTTAGCAATGATTATAAAATTCCTTCATAAGGTGTTTACTGTCATAAGTGAAAACGTAGTCTTTTTTCCAAGAGCTCTGGTATTAAAACCTTCCTGAGAAGGTTTTTGCCGAAGTCCCTTCCTCAGTCTCATAGCTTTTCTAGACCTGCTCCTCATTGCTCCTCTGGACCTCAGCCCCTCAGTCTGTTTCTTGAACTGCCCCCAGTACTCAAGAGGAGGCCTCCCAGTGCCTAGTAGAGGGAGAGAATGACATCCCTAGTCCTGCTGGCCACACTATTGCTGATACAAAGGAAGAGGGTGTGTTAATGTTGAATGACTGGGATGTAAGGGGGCTACCCAAATTGTTGCATCTCTGAATTACACTAACTGGAATAAACTTGCACACAGCACTAAAGGTGACTGTGCACTGCTGACTTAAAGAGGAGTGAAATAGTAACTCTTGTCAAGTGTTCTAGTTTTGTTTCACACCTTACCCACACCAAATAGCTTCTCCTATTTCTTTTTTCTTGATAGGTGGTAAGCACCAGGCCAATGCGTGTCTTACTGCTGACAGTGTTTTATGAGCCACCAACCTGCTAAAGTTGTTTCTCAAACAAAACACTGTCCCCGTGTCATGTATTCCTTCTACTAGAGTTTACTAAGTGCTCTTTGAGTATGTTGGGAATGTAAAAGCATCTGTACAAAGTGCAACAGCTTTGTGTTCCAATGTTAAGGAATGTACAGTATCCTGTACTTTTAATTCTGTTCATTTGTCAGGAGTAATTGGTTCATTAGAATAAGTCCATGAGAGATGAATGGTGGAGGGAATAGTTTTAAACAATCCCTTGCATGGCTTTGAATCATGGCATCTCAGGAAAATAAGGTAGGAACCCTACCCTCTGTCCCTCTGTGGTGTCCTCTTTCCTGGTCATGGCTTGTGAAGGCACATGTTTTCTTTCATTCAGAGCCTCTGCTGTGTGGTGCCAGCTGCAAGTTCAGCAAACACCAATTCTTTGCTCATTCCCCATGCACTGGATTCAGATCTGACCTTGGTAGGACTCTACTGGATACTGTTCTCCAGCTTGAGGATGAACTGTCCTCTATATCTAGTTTTCCAAACTGCGTATCTGTGCTTTCTTTGCCTTTTATGGTTGTAGCTGAAACAGCAGCCCACAGCTTTTCAATTCCTTGTCTCGTAGTCCAACGTCCCCAGGTTTCATTTCTGCTGTAGGCAAAGGCTGGCTTGTTTGCAGCACGACTGGCATTGGGTAAGTGTTGCAGGGTATTACTCATCGGAGCACTGGCTCCTGCACTCCCACAAAGAGCTTCATCATTGTTCAAGCGCTTTTCTGGAAATGAAAATCAAGCAGCAGATCTGTAATCACACATTTTCTCTAGCATTCTGTTGAGCTCTTATTCTTACTGTGTTTAACAAACAGAAATCATCATCGGTGCTCTGTAAGAGGAGATAGTTTGGCCACATAGGTCTGGCCAGGGAAATGGCTCAATCCTTTCTGCTTTTGATGAGGTATATTTTATTTAATGAGTATGAAGCATTGCTGCTCAGCTTACAGAAGTGAACAATGACTCACATGGACAAAGCAGTGTTCTAAGGGACATCCCGCAGTTGTCCTGACATTGCAGGAGAGCAGATACAATGGGCTGTCATGTGTCCTCCCACATCCGCTGTTTTATAGAACATCTTTCACAACCTATTGAACAAAAGCTCTATGCTGCTAGTTCCTGCTGTATATGCTAGAAGAGAGATTTGAAAACCTTTGTCTTTTCTTCTCCAGCTTATAACTTTATACCTGGCCTTTGTGTCCTGTCTTCCAACATATGCTTGTTGACCTGCCTGGTACCTTTTGAGATGTGACTGGCATCTCAAATCAGTCTTTGCTTTGCCAGATCTGATAAGTTGAGCCCTCTTAATCTCTTCCTGACTCACCTCATCACCTGACATTTCTTCTGTATACTGGCTCTTGTTTCACTTTAGTTCTTTTGCAAATAAATTCTCCCAGTTGTTCTGTGTTTTCCAGTTTGAGATTATATCTTATAAATGGCTCACTTGCTAGCAGAGAGATTTCCCCTACGTTCCCTCTTGGGAGTACACCAAGTACACCTGGGTCCCCCTTAGGAAGGTTAGTCATTAGGCAGAGGAGGTTTTTAAATGCGTTGGGTTGATTGATGACGAATGTCTGTGGCACTGGGAAGGTTTTACACCTTCAAGAATGTTACTGATTCAGCATTTGTCTTTGCCTGGGTGTCTCCTGCTGCTATGGTCCAGTACTGCTGTACAAAACCCAACACCTGGGGCCTTGTGCTTCCAGCCCTCTCAGGCATAAAAGTTGAGCTAAGTGCTGCTGTGGCTTGGATTTGTAGGAAGGCTTTTGGGCTCAGATTTTCTTTTTCATAGCCCAGAATGATAAGGCTGTTCTGCAGACCTCAGAGGCCTTTGTGTGGCAGAGAATGGCATGTCTCTCCTTTGTAGGGAATGCAGGCTCTGCTCTAATTTCACCAGCCTAGACATTTGGGTTTATACCTGAACTCTCTAGGGATTGGTTAGCCTGAGCCTCAATGACTGCTATCAGGTTTCCTCTTTGTCTTTCTTCTCCGAAGGCTGAGGTCGGGTGAGATGGGTATTCCTGCGTTGCCCTGCAGCAGATGTCTCATTTTGCCATGCTTTCTTCCTGCAAAACCTTACCCTGCAAAATTGATGGTGAACTTCACTTCCAGTGTGATACCACCCAACTGACCTGCACCCAGGCTCCTTGTGGTGTTGGTCAGACAGAAGTAAGGTGGTCAGTCAAATAGGTTCTTGGTAGGTTGACACCTTTTCTACGTTTGGCTTTGTTGTTTTTTTTTTTCTAGAAGGTGCTGCATCTATTGATTGCAACCAGCTTTTGACACAGAGTTCAAGATAGCTGTAAAACCCAAGGCGGGAGGTGGTGTTTTGAGCTGCAGGCTTCCACCAGGATGAGGCAAGACAAAAATTAACCACAGAGGTTCATGTGACTCCTTGAAGTCTCAGTGTGCAACCTTCCAAAAACTAAACAGAAGAGGCCAGGTTTCACAGTAAATGAGGAATTGTTTCCATCCTCTGTGACAATGGAAAGCTTTCAGGTTGTTTTCACTACATCATGGTTACTGGGGCCACTTCATTTGCGGAAGAATGAATGTCAACTGATGTTTGATCATGCTGAAAGGTAAAGGTCTGTTAGTCCAGTCTGAGAAAGAGGCTTTCCTTTGTGTCCTTAGGTTCTTCACAAGCAGTTCAGTCTGACTGACCAATCTACTTTTTTGCTGCAGGTGCTTCCAGGGCTCTGTGCGTTCCTATGTGACCTACCCTAAGTTTTATGATTGAGCAGGGTTATTGGACTCGGTGACCCCTGAAGCTCCTTTCCCAACCCCTAATGATCAGCGTATCTGTGTGTAAACTCAATTTCCTCTGACAACATAAAACAGCAGCACAAGGCTGGCACAGAAAGACCTCAGCTGCATTGCTGTGAAAGTCTAATGGCTGTGCAGAACATTGGACTTGGGGCATGAGAAATGTACTGGAAGCCAATGGGGAAGAAGGCTTTTCTTCATATCAAGGAAGTATGATGAGAGGGTGACTAAATGAATGTAGATAGTTCAGGAAAGCTGAACAGAGGGCAGTCTTTGCATAGAAGGAGAATACAAGTGTCTGCTGTGATCTGCATTACTTTCATTGCATCAGATAGAGATGGCTGAGGTCTGAACCAACATCCCCACAGATGCTGTGGAAACCTGGATGGGAAGATGTCACATTATGGCAACAAAGCAGGGTGAACAAGTAAACATGTTCCTCTTCCTTCTCCATCTTCCCTGACAACAGGGGTTGAGTGGTGGGGTCAGCAGTTTGACTGCAGGTGAATTGTTATGCTTGAAGCCTGAACAGAACTGAGCAGGAAAGCTGTTGTTCAGTGAAGTCTCGGATTTTTTTCAGCAAGCCAAACATTACTTGTAGTTGCTGCTTTGGTTCAGTGTGCTGGATTCTTTTAACTTTTAATAGATTTTTAAAGGTGGACTGTGAGGGAGAGCAGATGACTGAAGCACGCCATGAAGAGGTGCACACTTAGTCTAATGTCATTCAAGATTTATAAATACAAGGTCCCAGTATGATGTTCAGGGAACTGAGGTGATGTGAACCACCAAACTGCTAGTCACATCTGCCTTCCAGGTGCATGGACATGGGGCAAGCTGATGGACAAACATATTGAGATACCCCTTTATGAAATATACTGCTAGAATGTCAGTGCTGTTGGGCCTGGCCAGTACAAAATACGATGTTTCATTATGTCTCTCCTCCCTTGAAACAGCTGCCACACTTGTTTGATGAGTTCCACTGGGCTGCAACTGCTGAAGACGTGCTTTTTCTCACTGCTCTTTGTTTGTTCCTCACTTGTGCCAGGGATTCACTTGTTGTTTGAAATCATGGGAGATCTCAGTCATTGCCAAGGGACTCCCAGGACAGAGTTGTTAGTGTGGGCTTGGGTATTTTCTTAGTAACTTGAAGAAAATGGCTAAGAATCGTAGAATGATTGGGTTGGATTGGGTTGGAAGGGATCATCTCATTCCAACCCGCGACCCCCCTCACCAGATTAGGTTGCTGAATGCCCCATCCAGCCTGGCCTTGAATACTTCCAGGCAGGGACATCCACAACTTCCCTGGGTAAGCTATTCCAGTATCTCACCATCCTCAGTGTAAAGAATTTCCTCCTAGTGTCTAATCTAAACTTCCCTTCTTGTAGCTTAAGAAGAGAAGGAACATTTTCTGGTATTTTCTTGTATGCAGTATGCACCTTCAAAAACAGAGCTTACCATATAGAAAAGAGGTGTGTTTCGTTAAAGCACCCAAAAGGTTTTGCAACTAGTAAATCGTAACACCCTGATCTTTTAAAAGCTTATCACTTCTAATGAAGGTTGGCTTTTCTAGGAGAATGGTAACAAGGTTTTTCACTGTTTTTGTAAAAATTCCAAACTTGACATGAAGCTCACTGAACCTGAAGCCACACAAAAGCTTTCCCTAGTATGGTTTACTGTAGGAATGGCCATAGAATCATGGAAGGGTTTTAGATGGAAGAGACCTTCAAGATCATCAAGTCCAACCTTTTCCCAGCCTTGTCAGCACCACTAAACCCTGGCCCTCAATGCAACATCTACCTTTCACTTCAACCCCCTCCCTGGGCAGGCTGTTCCAGTGCCTAACAACCCTTTCTGGAACTAAATGCCTCCTGATATCCAGCCTGAACCTCCCCTGATGCAGCTTCAGGCCATTTCTCCTCATCCTGTCACTGACCCCTAGACAGAACAGACCAATCCTCACCTCTCCAACCTCCTTTTAAGTATTTGTAGAGAGCAAGAAGGTCTCCCCTCCACCTCCTCTTCTCCAAGCCTTTCCTTCATCCAACAAGCAGGTTACCCTGTCACAGAAGGAGGTCAGGTTTTTTACAGTCCCTGCCTTTCATAAGCTCATGCAGACTGGGCCTGATCACCTGGTTATACTGCATGTGATGCATGGGGGAACAAAGGATGATCTGCTCTATTAGTTTTCCTGGAACAGAAGTCAAACGAACAAGCTTTAGTTTCCTGGATCATCCGTCCATCCCTTCTTATGGATGGGTGTGATACTGGCCAACTTCCAGTCAGCTGGGACCTCCCCAGTCTGCCAGGACTGCTGATAAATGATGGACAGTGGTTTGGTCAAAAGCTCTGCCAACTCTCTCAGCACTCTAGGTTGTAGCCCACTTAGCCCTATAGATGTGTGGACATCAATGTGTAGCAGCACAATCTTGTCCTCAGTTGTAGGGGACACATTTTGCTCCTGGTGCATTTGCCTTAGATGGTGGCTATGTGTGTGTGGCCTGGTTAGATAACTTGACTACTAAGCTGTATAGCAAGTTGCACTAGGAAGTGGCCTGAAGAAGAAGTGCTTGAATTCAGTAACATATTGTAGATCCTAAATCATCTGCCCTTGCACAACAGTAAAGAAAGATTGAAATGGATGTAGAGCAAAGCTAGTGAATCCCGTGGGGTTGTTTGCTGTGCTGAATGAAAAAGTACTTGGTACTAGAGAGCTTGTAACTGCCCAGAGTATGGGGCTACTCTTGTGCTGCTTTCTTTGTAAGAGGAGATTAGGATGAACTTAGCCTTAAAATTGTTGTGACAGGAGCTAACTTTGCTACCTGCCTGTGCTTGTCTAGCTGCAATACTATCTAACCCTAGAAAGGCTCCATTTCCTTGGCCTGTCCTTCACCTCTGACTTCTCTGTAATCATAAATGCTTTGGCAATAGTTTAATGAAAGATTAAATAAAGATACCAGACTGGCTATCTTACACCTTTTTTCAGGTATTAACTTGCTTTTGGGAAAAGACTTGTGGCTGTTAATCTCCTTGCCTGAGTTCCCAGCTAATCGTAACAGCAGTCCATAGGGAAATTACTGCTGAGTAATTTCAGGAAAAGAGATTCTTATTCCAGTATTGTAAAGAGGATAAGGTAGGGGTATTGGCCAAGGTCTGTGGTAGGGACTTTGCAGTCCTATCACTGTGTGATGTACTGGGAAATCACCCAGGGCAAAGGCAATTGATCAATAGCAGAAAATTGCACACAATAAATAAATATCTTTACTGTGACGCTGCAAAATGATATTTACCCTTGCCTTGTTTCCACCAGGAAACTGTTGATTGTTCCTAATTCATTACTCAGGGTGAATGCTAAGAAAACTGCATGTGTATTATCAGAGCAAACTACCACATCAAAGATGTGGCTGTGGCTGCGTTCCTCCATGTTTGGATCTACAAATTGCCCTGGCTGAGCTGTGGAAAAGTCAGTCAGATAGAAATTGCTGGCTGCTTCTGCTACCATTTTCAATCCCAGATATGAGCCTTCAGAACTGCTACTTACAGGCCAAAGGGTGTGTAGGAAAGAGTCTCATGGTGAGCATTAGTGGTTGTGTCAGTGGGACACAGTCATTACAAAAGCGTGAAGCTTCCAGATCAAGGTGCTTTCAAGTGACATCTGAAGCCATACGATGGGTAGGGTAGGGGCAGCAGCAGCAAGTGTGCCCATTGATGGGAACTGTGAAAACGTGACTGTTAAATTGATCTTAGAGGACGAGATAGATGTCAGCATGGCAGCTTGCTGAAAGCTGTCTTCACCTTCACTCTGCTTTCTGCTGCTGAGCTACAAAAGGATGTAAAAAGTTTTGGGCACTGAAGTTACTGTGTCTCCTGCATCACTGATGAGCAGACACTGAGTGTTCTGAGTTCTGCTTTTCTCTTTTGCATCTTTATTCTAAAATGACAGCTTTGTTTTCCTGGCTTCTGGATGGTGCTTTAAAAGTGCATGGACTCATGCAGATGCGGAGCTTGTTCCTGGCTTTGGTTCATTTTGCCTATTGTGAAATCTTGGCAAACTGGTTTTGATCTTAAAGTTTCTGACTGGCTGTAGCAGTCCCAAAGAGCAGTGGGTGTTGGCAGCACTGGAGGTTTCTGTGGCTGGCTTGCTGTCACTTCTGAACTTTTGTTTGTCTCCAACAGCTTTCTGAAACTTGGAGGTGACTCCATGTACTTGAATTATAGAACAAGGAGAGGAGAATCACACAATGATTGAAGCTGGAAAAGACCTCTGAGCTCAACCAGCCCAGACCGTGGCACTAAGTGCCACATCCAGTCTGTCCTTAAACACCTTGAGGGATGTAGACCCCACCACTGCCCTGAACAGTCCGTTCCAGGGTCTGATCACCCTTTCTATGAGGAAGGGCTTCCTAAGATCCAACCTAACCCTCCCCTGGCACCATCAGGCCCAGCCCTCTCATTTCATCCCTAGGTGCCTGGGAGAAGAGCCTGACCCTCACCTGACTACAACCTCTTTAAGCCACTCTAAGACCTTCAGCCTACCAGGGCCTGCAAAAGAAGCAGCAACAGAGCAAAACAGGCAGGGGCTCATCATCTTTCCAGATGGAAAAAAGCATTGGAGCAGCCTCCCTCCTTGGGAAAAAGAGGCTTCACAAATTATTTGGCAACTTCTTAGCCCTACCGTGTATGCCAAAGCATTGCAAGTACTATCTGTATTTGTGGGTATCCTCAATGTGTTTGCAGGATTGGAGACTCTTGTTCTTCTCATTACTGGAAGGACAGAAGAAAATTATGCCTTGCCCTTGTGTGCTCAGAACAGGGATTATTCAGCACTCCCTTGGAAAGTTTTTATTGCCCTGACACCCCGATCTCAAAGAGACAATAAATCACTATGCTAAAAGCTACAGTAACAGGATCCACAGTGAGCAAAATCTATATATATAACTCCACCAAGCATGTCCACTGAGCAGCTGCTTGTGACACATGTTTCCAGGTCAAAAACCACTGCGGCACCTTCTTCATAGCAGGTGGGATAGCACCTGCTATCTGAGCACAGCCCAAGGAATTACCCTAAAGTGCCAAGACTCATGTGAACACTCTTAAGCCAGGCATAACTGCTACTTTCCTCAGTCCTCCAATTTGGATAGTGTAACTTCACCAACAGTGAGGTGTCACTTCGAACTCATCTGCACGGTGTCATAGCATAGAATCATAGAATCATTAGGGATTGGAAGGGACCTCGAAAGATCATCTAGTCCAATCCCCCTGACACAGCAGGATCACCTAGACCAAGTCACACAGGAACACATCCAGGCGGGTCTTAAACATCTCCACTGAAGGAGACTCCAACCACCCTGGGCAGCCTGTTCCAGTGCTCCACCACCCTCACTGTGAAGAATTTCCTTCTCACATTCATCTGGAACCTCCTGTGTTCCAGCTTACACCCATTGCCCCTTGTCCTATCCCTAGATGACATTGAGAAGAGCCTGGCTCCATCCTCTTGACACCCACCCTTCAAATATTTATAGACATTAAAGAGGTCACCCCTCAGTCTCCTCTTCTCCAAGATAAAGAGATCCAGCTCCCTCAGCCTCTCCTCATAAGGGAGGAGCTTCACTTCCTTCATCATCCTTGTTGCTGTACGCTGGACTCCCTCCAGCAGCTCCACATCCCTCTTGAACTGAAGGGCCCAGAACTGGACACAGCACTCCAGATGTGGTCTCACCAGTGCAGAGTAAAGGGGAAGAACCTCTCTCAATCGGCTAACCACCTCCCTTCTGATCCACCCCAGGATGCTGTTGGCCCTCTTGGCCACAAGAGCACACTGCTGGCTCATGGTCATCCTGCTGTCCACCAGGAACCCCAGGTCCCTTTCTCCTAAACTGCTCTCCAACAGGTCAATCCCCAGCCTATACTGGTACCTGGGGTTGTTCTTGCCCAGATGCAAGACTCTACACTTACCCTTGTTATATTTCATTACATTTCTCTCAGCCCAGCTCTCCAGCCTGTCCATTTCTTGCTGAATGGCAGCACAGTCTGCAGGGATGTCGGCGACACCACCCAGCTTTGTGTCATCAACAGACTTTCTGACAGTGCACCCTAATCCCTCATCCAAGTCATCAATGAATAGATTGAACAGGACTGGTCCCAGTACTGACCCGTGGGGCACTCCACTAGATACAGGCCTCCAATCAGACTCTGTCCTATTGATGACTGCTCTCTGGCTTCTCTCCTGCAGCCAGTTCACGATCCACCTCACTACCTGATCATCTAGACCACACTGCCTTAGTTTGTCTGTGAGGATGCTGTGGGAGACTGTCAAATGCCTTACTCAAGTCAAGATAGATCACATCCACTGCTCTGCCATCATCTATCCATCTGGTTATGCCCTCATAACAAGCTATCAGGTTGGTCAAGCATGACTTCCCTTTGTGAAGCCGTGCTGACTGTCCCTAATGACCCTGCTGTCCTTGATGTGCCTGGAGACAGCCTCTAGAACAAATTGTTCCATCACCTTTCCTGGGACGGAGGTGAGGCTGACCGGTCTATAGTTACCTGGTTCCTCCTTATGCTTTTTGAAGATTGGAGTGAGATTTGCTATCCTCCAGTCCCTAGGCACCTCTCCTGATTCCCATGACTTAGAAAAGATTATGGAGAGTGGCTTAGCAATGACTTCTGCCGTCTCCCTTAGTACACACAGGTGCATCCCATCTGGGCCCATGGATTTATTTCCATCCAGTTTGCTCTGCTTATCCCTAACCCAGTCCTCATCAACCAAGGCAGGAGCCTCAGGAGTCTGGTGTTGGAGGTGGATATGAAACCAGGATTCTCGTGGGACAGTACCAACCCCAGAAGTACTGCAGCCTTTGGTCAAATGTCATGGGAGGAGTAGGGATCATGGAATTACAAAACATTAAGGATTGGAAGGGACCTCCAAAGATCATCTAGTCCTATCCTCCTGACGCAGCAGCATCAAGTCGGACAGGATCATGCTGAGGCAGGTTTTAAATGTCTCCAGAGAAGGAGACTCCTGGGCATCCCATTCCAGTGCTCTGTCACCCTCACTGTGAAGAAGTTCCTTCTGATATTTATGTGAAACCTCCTATGTCCCAGCTCACACCCATTGCCTTTTGTCCTGTCGTTAGATGACACTGAGCACAGCCTGGCTCCATCCTCCTGATATCTACCCTTTCCATTAATGAGATCACCCCTCAGCCTTCTTTTTTTCAAGCTGAAGAGACCCAGCTGCCTCAGCCTTTCCTCACTGGGGAGATGATCTTAGATGTCTTTTCCGGCCTCAATAATTCTGTGATTCTGTAATTTCTGATTCTGTTTCATGGATTGCTTCTTTGAAAAGCACACACAGGTGAAAACTGGAGGTAATAGCCATATGTATTCCATTATTAGAAGTTAATGTTGTGGAGGTTCACACTGTTTTCTCTGTTGTACTTGGGAAAACAGGAAAGAAATAATCCTTGATCTTTCATAAACAAAATATTTTCTTGCTAGAGTGCTCAGGCAGGTTATGAGCAGTCCATTTAATTCCTAGAAGGGAGATAGCTGTGAAGCAGGAGATGAGGAATGATGCAATAATTGGAGATAGTGCTCTGCTGACTTGTTTTCTGTCTGACATATATCTGGGGAAAACGTGAAGGTGTTACATGCTCTTGATGCTGATTTTTTCTGTTAGGTACATATACAAGGCTTCTGTATTTCCACTGACCCTTCTAATCTTCACCTTTAATGAGAAAGAACTGTTTTTCCCTCAAAAATGTCTTCACTAGAATTAGTGTATCAGGTCAGGACGGCTTCTAGTGGTTACAGAAGCCTTGCTTTCTGCCTTGTCTTCTGCAGAGACCCCTTCTTGCTGCTCTTCTTCATTCAGAAATGTATTTGCCCACTTGCTTTGGTCTGTGGGACACGTTGTTCGACCCTTTTTCTTTGCATAAGGGAAAGATAACACTGTAAGGGTGTAAATACATTAATTTAAAATTCATCCTGCACAAAGAGAGTCTGAAATGTTTATATCCAACTAAACAAAAAACCCCAAACACCTAACATTGGTAATATTTATTGAAATTAAGGTTCATAATGAACTCAACAGAGATAATAACATGTCTTCTGTGCTCCTTTAGAGTGCAGCCACAAATACAGCAATGACAGGGAAGTTCAATCAACAATCACTTATCTTTTTCCTGATATTTTCCCCCAATGTTTTACATACTTTTCCAGACTAGGTTGATTTATTTAATTCTGAAGCTCTCCTGTTAACAAACTTAATGTGCAAATAAAATCCATGTGCGAATAAAAGATGGGATGCTGATTCTGCTCTGATTTGAACATGGCATGAAGTCACTTGTGAGCAGCAACTAAACAGACTCAGTAGCTTTGGGTAATACTTGGTTGCCACCACTGTTGTGGCAAAGCTGAGTAGCTTGTGCTATGTTGTTGTGCACCTGCAGTCATTTAACGTGTTTTTCTCCTAATGTCCTCTGTGGAAGGAGACATAGCCTGTCTCCTAGCCTGAGAACAGTGGTAGGAGGGTTCCTAGTAGTAGGATTGCTTTCCTAATGGTGTTTGGACCCTATTGCTGGTTCTTACAACTGTGCTCTGTTGGTTCTGTAGCAGTAACTTAATCTGCAGCAGGAAAATCAAAAAACCAATCTAAGAAAAAGCACAGAATGTGAGATGCTAAAAACTGACCCTGGTAGTCTTTAGCTGACTTAATCCCCTGTGTAATACCATGGGTTTAACTGGAATTACACAGAGGATTAGTTCAGTTGATAGCTGATCACACTGTAATAGCTGCCTGGCTTCAAAAGCAGGTTGAGCAGGTGCTGCTAGCATCCTTTCAGCCCTTTTTCTTCACCACTGCATTGTCCCAGTTCCTCCTTCCCCATTGAGGCCCTGCTCCTTCTCCAGCAAGGCCTCATTTGAGGAACCTCGCTGACTCCACTATCTTTCCTTTTATCTCCCTTGGGGTTTTCCATCTTCTGTTTTAAGGGCCCCTCTACAACATTTCTCAGAGCTTTGCAAAATCCCACTATCTTTTTCCTTTTTCATCAAAGGACTTCATTGAGGGCACCAGTATTTTAAACCTGGTCAGAACGAAGGATAAAGGTGAAGCAGTATTTTTACATTGAAAGATGTGCATAGCTGCTGATACGATGTGATGAACAGGTACCAGGAGATGCACAGAACTCTTGTGCCTGCTTGACTGTAACTAACTCTTGAACTGATGTACTTTCAGGATTCACCTTAGTAGTAGAGTTCATAGTAAAAGCCCTTTTCTGTGGATTACATTTATGGGTCCCTAAAGCCCATGTGGAAGCCCCAGTTGCACGATCCATACTACTCGCAGCCCTACTTCTAAAGCTAGGGGGCTATGGAATTATCCAAATCACTATACTCATGACCCCTACCTCCTCCTACTTCTGATACCCACTCCTAGAGAAGAGGCAGCCCTATTTGCATAGGAGTCCTCATAGCCCTGGGCTGGACTCATGGATGGATGGGGAGCGGTCAGGAGAAAGTGGTCACAGCACAGGTACCATGCTGGATCAGGCCATACATCCCCGGGTGACATGTTACACTCCCATGGGGAAGATTTCTTCTTACCATCATTGGCTCCCAGGCCATCCCAAGGGTGTGGTGTGCTTTCCCTCCATCAGGACAGTTCCTGTCCTCCTGTTCAGTAACATTTGAGTTTATCCATTGCTGAAATATTGAAGATTCTGAGTAAAGCTGCCAAGCAAGGGCTTCCAGTCCCCTCACTGAGCTTTGTGTGCTGGTAGAGCCCTCTGCTCTGTGTTCCTTTCTAACCTTGGCACTTGGGCCAAATGGTCAGAGCTCATCCTGTGGCACTACTTGCAATTTGGTTTGACTGTTTTCTTCAAGATGATTGTTTAACTTGTTCTAGGGTGAATTATGTTCCTCCTCTCCTGCATCTTGAACAAACATGTGGTTCCTGGTCAGGAGCAGAACCCATCCTTAACCAACTGACAGGTTTTAACCCCAGAGGGTTACAGATGGGCCCAGTGCTCCAAGTTTGGCAGCTAAATGGGCCTTTCAGTGCCTTTCTGTGCTTGCTACCTTGGCAGGGGAGGCCACTGTACCTGTCTGCAGGCACAGCTCAAACTCTTTGTGTTGAAGGCTGATTATTGTAATGTAAAATAATCTGTTAGGACTGCTGGAGAGCTGAGGGACACTTAACCTTCCCTGAACAGAACAATGAATGGTTGAGCACTTACAAGCCAGAAGATTGTGGCAATTATGACTGCAAAAAGATGTTAATCAAGACACTGTCAATGACATAACTTGAGGTCTGAGTGTCCTTTACTGGAACTATCCTCGTTATTCCCTTATTATACCAATAAAACTCACACCCTCCTGAGCATGCGGAGTAAGAAGTAGGTTCCTTGCTAATTTTAATAAAGCAAGGGATTTTGTAGCCCATGAGCTCTAGTACTGAAGCGGCAATCACCACCAGAAGCTGGCCAAACAGCGACTATCCATGATCCATGACGCAGAGGTGCTGTCACCGTGTGGGGAGCTAACTGTATCGGTGACCACTGAGCTCCCAGCAATAAGGAGATGCCTCTGCTCAGCGTGTGGGGTCACTGACAGCGCCCTGGGCCAGAGAAGCCGGATTTGGGATGGCAGCTGGGTGAGTAAAACATTTTAATGGCATTTCTAGCACGGGGAGCGGGGGTGAGAGGGGCCTCTTCCTCTGGTGTCTTCGATCCCCCCAGCCCTGGCACTGCAGCCCCGTGCCCGCCCGCTCGGGACCCGCCTCCTGCCGTCCCGCTTCCCCGCCCGGGACTCGCGGCTTCTTTGGGCCGGGGAGAGGGCGGGCGCAGAGCGAGAGGGGCCGGCGCAGGGACTCGCTACGTGTCGCGGCAGCCCTTATAACCCCGGCCGGGACCGGCCCCGCTGCCCGTCACCATGTCAAGCCGGCAGCAAACGGTAGGGCCGCTCCGCGGACCGCGAGGCAGGGCCGGGCGGGGCCGGGGCCAGGGGGCTGAAGAGCCTGTGCAGCTGCCTGAGGAAACCTTCTTCAGCGCCTGGCATGGCAGGGGCGCGGGGCCCGAGTAAGGCGGGGTCGGCGCTGACGCGTACGCTCCGGTGGCCGGCGGCCGGGGACACTCTCGCTCAGTGCCGGGGCGCCCCCGTAGAGCTGCGCTGTGGCAGAGCGCTGAGACCCCCGCGTCTCGGCACCGCAGGGATGCTGCGCTCGCCCGGCGTCCCTCCTCACTGCCGCCACTGAGCGAGGCGGGCTGTGTGCTGCGGGCGCCCGGGCAGGGGCTTGCCCGGTCCCCGCTCCGCTCCCGCGCCCTGCAGTCGCTGAACGTGGTCCCTCCGCTCCGCGCACCGCTCCGCCGTCTCCGCAACTCGGCTGCCGGTGCCCGCAAATCACGGCTGGGCTGGGAGCTGGGCTGAAAGAGCGCTTAGCTCCGTGTCCCCTCCGGGCTAGCAGCCGATGAGACGGTCGCCACCAGCACTCACTGGCCTTCAACTCGCTTTGTAAAGTAAACCAACCCCAAAACCAACGCACAGCAAAGGAAACTGGGGACTGTCGTTCGCGTAGAAACACAGCCACGGGCGGAGTTTGCCGGTGGCCAGCTGCCTTCCCTTAACTTCTTGGATTTGAGGAGTGAGGTCTGGCTGCCTTTGACTTCACGTGTGTTCTCCAGGTTTTATTAAACCAGAAACATCAGAAGTCTTGATGTAAATACCTCGTTCTGCCTTTGTTAGTTTTCCGGTTGGGTTTTTGTTTTACCCCATTGTAAATGTTTCAGATGGATTTAATGCGTTTTCAACATACTGGTAATCTGTCTGGATAGGAAGGCAACCCAAACCATGTGGAACAAAGCAAGCCTGTGCAGCAGGGTGCTCTCGGAGACTTGAAAACCTGCGATTTAGGGATTATTTCAGGGAGGGGAAGTGTAAGACATGAGCCATTCATGGAAGTTTTGGTAATTGCTGTGACAGGAGAGAGGCATTACTGAATTTCCAGAATAATATGTGCTTTACCCTGCTGTAGGCTGGAAAAATAACCTTTATAAGCAAGATCATGGTTGATCTTTGTATCGTAACTGTCAGAACAGATGCTCTCTGGTTGATAGCCTTTAAGCATGTTTTCTCTCTGCCTGCCAGGTATGTGGTAGAAGGAGAAAAGGTGCAATTTCACCAGTTACAAGAGATTTTGATAACTGCGGTGAAATAGGGATCCTCTTGCTCTATTGCCAGACACACGTGTCATACAGAGCTTGTTTCTGATATAATCTCAGTAGCTGTTCTGTTTCAGCCATCTCAGGTTGTTGAGGATAAGGTGTTTTACTGGGATGGGGTCCCATGCTGCCCACAATGATTTGCGCACACACAGAGGCCATCGCATTCAGCCTCAGCGGAGGATTCAGGAGTTTCAAGAGGGTTGAGGTGTTGTCAGTGCATCAGGGATTTTGCTTAATGAAGGAGGAGACAACAGACAATGAGCTCCTGCAACTAGCAGCTTAAATGTAGTTCAGAGGAGTTTTAATATTGGGGGGTGGGGGTTGGATTTTTTCATGGCACCTTTTCTATCTGCAGGAGTCAAGGTGGTTCCATTAGAAACTGAAGATGGGATGTATGAAATAATTTGCCTTGCTGAGATTTTTGCTCATTTATTATTAGAAGCTTATGGTAAGGCACAAAGAAGAAAGCTTTAAATGTTTTATTTCTGCATGTGTTGTCATTACACATGAACACAGCATCTTAATTCTGTGGAAGACCCCAGATTGGGTGTGAAGGAATCTCTCTGGCTGATTAGTACAGCCGCAGTCTCTTCATTTCTGCTTATGATATTGCAAGAGGCATGAAGACCTTTGCGTGCCAAACAGTGCTCACAGACCACATGGATTGATGGCATTTATTACTGACGTTTTGGGGAGAGGAATGGTCTTTAACGATGAACTTAAAGACTTAATGTTCCTTACACAGGCCTCCTGTGTGCCTGGTGGCAAAGTCCTGCTCTCGGGAGTACGCACACCATAAAGTAACTGCAGTGAGTGGTGTGGAGCTGTGGGGCTGCCCTTGTTTATTGTGCAGGCTCTCACAGAGCGTGGCATTCAGGGCTGAGAGGTTCTTTGAGCCCTGTCAAAATAGCCACTTGTTCTCCTTACACCTGCGACATTGTAGGTATTTCCGCAGTTCCTTACCTCTCCCCACAGAGCAACAGTGTTTCCATAAAGAGCAGGAGGATACAGATGGTGCAGTGTGCTCCAGGGAAAACAGCTTGCCACGTGGCACAAACCCTGGAAGGGCTGGCCCCTTACCCCAGTGACTGGCTGCGCGGCTTGCGTGTCCCTGTGGGTGTGTGGAAAATGCAGCTAACATATTTCATGAGATCGAGGTGGTGTGAGCCAGCTGCCAGAGTGCTGGCCTTGGCAGCATGCAGTCATTCTCCTCGATGGCTGCTCTTGGTGTGTTTCTCTTTAGATGTCCTTAGAAGTAGCTTGGGGAGAATGAGAGACCCCTATACTGAAATTGCCTTTTTCAGGATGAGTGTTAAAACTTTTATCTGGTCTTGTACCAGTGTCTCTGGGAAGCTAACTGCTGCTGTGTGTGGCATCCCTTGCTTTCACTGGGATGTTCCTGTAGCTCAGGGGGTCACACAGCTGCAGCTTCTGATCAGTCTGCCTGAGATAGGGCTCACAGGTACAGTTGCAGATTCTGTCGCTTGGAGAAATGAGTGAGTAAAAATAATTTAGATATTGAAAAAATTATTTAAAGAGAAGGAAAAATACACCCCACAAGATCAGATGACAGCCCTGAGGAAATGTGAAGAGGCTTTGCCTAAAAACTATTCTCATGTTGTAAAACCTGCAGCCACAGGGCAGAGTTCAGGTGACCTGAGAGATATTGCAGACTGGGTAGTTCTGGGTAGCTCATAGGGGGGGTCAGTTGCAAAGGTGACAGTGCAGCAGGCAGCAGAGCCTGGATTTTAGGGAGTTAGTGTGGCTTGGTCTGGACTGAATTATTCAAGACAACATTTTGGTTGTCTTTATCCAATAGTTGAAAAGTTTGGGGTTTACAACCATGATTTATTTTGTGAAACACGGTGCTTGACTCATGGAACTGTGACAGTAAAAGGTGATTGTTTTCTAGCTGCTCATCATGTACAGGGTACCTACTGATTTATTTTTCACCACATTCTTTTGCTTTATGTCTCTTTCCCTTGAAGATTGCAGGAAGGTCAGCAAATGAACTCCTCTGATACGCTGTTACTTTGACTTCCCTTGTTTCCTAGGGCTTTGTCCATGTTTTATGTAGAATTATAGAATCATAGACTCCCAGAATGTCCAGAGTTGGAAGGGACCTTAAAGATCATCCAGTTCCAACCACCCTGCACAGGCAGGGACACCTTCAGGTTACTCAGGGCCCCAGCCAACACTTCCAGGAATGGGGCAGCCACAACTATCTTGGGCAACCTGTTCCAGCATCTCAGTAACCTCACAGGAAAGAATTTGTTCCTCATGGCCAACCTCAATCTCCCCTCTTCAAGTCTGGAACCCTTTCCCCTTGTCCTCCTGCTATGCACCCATGTAAAAAGCCCTACCCCAGGTTTCTTGTAGCCCCCTTCAGAGATGGGAAAGCTACTCAAAGGTCACCTGGGAGCCTCCTCTTCTTTGGGCTGAACAACCCCAACTTGCTCAGCCTGTCCTCACAGGGAAGGTGCTCCAGCCCTCTGACCATTTGAATTGCTCTCTGATGGACCTGTTCCAGGATCTCTTTGTCCTTCTGATGCTGGGGACTGTAGAACTGGACACAGTACTCCAGGTGAGGTCTCACCAGTGCAGAGCAAAGGGGGAGAATCATAGAATCATAGAATCATTACGGATTGGAAGGGACCTCAAAAGATCATCTAGTCCAATCCGCCTGCAACAGCAGGATCACCTAAACCAAGTCACACAGGAACCTGTCCAGTTGGGTCTTGAATATCTCCAGTGAGGGAGACTGCACAACCCCCCTGGGCAGCCTGTTCCAGTGCTCCGTCACCTCCTCCTTCAGCTGACTGTCACTGCATCTTTTGCTGCAACTCAGTACATGGTTTGCTTTCTGGGCTGCAAGCACACACTGATGGCTCCATTTGAGCTTCTGCTCCAGCAGCAACCCCAAGTCCTTCTCCTCAGGGCTGTCCTCAATCCTTTCTCCTCCCAATCTGTATTGGTACATGGGATTGCCTCGACCCTGTTGATTTTTCAGGTGGTAAATCACGAGGTTACCAAGAGAAGCCCAAAATCAATTAAAAGAGATTTTAGAGCCCTGGGGAGGCTGTTTTAGGGATTGGGAGCACAAGTTATTTTCTCCTCTATCCCTTCAGTGGCAATCAAGAATGAGGACATGAACAGAAAGAACCATCTAGTGAACTCCTGGCTCCAGAACTGGTGTTACAGACAGGATTTTGGGTTCTTTAACCATGGGCTGCTATATAAGATGCCTGAGCTGCAGGCAGGAGGTGGGATGCACCTGTCCTGGAAGAGGAAAAGAATTTTGAGGCAGGAGTTAGCAGGGCTCATTGGCAGAGCATTAAACTATATGTAAAGGTGGAAGGGGGGACAACTAGCTTTGCTAGTGAAAACCCTGGGCAAAGTAGCTCAACACCTGTTGGGGCAGTGTGTCATGACAGAGAAAAAGAAGGGCTATTACCCCTCAATATTGAAAACTTTACTCAGCTCCTCCCTGAAATGTTTACACACCAATGCACGCAGCATGGGAAATAAACAGGAGAAGCTGGAGGCTGTTGTGCAGCAATCACAGAAATCACCAACTTTTCAGAAGGGATAGGCAAGGAAGAAGAGGTGGTGGATTAGCCCTCTATGTTAGAGAGACATATGAAGCCATACAAATGAATACAGGCGAGGATACAATTGAGTTAATATGGATGAGAATTAGGTGTAAGGCCAGCAAGAGAGATACTGTGGTGGGACTTTGTTACAGACCACCCAACCAGGATAAGGAAACAGATGAAATTTTTTATAGGGAGCTGGGAGAAGTTTCACAGTCACTGCCTTTTGTGCTCATGGGAGACTTCAATTTTCCTGATGTCTCCTGGAAATATAACACCGCAGAGAGAGAACAGTCCCAGACGTTTCTGGAGTGTGTGGAAGATAACTTCCTGACACAATTGGTGAGGGAGCCAACCAGGGAGGATTCCCTCTTGGACCTGCATCTTGTGAACAGTGAAGATCTTGTGGGAGAAGTAAAGGTTGGAGGTTGTCTGGGGCACAGTGATCACAAGTTGACTGAATTTTCAGTCCTTGGAAAAACAAGGAGAGGAACTAGTGAAACCATTACCTTAGACGTACAGAGGACAAACTTTGGCCTGTTCAGGAGACTACTGACAAAGTCCCTTGGGAGGCTGCCTTGAAAGATACAGGAATCCAGGAAGGCTGGACATACTTGAAGAGGGAAGTCTTAAGGGCACAGGAGCCTATGACATGAGAGATGAGTAGGCAGGGAAGAAGAGCAGCTTGGCTAAGTAGGGATCTTTGGCTGTACCGCAAGAATAAAAAACAGTCTATGACCTCTGGAACAGGGGGCAGACCTCTCATTAAGACTTTAAGAATGCAGTCAAACTGTACAGAAGGAAAATCAGAAGGGCCAAAGAGCAGCTGAAGCTCAACTTAGCTACAGCTGTTAAGGATAATTTAAAAAGTTTCTATAAATACATTAATAACAAAAGGAGGACCAGGGAAAATCTCCACCCTATTTTGGACTCAGAGGGAAACTTAGTGACAGATAATGCAGAAAAGGTGCTCAATGCCTACTTTGCCTCAGTCTTTAGCAGTGGTGTTAGGTGTTCCCTGGACAACAGGCCTCATGAGCTGGGAGACAGAGAGGGAGAGCAGAATGAGGCCATTACAATTGGAAAGGAAGTGGTCAGTGACCTGCTACACCACTTAGACATAAACAAGGCTATGGGGCTGGATGTGTTGCACCCAAGGGTGCTGAGAAAGTTGTCAAGTTGCCAAGCCACTTTCCATTATTTACTCGGAATCCTGGCTAGCTGAGGAGGTCCCAATGGACTGGAAGGTGGCAAATGTAACACCCATCTACAAGAAGAGCAGAAAGGAGGATCCAGAAAACTATAGACTTGTCAGTCTGACCTTGGTACCAGGGAAAGTCATGGAACACATCATCTCAAGTGCCATTGTACTTCACATACAGGACAACCAGGAGATCAGGCCCAGCTAACACGGGTTTATTAAAGACAGGTCTTGCCTGATGAACCCAATCTTCTTCTATGACAGGATGACCCGACTATTGGATGAGGGGAAGGCTGTAGATACTGTTATCTGGACTTTTGAAAAGACTTTGACACTATTCCTAATGGAATTCTCTTGATAAGCTGGCTGCTTACGGCTTGGACGAGCACACAATCTGCTGGATGAAACACTGGTTGAACAGATGGGCCCAAAGAGTGGTGGTTAGTGGCGTTAAATCCAGCTGGCGGCCTGAGGCACAAGTGGTATGCCTCCGGGCTCGGTGTTGGGACCATCTCTGTTTAACATCTTTATTGATGAACTCAATAAGAACATAGGGTATCGCTAGTAAGTTTGCAGATGACACCAAGTTAGGTGGGAGTGTTCATCTGCTAGAGGGTAGGGAGGCTCTTCAGAGAGACTTGGATAGATTGGAGAGATGGGCCAATGTTAATGGCATGAGCTTCAATAAGGCCAAGTGCCAGGTCCTGCGCTTGGGCCGCAACAATCTCATGCAACGCTACAGGCTTGGGGAGGTGTGGCTGGCGAGCTGTCTGACAGAGAGGGACCTGGGGCTTCTAATTGACTGGAAGACGAATATGAGCCAGCAGTGTGCCCAGATGGCCCAGAAGGACAGTGGCATCTTGGCTTGTATTAGAAATAGTGTGGTCAGCAGGATTAGGACTGTTATCATCCCCCTGTATTAGGCACTGGTGAGGCCACATCTTGAGTATTTTGTCCAGTTTTGGGCATCTCAATACAAGAGAGATGTGGAAGTGCTGGAGCAGGTGCAGAGGAGGGCAACTACGCTGGTGAAGGGACTGGAAAACAAATCGTATAAGGAAAGACTGAAGGACCTGGGGCTGTTTAGTTTGAAGAAGAGAAGGCTGAGAGGAGACCTCATTGCTCTCTACAACTACCTGAAAGGGTGTTGTGGAAAGGTTGGTGCTGGTCTCTTCTCACAAGCAATTAGGGATAGAAACGAGGGAATGGGTTCAAGTTATGACAGGGTATGTTTAGACTAGATATTAGGAATTTTTTTTTCACAGAGAGGGTGTTCAAGCACTGGAATGGACTTCCCAGGGAGGTGGTTGAGTCGCCATCCCTAGATGTGCTTAAAGATCATTTGGATGAGGTGTTGGATATGGTTTAGGGGTGAATTTGTAAGGTAGGGTAGATAGTTGGACTCAATCCCAGGGGTCTTTTCCAACCAGAGTGGTTCTCTGATTCTGTGAGCCAGGGGCTGAACCCTTTCTCTCTGTTTCTTTTGAAGTCCTTTGCTATTAAAAAACTGGCTTTTCAGTTCACTTTCACCACCTTGCTGTTTCACTCACTGGTGCTGAGTGCAGGGCTGCCAGTGTGCCAGAGCTCTGTTTATTAATCATACCGCACTCTCTGAGAGTGGGTATGGTCAATGTGGACAATTTCAGGAGGTAAAACCAGAAAAAGTTGCAGGCCCTCTTTTCCATGGTTCAGTGGTGCTAAGCTCTTCAGGTAATGAGGAGTGAACCACAGCTTGGTGTGGTTCAAGCCCAGAAATGGCAAGGTAGAGAATTTGGTGGACCTTCCTTGACTTGTCTTGTACACCTGATAGTGCTGCGGCAACAAGAGCAGCAGGGCATGTTTTCAGAAGGTTGAGTGGAGAGAGCATCTCCGGGAGCTACAGAAGGGCATGCCCATGGGAAAGTGGAAGGGTTCTTCTCCTGGGGCAGAGGTTGTTCCTGTCTGAACACCCTTTACCCCCAAGGGAAGAGGCAGGTAGGTCAGGCCTGATCCCTGCAGATGTGCTCAGAGGTTAGGTTTTTGCTTACCCAACATGACTGGTGGCTTTTGGGGACATTGGTTCATCTCCCAGGGGCTTTATTTGGGAGAAGCATAGTCCTACTGCTGCTGCTACTAGTCAGTATAGTGGGCACCTCCTGAGGTGGTGGGTGGATCACCTAATTTCTCTAGCTCTGAGTCAAAGAGCTTCGAGTCAGCACTTTGTTTCCTGTCCTGTTGCTGGATTCCTAGATAAATACAGACTCCAGCCTTGGCTGGTTTTCAGGTTGCACAGATTAGGTGATGGCCAGCTGCAAAGCCTATAACTCAGGTATAGGTTTCTATCCAGGCCCTTCTTGGGCAAATCACAGCCCAAATCAGAGAATGCTTTGAGTTGGAAGGGCCCTTAAGGATCATCTTGTTCCAATGGGCAGGAGTGCTATGGGCCAGGACACTTCCCACTAGACCAGGTTGCCCAGAGCCCCGTCCAACCCAACCTTGAACACTTCCACGGATGAAGCAGCCACAACCTTCCTGGTCAGCCTGTTCCAACGCCTCAGACCCCTCACTGTAAAGATCCTACCTGTGGTTTTAGGTAAGACAACAAATGATTCAGAAGACACCACGCTACCCAGACATGTGCACTGCAGCTGCAATTTATATTTAGGTCATGGGGATGTTATTTTTTGGGAGGGTTTTCAAGAGAACTACTGTCATACTTACATGTTGGCGTTTTTTTACGGGGCTGATGTTGATTGTGGAGTGTGTCTTGAAGTAACCTTTAAAAATTGAAAGACTTAGCCTATCTGGAACCAGGTGTTTTTAGATAAACTCGCAGCTGTATGTGCCCACAAAGATAAGTGGCATGCAAAGCCCCTATTAAAGCTCCTAACGATAGGCCTTGCCTTGAACGTGTACTTTGGTCACAGTGCTCGTACACTTTGGTGTCTTAAAAGTCCATTAAGAGAAAAGCCAGGTCACTGTTTATTAATTTACTATTATTGTGAGCCAGGTGACTAGTGATTATTGCTGACTTAGTTCTGAATCACTGCTGTAGGAAATGAAGGCTAGTTTCTTAATGGTCACTCAGCTTAATAATTTCTAAGTGAAAATGTTTGTGGAGTAGATCATTAACAAAAGAAGGGATGGAAGAAGGCGTTTGAGTAAGGCTTTGGCGTAGATGTGCCTCTTGGGGTGGGACACTGGAGAGTTAGGATTTTGCCTTCAGGGCTGGTGGCTCATTGCTGGTGATGCCTTCTGTCCGTGGCAGAGAAGCTCTTTTTAGTTTCCTTACAGCTTGGCTCAGTTACAACTGTGTAAACAAATAGTGTTATCTGTTAAGTGGGTGCCAAAGTGTATTGACCTGTTTGGAGAGCAGAGCTTGAGAAAGAAGCTAATTTGTGTAAATTTCGTTGGACTTTTTTTGTTTTCAGAGATGCGGCACGTATGAGTTTGTGGAGACAAGCGGTTTCGTGCATCTTTGGGAAATGACCGCTTGTTCCTACATTTCCAAGACATCCTGACCTTGTGGTCTTCATAGCCTCTTTGGCAGAAGAAAATATTTTCTTTGATATCAAACCCTTTCTTCAGCTTTCATTGTGATGCAAAAAAGAAGTCATTTTTCTGGCCTGCCCGGGCCTTCTGATGGCAAGATCAGTTGTTTGTGTTGCTAGTGAAAAACCTCATTATTTTAGAGGAGTTTGCTGCTTCAGGGGGCTCAGTTGCATAGAATCACAGAATCAGAGAACAGTTTTGGGTGGAAGAGACCTTCAAGATCAACTCCAACCTTTTCCTAGACTTATCATCACCACTAAACCCTGTCCCCCAGCGCAACATCTACCTTTCTCTTCAACACCTCCAGGGACAGGGACTGAACCCCATCCCTGTGCAGGCTGTTCCAGTGCCTGACAATCCTGTCAGGAAAGAAATTCCTCCTGACATCCAGCCTGAGCCTCCCCTGGTGCAGCTTCAGGCTATTTCCCCTCATCCTATCACTGGCCCTTAGGGAGAACAAACCAACCCATGCATCTCTACAACCTCCTTTCCAGTAGTTGTAGAGAGCAGTAAGTTCTCCCCTCCATCTCCCCTTCTCAGGCTAAACAGCCCCAGCTCCCTCACCTTTTCCAAATCCTTTAATAGCGTGGTAGCCGCCTCTGTCTCTTCTCCAGCCTTTCAGTGTCCCCCAAACTAGACACAGGGCTTGAGGTGTGGCCTCAGCAAAACTGAGTAGAGAGGAAAGATCACTTTCCTGCTCCTGACCAGGCGTGGTCACTTCTGCCGGGGACCCTGGTCGTGATGCCCAGTGAGTCACCTCGACTGTAGCTGGGGCAACTCGTTGCATCTGCCTCCATTTTTGCAGAGCTGGTCTAAGGCCATGAGTATGGATTTGAGAAGCATCAGGGTGTTGGAGATGCAGCCTAAAGTCCAGGGGAGATGCTCTTTAAACATGTCCTTTTTATAAGGCTTAAACATTGCAGGAGCTTGAGTCTTCATCTGCCATTTCCCTTACTCTCTGCTACTCTTCTTTCAGAATTAAGGATGACACCACTCTTGGAGAGATTATTAGGAGTTTGCATGAACTTTTGAGGACCAAGTAGAAGTAATGCCTCAGGAAAGTGTCAGAATGTCCTTCCCCCAGCCTTTGAGTAGTGTGCAGTGACTAAGACAGTTTTATGGCTCGAACATCATGGTGCATTGTCCCAGCTTCCACTGATTTATGACTGGAGATACCAGAGGCTGTGTCTTTCTTGCTGATAGGCCTTGATGAACTTTCCTTCCACAAATTGATTTCAAGGAATTTTTCCCAGCCAAGTGAACTTTTGGCCTGCTCGGCAGAGTTGTCCTATGTGGGGGTTCTGGCCGAGTTTCCCTGCAGCCCTTCCTGCTGCTGCTTTTGCACTTGGAAAAGCTTAAACAGATGCCTGGGGTGGATGGGGAAAGATCTCCTGTCACCTGACAGGACCTGACCACTGACCATTGCAAAACAAAACACATGGGGTTCGAGCTTCTGGGCTCAAGACTGCATATCCATCTTGGAGACTGACTGAGCCAAAGAGAGGCAGCATATGGCCACCATGCCAATTGCCCATGGGCTTGTGGCCACCTGGACGTCACAATGTCCTGTAGAGGAGAAGTGATGCAAGAGGATGAGTTATTTTATGGAAATGTATAGTTTTGAAACTGCAATGAAGCTGCTTGAAGTGCAGATTCTCTGTAGCTCCCACTAGGGTTTCTCAAAAGGTACAAGATTTCTTTCCTGAGAAGGATGTGATGGACATGTTAAAAACACATCTCTGAGCCAAGACAGGCTCAGTTCAACCTGTGATGGCTTAGAGGGTGGAAGGAGAGTCTGCTTCATTACTTGGAAGAAGATGAAGCTGAGGTTCTACCTGCATGCTATCATTAAAATATAGAATACAGAGGCTATAGTTAGAATCATTGAATCATGGAATAATTTGAGCTGGAAAAGACCTTAAAGATCACCTAGTTCTAACCACACAGCCGTGGGCTAGGACACCTCCTGCTAGGTCTGGTTGCTTAAAGCCCCATCCAGCCTGGCTTTGAACACTGGCTGGGATGGAGCAGCCACGCTCCTGGGCAACCTGTTATAATGCCTCAGCACCCTATTTGGAAGCTATACTCTTTCAGTTTAAAGCCATTACTGCTTGTCCACTCACTGCATGCCCTCTCCAACTTTCCTTGTAGGCCCTTTTCAGGTACTGGAAGGCTGCTATAAGGTCCTCCTAGAGCCTTTTCTCCAAGCTGAACAATTCCAACCACCCTCCTTAGTCTGTCTTCACAGGAGAGATGCTCCAGCCCTCTGAGGAGCTTTGTGGCCCTCCTGTAGACTCAAACAGCTCCCTATCCTTCTTATATTGAGGAATCCAGAACTGGATGTAGTACTGCAGATGAGATCTCACAAGAGTAGAGTAGAGCTGGAGAATCCCATCCCATGCCCTGCTGGTGACACTTCCAGGCAGGACACGGCTGGCCTCAAACACTGCTGACTCATGTTGAGCTTCTTGTCTACCAACACCCCCAAGTCCTTCTCCTCAGGGCTGCTCTTGATCCATTGCCTACCCAGCATGGATTTGTGCTTGGGATTACCCCAACACAGAGACAGGACACTGCACTGGGACTTGTTGAACCTCATGCAATTTGCACAGGCCCAGTTCTCCAGCCTGTCTGGATCCCTCTGGATGGCCTCCCTGCCCTCCGATGTGTCAACCATCCCACCCATCTTGGTGTTACCAGCAAACTTGAGGAGGTACTCAATGCCACTGTCCATGTCATCAACACAGATGTTAAACAGCACTGGAACCAAAACAGACCCCTGAGGAACTGCACTTGTAACTGATCTCCACTTGGACTTGAAGCTGTTGAGTGCAACCATCCGGCCAATTCCTTATGCATCAAAAAGGTCCATCTGTCAAATCCATGTCTCTGTATTTCAGAGATGAAGATGTTGCGTGAGACAGTGCCAGATGCGCTGCACAAGTTCAGGTAGATGACATCAGTAGCTCTCCTCTTACCCACCAGGTCTGTCAGGCAGGGTCTGCCCTTAGTGAAACCCTGTTGGCTGTCACCAGCCACCTCTTTATTTTCCTTGCACTTCAGCACAGATTCCAGGAGGATCTTTTCTATGGTGTTTCTTGGTACAGAAGTAAGACTGACTGGCCAGGTCATCTTTTTTCCCCCTTTTAAATAGAGGGTTATGTTTCCCCTTTTCCAGTCAGTGAGAACTTCATCATCTTATGACTGGAATGTTGGCATGGAAGGATACAGGTTCTTTAGGAAGGACAATCAGGAGAGAAGATGAAGAGTTGTTGTCTTACTTGTTTGAAGAGGTATAGGTCCTTGCCTTGCCGTCCTACATGTGAGCTGTGTGCAGTCGCTCATTGACCTCAGAGGGCCACAACCCACCAATTAAATTACTGAGAAGGAAAAAAATTTCATTACAGGACCAAAAAAAATAATTCCATGTAAATACAGTTCCTCCCTTGAAAAGTTTTGATACTGCAGCTAATGTCTGCTTAAAATACGTCCCTGCCTCTTGGCCCTGAAATGGAAGGGACTGATCCTCAGTTTCCCATTCCTGGGTATTGGGTGGGGTTTCCTGGGAGGGGGTACTGGGGTGCTCCTCTCCTTCGACGCAGCGTTTCTCATGCAAGTGCAGTTTGGCCCTGCTGCACAATCTCTGTGGTTTTCAGCTAGTCACCCACCTTCTGACCATAGAACTCCCTTCACTTTGGTTTTCTCAGAGGTGAAATAGATGTGCTCAGTTATTTTCTTCTGTGGGTTCAGTCCCTGAACTTTCCTGTGCTGCAGTGAGATTCTTGCTGTTCCCTCTTTTCACATTTTTTGCGTTGAAGGTGGTTGGCACAAAGGACCACAGAGCTGATCAGAGAGCTGGAGCCCCTCTGCTATGAGGACGGGCTGAGGGAGTTGGGGCTGTTCCGCCTGGGGAAGAGGAGGCTCCAAGGAGACCTTAGAGCAGCTTCCAGTACCTGAAGGGGGCCTGTAAGAAAGAGAAGGGCTTTTTACAAGAGTTTGTAGTGCTAGGATGAGGGGAGATGACTTTAAGCTGGAAGGGGGGATATTTGGATTAGGTCTTAGGAGGAAGTTCTGTAGTTATGACATGTTCCAAAGCAGCCCTGTAGCAAACCCCAGGCACCAAAGCAGAGCACTTTTCCTTTTGCAGTGTCAAACCTGGTGTTTGCAGAAGGAGCATGAGCTGAGCTGCTGAAAAGAGTTCATTTAGAGGAGGTGATTTAGGGGAACTGTTCTGAATATAAAAAACAGGGCAACCGTGGAAGGATTTCTTATTTAAATGGTTATTTTTGTTAGTGGCTGACAAGGTGCTTTCTTTGGGGCAAATATTTGTTGTCGGTGATGTGATTTCTGAAATGAAGATGGGAAGATCTGTACTGGCCTTTCAGATTAGTCCCAGAAGGATCACTCACTAGTGTTTCTCATCAAGGAAATGACAGCAGCAATTTCACCTAATTCAGAAGTAAACCCCTGATCTGAGTGCCTTTGGAAAGGCAGATTTTAACACCCAGACCACTGATCTGAAATTACAGAGTTCAGAACTCAGCATCTGATTTGCCAGATGACTGGAACGGAAGCCAGGTTTTGTTGATGGGTGGGGTTTTTTTTGGCCCACCTTGACTGTGGCAACTTGAAGCCTGCAAATTTATACCAAGAGGAAAAACGTTTTAGCTGCAATCAAAGTACAGTCTTGCAAAGAGCTCAAAAGTTCCTGTGGATTGAAGGAAATCTCTTCAGTTAATACCACCCTGAAAACCTTGTGTGTTAGTGCTGTTTGGCATCGCCCACCATCTGTCTCCAAGCTGAAAGGCTGCTTGTTTCAGGCAACTGGGATATCTCTGCTGGTCTCCTTAAGGCTCTGTGTTGTGTTCCTGGCAGTGGCCAAGGGGGCAGTGCCAAAAGGAATAAGTGTCAAAGGCAGAGGGTGCCAGGGAAGGACAGAGGTCTGTTTAGACTTTATTCAAAGTGCTGAACGAAGAAACGGAGCCCGGTTCAGCAACCTTTGTGGTGTGAGGGAATGCTGGCAACCCCAGCCTCCCACCCTCTGCAGGAGCTTTGGTGGCACGTGGCTATTGCTCAGCTAAGCCTGAAAGGAGACCATGTCATTTCTGCTCAGTTATAGCTGGTGGGAGAGAAGAACAGGAACGAGAAGAGACAAAGTCACAGAAAGCAGAGGGGTGGGTAGTGCAGGAACAAGTCAGGTGCTTGACAAATCCTGCTTCCCTGTCTGGACCCGCGAACCAGGCTCCCCATCAGGATGGTGGGAAGTGAAATTAGTAATATCTGTTCACAGAATCACAGAACATTAGGGATTAGAAGGCACCTCAAAAGATCATCCGGTCCAATTCCCCTGCCAGAGCAGAATCACCTAGATCCAGTCACCCAGGAACACATCCAGGCAGGTTTTAAATGTCTCCAGAGAAGGAGACTCCACAACCTCCCTGGGCAGCCCATTCCAGTGCTCTGTTACCCTTATTATGAGTTACCTAGTGGGGTCAGCTGTTTGTAGCCGAGCGGGCTCACAAAACAGTCTAGAGAGAAATGCAACCTAGAGATGGACTCGTGGTCAAGGGGTAGATCTGACCATGGAGGCTATCACACAAGTTACCCGTGGATATGAAAACATGTGCTGTGACCAAGCGAGCCACCACAGTAAAATCTCTGTGGAACAGAGGGCGGTGGCTGGGTTGGCAAGGCCTGGCAAATTGACTCCATTGGACCACAGCCACAAACACGCCAAAGCAAGCACTGCAGGCTCACTGTGGCGGAAGCAACTACGGGTTGGCTGGAAACATACCCTGTAAATCCTGCCACTGCCCCAAACACTGTCCTGGGCCTGGAAAGGCAAGTGTTGTGGCGACATGGTAGCCCAGAAAAAACTGAGTCAGACAGTGGGATGCCTTTCTGAAATTATTTCATCAGCTCCTGGGCCAAGAACCACAGCAGTGAGTGGGTCTGTTATATCCCCTATGGTCCACAAGCCTCTGGGAAGATTGAAAGATATCTGAAAACTGTTAGAGCACTGGGTCATGGAAACACTGGGAAATCTAGCGGAAGCTGGTTAATGCTAGAGGATCTGGTTCTGCCCAGACAAAACCTCTGCATACTGTGGGAGGAGATAAGGTCCCTGTGGTACATGTAGGGAAGTGGCTGGGGAAGGCAGTATGGGCTTACGGGATAATTTTAAAATCTATTNCCCAGAACTGGACACAATACTCCAGGTGTGGTCTCACCAGGGCAGAGTAGAGGGGGAGAAGAACCTCTCTTGATCTGGTAACCACCCCTCTTCTGGTCCACCCCAGGATGCTGTTGGCCCTCTTAGCCACAAGAGCACAATCCTGGCTCATAGTCATCCTGCTGTCCACCAGGACCCCCAGATCCCTCTCTCCTACACTACTGTCCAACAGGTCAGTCCCCAGCTTGTACTGGTACCTGGGGTTGTTCTTGCCCAGATGCAAGACTCTGCACTTACTCTTGACCAGCTGTGGCTGTGATCAGGTGAAAATGTTTTGAAAACCTCCTTTTTTTTCCATTCTTTTTTTCCCCTCTGGGCTGCAGTACCAAGGCAGAGCATGTATTAGATGCTTGACTGCAGAAAGAAATAACAAAATCGTATTCCAAATGGTGTGAGATGGCCCTATAAAGAAAAGTGGAGCTGATGGAGACCTTATCTTGCCCTTACTGTTGGGTCAGGGTTTCCCCAGGGCTCTGAGTGTGCTGGTGCCTTGTTGGCTGTGTTTGTGTGAGATGGCCCTTCTGCTAAGCGAGGTGGACGCGTGACTAACGTGCCCGCAATAGAACTGTACTACTAGAAGACCATTTCTCTGCTGGCTTTGTGCTCGGGCTGATCTGTACTGTGCTTTCAGGAGGGAGTCCCTCTCCAGAGCAGGATGTTCCTGCAGCCTGCTACGAGCTGTGGCTCTGGGACAGCTTCCAGTGCCCTGTCTGTGCTGCTGTAGTGACGCAGGGGAACTAGGGAAATGATAAGGACATCAGCCTTCACAATGACGAGCGCTACCTCCTGATGACAGATCTTTCTTCCTGCAGCACTGGAGAGTTCTACCTTCTATGGGTCACAGAATCACGGAAAGTTAGGGGTTGGAAGGGACCTCTAGAGATCATAGAGTCCAACCCACCCTGCCAGAGCAGGATCACCTAGATCAGGTCTCTGAGGGCTGCGTCCAGGAGGGGTTTGAATGGCTCTAGAGCAGAAGACTCCACAACCTGTCTGGGCAGCCTGTTCCAGGGCTCTGTCACCCTCACAGTTAAAAAGTTTTTTCATATTTTATGTGGAACCTCCTCTATGGCTGAGCAGGAGTAGGCCTGAGGGTTTTGTGTGCACTTAGAGGATCTCTTTAACATCTTGCTCAGCTCACATCCATCCTCATTCCTTTCCCTCTGCCTCAAGTGTAGCACAGACACTCTTCCTTTTTTCTTGGCTCAGCTCTATTTGTTGTACAGCTCTGGAGATGCTGGATAAGGAAATGGTAGGTGGGGACAGGAGGAGATGCTATGTCATAAGGACCAGAGTTGATACACACCTAAATTTCTAATCCAAGATGTCATAGCACCCCTGTAATTCTTCAGAGCAACCCCAAATGTTACTAATCTAGTGCATTTTCTATTAATTATATTGAAAAATGTCAGTAGTGGTTGGGACAGGCTCTCCGATAGCACCAGTCCTGATCAGTTCACATGAACCCACACAGCTGCTCCCTTTCAAGGCCAAATACTTACAGAAGAGCTGGTGTTACTTTTCCACATGCCTTGAACTGAGCAGTGAGAGTTCTCCGAGCGGAAGACAGTGATGTTTCCAACAGGCCTGTGCTTAGTGGGCTCATCTCTTTATTCAGGGTGAACACCAAGGACAAAACTCATGTCTCTGCCTGCAACCACCTTTCACAAAGCATCTTGTCCCACTTGTTTTGGAAGCTGGGCCAGGAAACACTTAGCCAGTAGTTCAGCCAAGCCTGGTCTCAACTACAGCTGAGATGTTGGTGTCTCTCACGGAAAGTTAGAAGGGCAAAAGCAGAATTAGAATTTGACTTCTTGGTCCACAGCAGCCTCCATACAAGGTTTGGAACCATGTCTTTATTTTTTTCCTCATTTCCTGGATGAGGTAAGACGGGGTGGGCTAAGGACTGAGATCTGGCAGACGTGGCCAAACAGTAGATTCCCAGGGAAAGGAAAGAGCGTGGTAGGGTCCTTCTGAATAATCTGGCTGGCATAGGCTGCAGTGGCTCTTCTTTGGAGATGCTGCGGGTAACTTTTTGCCTTGTTTGGGGCTGAATTATCCCAAACTTCACTTGTGTATCTAGACTACAGTGAGAAATGCTCACCAGTGACCCTAAGCTGTCCCTGCCACAGGGCCCAGTGTCCAGGTGCAAGTATGTGGTGATGGTGGTTGGATTCTCACTTGTAAATACACTTGGTTTATGATGACAATGTTGAAACAATGAGAATAAAATCAGCAGTACAGCACAGCAGCTGATGAAACCCTGTTCCTGGCAGGTAGGAAAGGTCTGATAGTGTTGCTGAATTGCAAAAGCACCCTCTGATGCTTTCCCAACCTCCAGAAGATACCAGTATACCAGATGTATCTCAGAAATGGATGCACATACAGTGCAGATTTTATGATACAAGTACTCATTAGCACAACAATCTCATTAGGTAGCAATGTGTTAGTTCTTGCATGATCCTGAGGCACAGGCCTTACTCCAGTTCATCTCCCACAGGTGAGATCAAGCAGATCAACATTGTGCAAAAACAAGGGTGCAGATGGTGTTTCTGCTGATGCAGAGGGCATGTGTCACAGTGAAACAATGTGCTTGGCTCACGAGAGAGAAGTGACAACATATTTATTGTTATAAAGCAGTGATTTAACAAAGTTTGACCAGTAAATGCGACTCTTTAACAAGAGTGAGGTGCACAGGATTGTTCACTGCGTGGAGGACAGAGTCAGTCCAAGCTGTCAGGAGACCCTTCCGTTTGAAAGGGTAGATGTGCACAGTTAAATGCATCCTTAATGCAGCTTCAGAGTACTGGCACCTATTAACACACAGGATCTGCTGCAGCAAGGAATCCCTCAGCCTCTCAGAACAGTGTCCTTGTCAGGGGTTCCTGCCCAGGGGGAGGTCCTAGAAGCCAGCTGCCCTTCAGGAGAGCTCCAAGGGCTCCTGGGCTGCCCACTATATATGAGGGTAAGAGGATCGATTAACTCATAGAGCCACAGACCCAACTTACCTTGAGCTCATTGCTCAGGTCAGCCCTTGGCTATTGTTCGCTGTTTGATCTGAATCTGTTTGATCTTCTGAGTCACCAGTATGTGTTGGGTTCACTCAGACTTTCATGGCCAGATCTAGAGAGGTTATTGGAGTTTTGGTTTGGTTTTGCTGTGGTACTTGGCCTCTATTTCAGAGAGTGTCTTGTCCATCCGCAACACTCCAACCCCTGCATTATTGATTCGACCCTGTGAAACGGCTGCTGTGGCCCCTCACTGGTGGCTGCAGTGATGAAAACGGAAAGTGAGAGTCCTGGAGTAAGATGTGTTACTGGAGGTGGTTTAGACAACATCCTTGAAAATCTTTTTAGCCCCAGGACTGCCCATCAAGCCATGCAGTGATGCCAAAGGGTGTGAACCGACCACCTGGGACCAGCTCTGGAGCAGCTGCTTCTTCCTCTCTGAGCTGCTTCCAGTGCAGTAATTGTGTCAGGAGTACTGGTGCCTGCTGGCAGTTGCCCTTGGAGCTGAGGTATGACCATTGTTATGGTTGTTCTGGGCAAAGCTTTTCTCAGGAGTACTGTAGGTAGCTGTTCCGTGTGCCCACACGTTATTGCAGATGGGGAAATGGGTATGAATTCCTGAGAAGGGGTATTAATTGCTGTGGAGGGAGACAAGTGTCTGCTGGGGTGCTAGTCTTTCTCTGAAAGATGATCAGAACAAGTGAGGAGAGGAGGGGATTTCTTTCTGTTCTGTTAAGGAATAACTTTCACCTGGATTTCTGTGCAGGCAGAGCCCTCTGTTGTATACAAAATATAGAGCTTTGCTGAGCTGTGTTTGACTGATGATGGCCCAGGAAGAAAAAACTGTTCTGCTGTAACGTTTAAAAGCAACCCCCTCTGTCCTGTTCATTCCTTTCTTTCTTGTCAAAATTGTATTCTTGGATACATGAAAGATTATTGCTTCCCCACTGTGACTTCAAACACAGAGATATTTACGTAGCTAGATGTAAACCACGGGAAAGCTTAGGCCCACTCCTGTACTGGTGATGTGAGATGTGGAGAATTGTGGAGAATCCAGCTGGGAATAGAGTATTTATCCTCTGTCCCTCTAGAGACTTTTCTTTGGTGGCCTCAACTGAAAATGTAATCCTCACAGTTAATAAGGTCATGTAGATAGTTTATGTACAGAAGGGCTTTGCTGAAGCTCTGTTGCTGGAGCGTAAGGCACTGATGGGCTGTTTAGTCTGCTCCTCAGCAGAAAGGCTGCTTTGCCTGCAGCAGTTTGATGCTAGGAAGAATCAGAATTCAGGCAGGCACTCCATGCCGGGGTGCACATAGACATTTACAGAATCCAAGAATAACTCAGGTTGGAAAAGACCCCTGAGATCAATAGCCCTACTCTACCAAGTTCACCGCTAGATCAGATCTCTAAGTACCACGTCTAAGTGACCATTAGGCACATCCAGGGTTGGAGACTCAACCTTCAGCTCCCAGAGACAGTGATTCTGCTGTTAGAAGAAGCCTTACCTGTCTGACTTGGTAGCATCTACATAAACCCACTGCTGTGGCCCAGTTGCCATCTTATATTTATCATAGCTGTAGACTTCAGGTGTTTCCTCTGCCTCCCATCCCATCATCTTCCCCACCCGGGTCCTGGTGTTGCTCAGCTCACTCAGCCCCGCTGTGTCACTGTTTCCTGCCCCAGCTATGCTGCATTAAGTGTGACATAAACACATAAATTAGCACCTCTAGTTGCCTTTGTTTTGCAACTGTCACTAAAACAAGAAGCAAATCTGCCTCTATTTTAAAATGCCAAAGGGATAGGGAGTGTGCTCCCTGTACCTCTGTGTGGATCCCATGTCCTGTCCTGCCTGCTTATGGGTGGATCAGTCACCTGGCAGCCCTCCTGCAGCACAGCAAGTCACCTAGTACTGTTGGCAGTGAAGGGACATGAAGGCATTGCCACCAGAAGCACTGTGGGCAAATCCTGCCTTCAGAAAATAAGCCTGCACTCTTGATACAGAGATCCAACTTACAGCAGAGTACCCAACTGACCAAGCTCACTGCAGTGGCTCACACAGGTTTTGAATGAATTTGCTTTCCTCACCCTTGTCCCAGCTAAGACTGGGGACTGGAGCACCTGCCTTATGAGGAGAAATTGAGAAATCTGGATCTTTTCATCTTGGAGAAGGGAAGGCTATGAGGGGACTTAATCACTGTCAGCAACTCCATGAGGGCTGGGTATCAAGAAGAAAGAGGCAATCTCTTTTCACTTGTGCCCTGTGATAGGACAAGAGGCAGTAGGTGTAAATTGGAGCATAGGAAGTTCTACCTCAACCTGAGGAAAAACTTCTTTAATGTAAAGGTTACTGAGCACTGGAACAGACTGCCCAGGGAGGTTGTGGAGTCTCCTCCTCTGGACACTCCTTAAGACCCATCTGGATGAGTTCCTGTGTGACCTGTTCAGGGTTCTGTGGTCCTGCATGAGAAGGGGGGTTGGACTTGATGACGGCTGATGGTCCTTTCCAACCCCTGATGATCATAGAATCATATAATCATCATGGCTGGAAAGGACCTCCAGGATTAACAAGTCCAGCCCTCATCACAACATCTCCGTAACACCTAGACCATGGCTTCAGGTGCTCTAGGTACTCAGTTTTCAGACACCTCCAGAGATGGTGACTCCACCACCTCCCTGGGTAGCCTGTTCCAGTGCCCAACCACTCTCTCAGGAAAGAACTTCTTCCTAAGATCCAGTCTAAACCTCCCCTGATGCAACTTGAGAACATTTCCTCTCATTAGGAATTTGGAAGAAGAGACCAGCACCAGCCTTACTACAACCTCCTTTCAGGTAGTTGAAGAGAGCAATAAGGTCTCTCAGCCTCCTCTTCTCTAAACTAAATAATCCCAGTTCCCTCAGCTGCTCTCCTTAGGGCCTGTTCCCGAGCCTTCACCCCAGTCTCGTTGCCCTTCTCTGGCCCTGCTGCAGCACCTCAATGGCCTTATGCTATGGTGCCCAAAACTGGACTCAAGGTGCAGTCTCACAAGTCCAGAGTACAGGGTCATCATCACCTCCCTACTTCTGCTGGTTACACCATTCCTGATCCAGGCCAGGGTGCCATTTGCTTTCTTGACCACCTGGGCACCCTGCTGGCTCCTGTTCAGCCAGTTGTCAACCAACACCCCAGGTCCTTTTCTGCCAGACAGCTCTTCAGCCCCTCTTCCCCCAGCCTGTAGCTGTTGAGGGTTAATGTGACCAAAGTGCATCACCTGGCACTTGGCTTTGTGGAACCTCATCCCACTGGCCTCAGCCTATCGCTCCAGCCTGTCCAAATCCCTCTGCAGAGCCTCCCTACCCTCAAGCAGATTGACGCTGCTGCTTCATTTTGTGTCATCTGCAAATTTACCGGCAGTGCATTTGATCCTCTCATCTAGGTCACTGATAAAGATATTAAACCAGACTGGTCCCAGCACTGAGCCCTGAGGGACACTGCTTGTGACTGGTTGCCAACTGGATTTAACCCTATTCACCACAACTCTCTGGGCTCAGCCATGCAGCTGATTTTAACCCAGCAAAGAGTCCACTTGTCTGAGCCGTGAGACACGTGAAGCCACCAGCTTCTCCGGCAGAATGCTGCGGGAAATGATGCCAAACGCCTGACTGAAGTCCAGGCAGACGACATCCACCGTTTTTCCCTCACCCACTAGGCGGGTACCTGATCATAGAACAAGATCAGGTTGGTTAAACAGGACTTGCCCTTCGTGAACCCATGTTGGCTGTGTATCTTTCCTTTTGTACAGAGAACAGCAAGGTTACAAAAATGCTCTGTTTTGTTTTCCTCAGACATCCACCAACGTGGTTTACCAAGCCCATCATGTCAGCAGGAGTAAGCGAGGACAAGTTGTTGGTAGCAGGGGTGGATTCCGAGGCTGCACGGTTTGGCTAACAGGTATTTTCATCTGGGCACGGAACCGTGGCTGCACGTGTACAACCCACTCATGTACATGAGTATGGCTTGGAGGTGGGGATTTGGCATCCGCAGGAAACAGCAGAGGTCCTTTTGAACTGAGAATTGCAAAATGTTTACAAGTGGAAAGTGCCAGTGCTTGGTAGTGGTGCAACAAGATCTTTTCCCTGGCAGCTACTTCCCATAACTCATGTTTTTGTGAATTTCATAGCTGTTATCAGGCTCCTTTGAATGTACCCATGAGAAGCCCTGAGGGTTGCACTTGTTGTTCCCAAGTGTGTGGCTGAGGAATCATCAAGTCAAATTCAGTCAGTCCTTGGCCATTGAGTCCAACCTTTTCTAGCCCTATCAGCACCACTAAACCCTGTACCCCATCACAACATCTACCCATCTCCAGGGATGGTGACTCAGCCCCATCCTTAGGCAGGCTGTTCCAATGCCTGACAACCCTTTCAGGAGAGAAATTCCTCCTGACATCCAGCCTGAACCCCCCTTGACCACAGGATCATCCAGTTCCTATTGGTCTAATTTTAAGAGACTACATGGAAGGGCATTCCATTTCATGGAGTATATGGTTTAAATGGAAGGGCATTTGAATGCACTCGGGAGACCTGATAGCTTGAAGGCACAGCCAGCAGGATTTGTCTCTGCCCAGACAGGTTTTGACTGCAGCACAAACGTGGCTGTTCTGCACCAGATCCAAAGCCCACCTCCCTCAGGGTCCTGTCTCCATGAGTGCTCAGTAGTAGGTGTCATGCCCAGTGTATAAGAGCAGGTGAGGGGATGATCTGGCTACATAGGAGAATTGCTAAAAGGCTAAGTGTTTCCTAAGACAGGTGTGGGTTTTGGAGGTGTTATCTCTCTTAAGTCAGAGTCCTCTTCCATCTCCAGAAGTTTTCAACACATGGATCCCCACCCCAGGGTCATGAGGAATGTGGGGCTCCATGTGCGCTTGCCACTTTCAGAGGCGAGAGGATGGAGCTGAGGTGGGAAGCAGCCACCTTATTTGAGATTGGTGTCTTTCTGGCTGATAATGTCAGAAGATGCCGGCAGCTGCAGACACGCTGCTGCTCATCTGGATCTGTGGGTGCTGCTCCTACAGAAAGAGGTGTCCACAGGTGCAGAGGGCCACTTGCTGCTATGGAGCCTGTCCCACTCCACACAGCTGCAGCAAGAACAACTTCTTGGGTTCAGTCTGGTTGAACAGTTGGCTATTCATAACAGGAACTGGAGGAGGAAGAGAGTGAATTACAGGCAACATCAGCCTTTCAAGGTTCCCCAGCATAACAGCTGTGTGCAGGTGCTGGGGTACAGCAGCTTTCCTCATGTCATTAGTGTTGTGCCTTCAGTAAGAGAAGGGTTGGCCAGGTCTCTACGTGCTGTAAAGATTAATCCAACTTCCTTGCCTCAAGTTTCAAGCAGGAGTTTTGTTGCTGGTGTCCCAGGAGGTTTTGTGTTCCACTGTCATTTTCACTCTTTCCACCTCAAATTTTAACCTCTCCTTTTCTGTTTCAAAACAGGTCTTTCTGGTGCTGGCAAAACAACCATTGGCTTTGCCCTAGAAGAGTACCTGGTCTCTCATGGCATCCCTTGCTACTCTCTGGATGGTGATAACGTTCGGCACGGCTTGAATAAAAACTTGGGTTTCTCGGCTGGGGACCGGGAGGAGAACATCCGCCGCATCGCAGAGGTGGCCAGGCTGTTCGCTGATGCTGGGCTCGTCTGCATTACCAGTTTCATTTCTCCTTTTGCAAAGGTAAATCCACTGCATCATGTTCTGTTCTTCCCTGATCAGCCTTGATCTCCTGATTGTTCTTAGGAAAGAGAGATAGGCATAGAGGATTTCCTATAGGTGCCATCAGGCACTCATTTCAACTTCTGTGTTATTTTGTAGAACACCACTGGCACAGAGCTAGAAGCAGCCAGTATGAGTCCCTGGAGGGTGGTTTGATGTAACCCCTTTGAATAGATTCAGTATCCAGGGCACATAACATAGTAGGAAGGCACTTGCTGCAGAGCAGGCATGTAGATTTTTCCTGTCTTCTCGCAGGATCGCCAGAATGCACGGAAAATTCATGAGACAGCTGGACTTCCTTTCTTTGAAATCTTTGTAGATGCTCCTCTAAATATCTGTGAAAGCAGAGATGTGAAGGGCCTGTACAAAAAGGCAAGAGCTGGAGAGATCAAAGGTATGGAGGAGCGAGTTCTTTATTTTCTACAGCATTGGGTAGCTGCTAGTTGCAGCTCTGCACGTGGAGCTGGGTTACTGAACACTCTGTGTAAGAGTACCTTTCCCTGGACTTTTCCTGTGCGACTCGATCTAGGGGATCCTGCTCCAGCAGGGGGATTGGACTAGATGGTCTTTCAAGATCCCTTCAAATCTGTAATGTTCCGTGATCTTGCAGTCATAAAGGTCACTAGCAGTACCCAGAAGGGTTGAATGCCTTCTTGTTGGCTCTACAGCTTTGTTGGCTCTAGCGCACCAAATACTGTGTGAAATACATTTCATTTTGGTTTAATTGTCCATAGGATTCACGGGGATTGACTCGGAATATGAGAAGCCCGAATCTCCTGAGCTAGTCTTGAAAACAAATGTTGTGTCGGTGTCTGAATGTATCCAGCAGGTTGTGGAGCTCCTCCAAACACGGGTAGGTCATTTTGATGCCACCGCTGTTGTCAGCTTGTAAACCTGCTTTCAGAGATTGACCTTTTGGTGTGCACTTCAAAACCTGCACATTACTTACCACTGCTGTCTGTCTGTCTCTCAGAACATTGTGCCCCATGGCTCTGTTAAGGACGTCCTTGAGCTGTTTGTACCTGAAAATAAACTCAACAGTGTCCAAGCTGAAGCAGAGACATTGCCCTCCGTGGAGATCACTAAGGTACCACTGTGTGCAGTTGCTGCACTGTGCTTCGCGCATTATTGGGCTGTTCAAAGAGTAGGAGATGCCATGAGAGCTGGGGGAGGCTCTGTTCCTCGGATGGCTGTCGCTATGGGTCATGGTGTGCTGAAGCGTGGTCCTGAACCTCAGCTATGTCTCTACCGTGTGTTGTAGCAAGCCAGGGCCATCAGTCTCCTTTGTTGTTACTACAGCCCCACAAGCTGTTGTGCTCTGAAAATACAGAAGTTTGGCTTAAAAAAAAACCCAAGCCCAGCTCAGCCCTACATCCTCCTCCCTGCCCTGGCCTTCTTCCCTTTTGCAAACACCCTGTAATTGAAGCCAAACAAACGAACATGCTGTTGTGACAGAAGAGAAGGAGGTGGTGACCGCAGTTGCTGTTTGGGTTTGTTTTGCAGCTGGATCTGCAGTGGGTGCAGGTGCTGAGCGAAGGCTGGGCCACTCCACTGACGGGCTTCATGCGTGAGGCAGAGTACTTGCAAGTGATCCACTTTGGCACCCTGCTCAATGGTAAGGACTCTTCGTGCTGTGTGTTAGCTCCAGCCACAAAGCTGTGGTGGGACACCCCGGGTGTCTCGTCAGGCAGCTGTATGGAAAAGCTTCCTCCTGCTTCCCTTTGGCATGTTCAACAGGAGGGCTCACAGAAGGCTGGGGTCACTGGGGGGCCATGGTCCAAAATGTGCCAAAGGGTACGAAAGGAGACAGTTTTCCATGCTGTCCATCTCAGGCTTTGACATCTCTGCCCTGCTGGTTGAATGTGTCAGGAGCCATTGTGTATCTCTGTTCATGCTCGCTTGTACCAGGGTAAATACTGATGCAAACCCAAAGCCAAGTGAGCAGTGAGGCTGCCTGGCTCAGTTTGAGCTGGGAGGAGAAGGCAGCTTTTCTTGGAAATGAGAGTAGAGCCTAATTTTACCCCTTTTTTTCCTGATTTCCTGCTTATCCATGGCTGTAACTTGAAAGAAATCAGATTTATCTGTTCATTAACAACATGCTAGAGCTGCTTCATCCACCTCTGGAAAAGGCAAGGAGTTTCAGGCAGTGATTGTCCACAGCTGAGATTGGGACAGACTGGGATGGTAAATACTTCTGTCCTGCACTGTGTAGATGCTGTTGCTGTGACTTCACATACAGACAGGGTGCTTGCTTTAGGTTTTCTAGTGCTGATAGCAGTCTTTGGCCTTTGGGATTTAGGATCTTGGTGAGTCACTTTGAGTCTTTCCCTAGTCCTAGAAGATCCCATGGTTGTGTGGAACAGAGACATGCTGCTGTCATTAGGGTTTGGGCACTGTGCAACAGTTGCAAAATGCAGGAATGCCCACTTTGGACGGGAGGAGCGTGGGGGCTTCTGGTTTTGGACGTCATACCCTTTTACTTCCTGACTGTTGTGTAAACAGTGTCCAAAAACACATGTTCCTTGTTATCAAACCCTGATCTGTGGTCTTTCAACTGTCTCTTGTGTCTGACATGGTCACAGAGGTGCCCTGTAATGGCCACATTGCTCCAGAGCTCTGCCCTTTGTGCCAGAGGCTTGTCTCTGAGCATCTGGTTTTGGGATGCCCCCCGCCAACCTGATGACAGTACTAACCATAGCTTTTCTGGGGTTCATGTACATACTTTCAAGATTTGCAGGTCTTTGTGGGTTCAGGGACAAAGCCTAGGCCATTGGCTTTTGTGGGGAAAATACTCTCCAGAGCAAGATGTTTGTAGCAGAAGATATCAACGTCAGTCCCCAGCTCACCTTGTCTCCACAGAGGTCTTAAAATCCAACACGTGCTGCATGGTCAGGCCCATGGGGTGACATCTGGGCAGGAAAGAGAACATCCCTGCTGTGCTTAGATGAGCTTTGGGAAATGGGGTAGGCTTTCCTTGTCCTGGTGTCCAGGCTGGGGTGTGACATTGCTAAACATAGACTCAGGGCTGGTCTTTCCTGAGGCAATGGTCCAGCCCTTTCCCCTGCTGTGCAGGCAATGTTTTTGGCAGCTCTAGCTATGCCTGGAACTGCTGCAGTAGTGCTGGTGGCCTTGTGCAAGTTAGTGCTCCTCTCACTGCGGCTTTGAGCAGTGACTTTCACCTTGGCACTACCAACAGAGCACTGGAACAGGCTGCCCAGGGAGGTTGTGGAGTCTCCTTCTCTGGAGACATTTAAAACCTGCCTGGACATGTTCCTGTGCAACTTGATCTAGGGGATCTTGCTGTGGCAGGGGATTGGACTTTATGATCTTTTGAGGTCCCTTCCAATCTCCAATACTCTGTGAACAGCTTGGTGGCTGAGGTAACTTGTGTAGAGGCATGGTGGCTGGGGGTCCGCACATCCCCCTGCAATCTCTAGCACTCTGCCTTGCTTCTGGAGGAGTGCTGTGGGGGAACTCCAGCTGTGGAAACAGCACCCTGCCCACCGTGAGGTGGTGCTTGCTGGAGCTTATAAACAGAAGTTTTGAATTGGCTACTGGCTCGCTGTTGCCCGTGAGTGTGAAATCTTTCACATCTGTGAACACAGAATATCTGTGAACATTCAACTATGTTTGTGTTCTCCCAGGAAGGAGTCGCTGCGCAGCGGGTATGTATACAACCCTCCTGAGCTGCTTGGAAATGACTGGAATTTAGATTCAATCTTTTCCTTTGCTCTGAAGTAATTCTTTTGAGATTTAAAGCTAAAAACTAAATACAATTAAGACTAGGGTGCAGCCTTCTGGTTCATCCTGTTGTGAAGTGGCATCACTGTGAAGCGATTCTTTGATTTTTCCTTTTGGTTTTTTTTGTTTAAACTCAGCATCTTCCACTTGGAAGTGAAACATGGAGAACCTCATCTTCAGCATCACTCACTGGTTTCTCAGTTCAGCTTTTTCCATGCTGACTTTATTGACTGATTGCAGGTTATCATCATGAAGGTGATATTGATTGGAGCCCCTGTGACTCTAGTTCTGATTATTCATGAAGGTGCTGAAAAATTGCTGCCTGGGAGACGAAAATGGTGAATTACAAGGGAAAACAGTCTAACAAAGATTGGTTTAAGATCTTTATAATAGTCAAAATCTTCAAATTAAATCTCTTGAATCAGAAAAAAAAATTGAATCACTGATTAATGAATTTGTTTGTGAATGGAAATCTACAGAAGAGCCTGATTCTTCGCTATTAATACTGGGATGTCCAAGGGGAAATTAGAGTGCTTTAGTCAGGGACAGGGAAATTGAGGGAGTGAGGATAAATCAAGGTGACTTGGAGGTATTGAGGGACACTCCTGAAATTAGAAAATACAGGTGTAACTGCAGGCTGGCTGTGTACATGTGGAAATTAAATGACAAGTGGATTCCGCAGGGATTGAAAGGAGGAGGAGTAACAGTACAGAGTAAAACCCTCCAAAGAAACAGAGTGAAGCGCATGGTTTTGCTTTTCCTGTCAGAAAAAGGGAGGGAAGGGAGGGCATCCAGACAGACCTTGCCTTGCTCGAGAAGTGGGCTCTGCAAACTGTGTGAAGTTCAACAAGGGCCTGTGCAAGGGTCTGCACCTGGGTCGAGGCAATTCCACGTACCAATACAGACTGGGAAGAGAAAGGGTTCAGGACAGCCTTGAGGAGAAGGACTTGGGGGTGGTGCTGAAGCAGAAGTTCAATGGGAGCCATCAGTGTGCACTTGCAGCCCAGAAAGCCAACCGTGTCCTGGGTTGCATCAAAAGAAGCAGTGACAGTTGGTCGAGGGAGATGATTCTCCCTCTCTACTCTGTGCTTAGGAGACCCCACCTGGAGTAATGAGTCCATTTCTGGAGTCTCCAACATCAGAAGGACATAGAGCTCCTGGAAGGTGTCCATCAGAGAGCAACTCAAGTGATGAGAGGGCTAGAGCACCTCCCCTATGAGGACAAACTGGATGTGCACAAATCCATGGGCCCAGATGGGATGCACCCGCGTGTGCTGAGGGAGATGGCGGAAGTCATTGCTAGGCCACTCTGCATCATCTTTGCTAGGTCTTGGGAAACAGGAGAGGTGCCTAGGGACTGGAAAATAGCAAATGTTACCCCAATCTTTAAAAAGGGAAAGAAGGAAGACCCAGGTAACTATAGACCGGTCAGCCACACCTCCATCCCAGGAAAGGTGATGGAACAATTTGTACTGGAGGCTGTTTCCGGGCACATCAAGGACAGGAGGGTCATTAGGGACATTCAGCATGNGGTTGTGGAGTCTCCCTCACTGGAGATATTCAAGACCCGCCTGGATGTGTTCCTGTGTGACTTGGTCTAGGTGACCCTGCTGTTGCAGGCGGATTGGACTAGATGATCTTTTGAGGTCCCTTCCAATTCGTAATGATTCTATGATTCTATGACAGGCCGAGCAAGTACGGGTTGTTCGGCCTGGAGCAGAAGAGGCTCCCAGGTGAATTTCTAGGAGCTTCCCAATAGCTGAGGGGGCTACAGGAAAGCTGGAGTAGGGCTTTTGATACAGGTGCATAGCAAGAGAATGAAGGGAAAGGGTTCCAGACTTGAACAGGGGAGATTGAGGTTGGACATGCGGAACAAATTCTTTCCTGTGAAAGTGCTGGAACAGGTTGCCCAAGGCAGTTGTTGCTGCCCCATCCCTGGAAGTGTTGAAGGCCAGGTTGGCTGGGGTCCTGACTAACCTGATTTAGTGAAGGTGTCCCTGCCTGGATGATCTTTAAGGTCCTTTCCAACCTTGGCCATTCTATAATTCTAGGATAAGAAGTAGTTCAGGACATGTGCAGGGAATCTGGTACCCGAGGAACACAAAAGTGGAGCCATCTTAATCGAGGTTGTTCTCATGGTAGACAGGGTTGGGGTTATGTCCAGGTTTGCGTCTTCCAAGTATGCAGAAAAAACAAGGCAGTGAATAAGTTGGTGTGGTAGATCCCCAAGCTAGTCCTGGAGAATTTGTCTCTCCAAAGGCAAATTGAGCAAACAGGCTATTAAAGTCACACAGTGCCTGAAGCAGAACAACCTTAACATTTTCCCACTCTCTTTCCAGATGGTGTTGTCAACCTGAGCGTCCCCATTGTGCTGCCTATCTTCACCGAGGACAAGGAGCGGCTGGAAGGCTTCGAGGCGCTGGCCCTCAGCTACGCAGGGCGGAGGGTGGCCATCCTGAAGAACCCAGAGTACTTTGAGCACAGGAAGGAAGAGCGCTGCGCGCGTGTCTGGGGCACTACCTGCGCAAAGCACCCCCATGTCAAAGTACGGCTGTCTCCTCCCTTGCTGCCCTGGGAAACCCAGCCTGAATGTCAAGTGTGGGTGGGGCTGGGGAACCTAACTGAGGTTGATGGCTGTGGGTGTCCTATCTGCCCTTCAAGCCCGACTCCTTGCTGGGAACCGTCGTGTCCCAAGCCGGCAAGACAGCCACGTTAGACTTACACGTCAGTGCTGTGCTTGCTGCCAAACAGGAGCATCAAATCACAATCACAAAGTGAAAGGTGAAGTGAGCACGCTGCTAAGGAGCTGCTCCTCTCAGTCATCTGTACCAGTGACTACTGCCTAGTCTTCCTGTGTTTGATGTGTGATGATCTCAGTGATTGCTAGTGATTGCAGAACAGTCACACATGTTCCCTTCAGCTACATTCTGCTCCTTATTTTACTGTTTCCTACAGTTCCTGTAGCACAAGGATGTCATACATTCACAGTTTATCTCTTCCCACTTAATCTCTGGCAGCACAGAGAACATCATCCCTTAGAAAGGGAGACCTTTGGGTTGCATCAAGTGACTAGAGCTGTCAGCTTCAAAAGGCTAAAGGCCTCTTAATTTTTTTCTCTGAACTTATCGTAGAATGATCTGGGTTGGAAGAGACTTATAAAGGTCATCTAGTCCAACACCCCTGCAGTGAGCAGAGACATCCTCAGCTAGATCAGGTTGCCCAGAGCCTTGGCTGCACAGGGATGGGGGCTCAACCCACTCCCTGGGCAGCCTGGTCCAGTGTCTGACTGCTCTTGCTGTGAAAAAGTTGTTCCTCAGGACCAGCCTAACCCTCCCCTGGTGCAAGCCATTCCATCTGGTTCTATCACTAATCACCTGTGAGAAGAGACCAGCACCCACCTTTCTACAACATCCTTTCAGGTAGCTGTAGAGAGCAATGAGGTCTCCCGTCAGCCTCCTCTTCAAACTACCCAGCCCCAGCTCCTTCCATTACTCTTCATCAGATTTATTCTCCAGGTCCATCCCCAGCTTTGTTGCCCTTCTCTGCATCCACTGCAGTCCATCAGTATCTCTCTTGTATTGAGGTGCCCAGAACTGGACACATTACTCAAGGTGTGGCCTCACCAGTGCTGAGTACAGGGGGACAATCACTTCCCTGCTCCTGCTGGCCACACTATTGCTCATACAGGCCAGCATGCTATTGGCTGTCCTGGCCACCTGAACATACTGCTGGCTCCTATTCAGATACTATTGACCAGCACCTCCAAGTTGCTTTCTGCCAGACAGCTCTCCAGCCACTGTCCCTCAGGCCTGTAGCACTGCAGGGGATTGCTGTGACCCAGATGCAGGACCTGGTACTTGCCCTTGTTGAAGCACAGGCCAGTGATCTCAGCCCATTGATCCAGCCTATCTAGATCTCTCTGTAAAGTCCTCCTACCCTCAAGCAGATCAATACTCCCACCTAACTCATCTGCAAGCAGACTGACAGTGAACCCTGTTTCCTCATCAAGAGCGTTGATAAAGATGTTAAACAGAAGCGGTCCCAACATTGAGCCCTGAGGGGCACCACTGGATTTACCTCCATTGACCACCACTCTTGCAGCCCAGTCATCCAGCCAGTGCTTTATCCAGCAGAGCCATGAGCATCCAAGCCATGAGCAGCCAGTTTCTTCATGAGGATTCAGTGGGAAACAGTACCAGAGGCTTTAGGGAAGTCCAGGTAGACAACATCCACAGCCTTTCCCTCATCCACTAGGCAGGTCATCTTGCCCTACAAGGCAATCAGGTTGATCAAGCAGGAGCTTGAGTGGCTTATGCCTCACTTTATGGGATTGTGCTGCTCATGGCATTCGGTTCACGTGGTCTCTGTGAGAACATTTTCTACCCACAACATGCTGAGCGAGAAGGAAAGGTCACCCTATGAGCAGAGCCCAGCCTAATGTTTTCCAGGGGAGACTGGGAACAGGAGCAGGAGGCGTTTTGCTGTGCCGTCTGTAACGTACATGTGCATGATAACACAGATGGTGATGGAGAGTGGAGACTGGCTGGTTGGTGGAGACCTCCTCGTGCTGGAGAAGATCAAATGGAATGATGGGCTAGACCAGTATCGCCTGACCCCACTTGCTCTCAAGCAGAAGTTCAGAGAGATGAATGCTGGTGAGTGCCCTGGGGTAGTGCCAGAGAGAAGGCTCTTCTTACCCTGCCCTGCCAGGCACCAGAGACACTGTGTGATCTGGGATGACTGGTTCTCAAGCCCCCAGGACTTGCCAAATTGCTTATGTGTCTTCCCAGAGTGGACTGTGTGGTTGGGGGGAGCATGGATTAGCACAAGAAGAGGCTGTAAATTCTTGGCCAAGGACAGTGCTTGTGACATGCTATGTCCTCAGTGGGACTGGGAAGCGTTGAGCACCCTGGCCATGCCTTCCCTAGCAGGTCAGAACCTCTCTTCACACCCTCTGGGCAACCAGAGCCCTGTGCTGGTGTGGTGGGCCTTCCTGCATGGGCCACAGCTCAGATGTCTTCTCCCAAGCATCTGTCCCAGCAGATCAGTGGGTGATGTCACCTACCTTCACTTTGAGGAGAGAGTGTGAAGGTGTCCTGAGACCTGTAGAGGTGGCAGTTCACTTAAGAAGCCATAGAACTGGGTGGAGATACCTAGCGGTGTGTAAAAACATCTGAGTAGAGCTCCCAGGGCTGACATGGGCCCTTGAAGGAAGGATGTTCAATGAAAGGAAACTTGGCCAACCGGTGAAGAAGCACCACATGTGTACGAGACTCCTGACTTGTGGGTTTAAGGCCTTGCTCGCGTGAGGATGGGACGCACCTCTTACAATGATACGGGGTCTGTGGGTGGAGTGGCAGAGCTCAACGGTCAGCGCAGGCCTGTGATCCTGTGAATATTTCCCTTGCAGATGCTGTCTTTGCCTTCCAGCTGCGCAACCCTGTACACAATGGGCACGCCCTGCTCATGCAGGACACGCGGCGACAGCTGCTGGAGAGGGGATACAAGAACCCTGTGCTCCTCCTGCACCCCCTGGGGGGATGGACCAAAGACGATGATGTCCCACTGGAGTGGCGGATGAAGCAGCATGCGGCGGTGCTTGAGGAGCAAGTCCTGGACCCCAAGTCGACCATCATTGCCATCTTCCCCTCTCCCATGCTCTACGCCGGCCCCACAGAGGTAACATAGCTGCTGGCTGTTCATTGCAGTGAGGTCCCAGCTCCAGAGCCATGGTAGAGGGAGCTGGCAGCTATTGCCTCGCTACTAGCTCTCTCCATGGTTTGCAGCTTGCTGTGGCAGAGATCCCCCAGCAGAGTTTGTCCCCATGGGATCCTCTGCTTTCACAAGCTGTGAGGAGAGTGGGGAGAAGGGAGCTAAAAACAGCCTTGACTGCTGTGACACTTTCTCAGTCGAGCTGGAATGCTCCTTTATTGTCTCGCAGTGTTCTCCCTTCTGTCCCTTAACAGTGGGGTGAGAGCAGTACATACTGTGACTCCCCTGAAGGAGGAAGGAGAGGGACATAAGGGCAGCCTTTGCCCGCACATGGCTCAGGGACCGGTGGGCGCTGTCTCTGCCTGTTCAAAAAGCAAAAGGCTGCTTCAGTTTGCTGCCAGATCGGAAAATGCCCAGTTCCTATCCCCAATGTCCTCCTGGAAATACTTGTCCTTAGGAGAATCATGATGTTGCATCAGGTCCAAGCAGCGGAAGATGAGGCTGTGGGTGGCCTGACTGGTAGAAGACATTGCAGCAAGACTCACCTTTCTTCCATCCTACTGACCTTCCAACCTTGTGTGGCTCAGCCCTCAGCCAGTGCTCCCCGTGTCTCTCCTTCGCAGGTGCAGTGGCACTGCCGAGCCCGTATGATTGCTGGGGCCAATTTCTACATTGTGGGGCGCGACCCCGCAGGGATGCCACACCCCGAGACCAAGAAGGATCTCTACGAGCCCACCCAGGGAGGGAAGGTCCTCAGCATGGCGCCGGGCCTGACCTCGGTGGAAATCATCCCCTTCCGGGTGGCGGCTTACAATAAAGTGAAGAGGACCATGGACTTTTATGACCCAAAAAGGTAACGCAGGCAGCCCTGGAAGAGCTGCTCCAGGTAGAGGGCTTGCGTCAGCCATGCTGATTTCACTCCCATCTCTTGTTTTGCTCAGGCACGACGATTTTGACTTCATCTCAGGAACCCGCATGAGGAAGCTTGCTCGCGAAGGCGAAAACCCACCACACGGCTTCATGGCTCCCAAAGCTTGGAAAGTCCTAACTGAGTACTACCAGTCACTGGAGAAAAAGAACTGATGCTGCTCGTCCTCCCTCGAAACACTTGTATTAAGAGTGAGCGATGATTGATTGATTCCCCACCACACAGATCACTTACTTGGCATTTTCCGTGCTCTGACCATAGGGTTTTCCTGCCTGGGTTAGACTGTTTTATTAATCAAATCCCTTGTGCCTGCTCCTTCTTCCCTTGAAGCTGCCGAGAGTGTTGCCATGGACTGGAGGGGAAAGGCAGGAAGCCATTCATTCCCAGCTGAGCATGGCCGGAAGTCCAGCACAGCCTCTGATGGGGCCACATGGATTGGTTGGGTGCCACCAGGGCTGTTTGCTGGCCCCTGGTGCACAGCCAGCACCTCAGCACCAGGACAGAAACGTGTCTGTTCCCTGCGTGGAGCAGAACCCAAGTGCCTTTCGACAACCTCATACCCAACATTACCTGACAAGGCAGGAACAGCCATTGAAGTGAGAAGCAGTCGATGCTGCTGGGAAGGGAGAGGGGAACGGACAGTCGATGCTCAGATCTGGTTGCTGCCGCCCAGGTTGTGCCTTAGTTGGTTTTTACTGAGGAGCAGTGGGATATTTTTTAACAACAGGGTTTTTTAAAAGGTTTTTTAACAAAATCAGCCTTGACCATCACCTTGTGGCCGAGACAATCGCTGTTCTTGATTCTTCCTGCTTGGCCTCTCCTGTCAAAACAAAACGAAGCCTGGGCTGAGTGTTGCTGATGCTCTGAGTTCAGCTTTCCTGGGGGACTCTGTTGCAGCTGTCGCTGCACTCACAGGCTGCTGGGGCTGTGAGCAGTGGGAGGTATCCTGGGGTGCAACATAAAGCCCAGGAGAGCTCTGAGGAAGCTCAGGGCAGCAAACAAGAACTGGGGGTGCTGTTCCTGTGCTCTTGTGCTGGGTATCCTCCAGGTTGGCAGTACTGGATTCCCCTTTCCTCTGCCTGTGCCTCCCATCTGAAAGGTGAAGTAAAAAGTGATGCTGTGAGGTGGGGCTGAGTGGCTGTCCCCAGCAAACCAGGCAGGAGCTGGCTCCAGCACTTGTCCTCCCCTGTACCCACACAGGGCTCGGGGTACAGGTGAACTGATGTTGCTTGGTGTCTGCAGGATGGTGACACTGGCTGTAGCTTGGGGTGGCCAGAGGATGGCAGAAAAGTCTTTCCCTCTCCTCAACCACACAGGGGGCTGCTGTGTTAAGGCTTCTAGTGCTGAGCCAAGAGACAGTGGTAGCTGCCACTCCCAGCTCTTCCTGGTAGAAAGTTACTGCAGACTTTACCTTCTGTTTTTTCCCCACCTAACATGGACTTTGCCGCTACGTGTGAGGCTTTTCTGCTGACTGGCAGCTCTCGCAGTGACCTCTGACAGAGCTGAACAGCATGAGTCAACACCAGAGCCTTCCCTGGCCCTTCCTGCATCTCACACACAGCCTGTCCCATGGAGGCTGCTGCGTGTCTGGCTGGAGGTTGATGTGTGAGTACAATGCAATGCCCTGTGTGGCTGAGAGCTCCTCAACTCCCTGTCTGCTGCTGCCTGTGCCTCAGCATCCTGCCTGAGCTCAGCGCAGGCTTTCTGAGTGTCCTGCTATGGTGAGGAGCAGTGTCCTCTCTCTCTCCCTGGCCTTGGCCCTGGTGCTGGGGGTTGTTCTTCAGCAGGGAAAGCCAGCGACACCCTTGTCAGTAGTTACTGCAGCAGCCTGACCTGATGATTTTTCCCTTGTCCTTTCTCAGCAGCTGCCCCAGGGCCAGCAACAATACTTCAGATGGAATGGAGTTGGCTTTCTTCTCTTGTTCTAATGACACATGACTCTGCACAATCACGCTTCTGCTTGTAACCCAGGAGAGCAGGCTGCACCGTAAGCTACAGCCTGGTTTGCTGTGGCCGTGCTATAGGGTCCCACATCAGGACTGTTTCTGTGAGAAGTCTTCCCTAAATTGCCAGCTGGTTGGGTTTTCTGGGGGGAAGTGTTGAGAGGAGAGAGCCCGGAGTTGCGTTATAGCTGAGGAGCAATGCCGCAGTGCCTGCGCGAGTAGCCAAAACCACATGAGCACTGGTGCCTTGTACACTCAGGCCCCTCTGGCAGGGATCTGGATGGCAGAAGCAATACTCATTGCAGTAGCTGGGATTCTTCGGCAGTGAGATGGTGCTGTTGCCACTCATCTTAAAATCCAAAGGTTAACAACTCCACCATAGCAAGTGCAGGTGGTTACAGCAGAAGTCAAACCTTCTAAAGCAGCATGAAGTACTGATTACCTCTGACTGAAGCAGAGTACGTGGAGCAGTGTTTTTATAGAATATTTATTAAAGACAAGAGACTGGAATTTGTACCTCAACTGATGCATCTCATGATTTAATATATTCTGAACTTGATACTCTGCTACCAGATGCTCACTTTTAGTACCAATAAATATTTATATGTTTAACTAACCCTGACTTTGTGCTTTTTCAGGGAAAATTTACAGCCACTTGGTTCCTTCACCAGGGGCTAGGTCAGGTCTTTGGTGCTAGAAGCCCCTCCCTCGTGCAGCCGTGCATGCTCGGTGCCTCAGGTGGGGCAAAGGCTGGGTCAGCCAGCAGCAAGGCTGACCATGACATCGTAGAATTGGTTTGGTTGGAAGAGACTTTACAGATTGTCAAGTCACCACTCAACCACGCTCCTTGGCATCATGTCTCCTGGTATGGTGACTCCACCACTTCCCTGGGAAGCATCTTCCAGTGCTTTGTAACTCTCTAGGTGAAGCAATTTTATCTGATACCCAACCTGAGCTTTTTCTGATGCAATCTGAGGTCATTGTCTCTTGTCCTGTCTTTTGATACTTCAGAGAAGAGACCAAGCACCACATTGCTACAGGAGGTAGTTGTGGAGAGCAGTTAAGTCTCTTCTCTGGGTTAAATAACCCCAGTTCCCTCAGCGGCTCCTCACAGGACTTGCGCTCTAGACCACTCCCCTCGGCATCATTACCTTTCTCTGGATGCGCTTGAGGCTCTCAGTGTCCTTCATCTAGTGAGACCCAAAACTCCGCACAGTATTCAGCATGTGGTCTCATTAGTACCCAGTACACAATCACCCAGGTTGGAAAAGACCTTCAAGATCATCTAGTCTGATCATTAACCCCACACTGACCAGTCCGTGACTAAACCATATCCCTGAACACTATGTCTGTGTAACTCTTAAAGTCCTCCAGGGATGGTGAGCACCATGGCCTTGGGCAACCCATTCAAATGCTTGATCACCCTTTCATTAAGGAAATTCTTTCTGCTATCCAGTCTGACCCTCCCCTGGCACAATGTGAGGCCATTTCCTCTCATTCTATCACTAGAGAAGAAGAGACTGACTCACTACACCCTCTGGAGCAGAGCTGGACATTGGCTGTGGGCTGTGCCCTTGGCTTGATCTGCCAAGGTTCCCACCATCCCACTCCTCCAGAGCCAGCCCCCGCAGCACCCTGGGCTTCACTCTCGGCTGCTGCATCCTGGAGCTCTCAAACCCCAGCCAGGAAAAAGATGTCCTTGCCCAAGGCAGTCTCAAAGAAAACATTTAGAGCACTCAAACAGGGACGGGCTAGGGAAGGTTGCAAAAAACACATCCACAGCATCACAGAGCAGACAACAAGGTGTTCATTTACCTGCTACCTGACTGCTCTGAAGGCTCCTGTTCGCATGTCCATGCTGGACTGGCCAAGTCAGCTGCTTCCCAGCCTGGAGCCAAGTCTGCCCTGCACATACTGCTACCAGTGACTGCTGCAACACACAGGCCCCAAACACCCTATCTGCCTGCTGGGGATGTCTATGCCTCTTCCTTCCAAAAGACCTTTAAACCTAGAGAAAGAGCCATTTCACACAAAACTTGGCATCATCAGCTTGGAGCTCAGTGCTGGAGACTAGCCTGGCCTCAGCCCAAACCTGTGAAATGAAGCTCAGTTTGAGCCACAGCCTTAGAGCCACAGGAGAGGCCTTAGGCTTGGCTCAACCTAGGGAACCAGGATCGCATGGTGAGAAGCCTGGACCGAACTGCTGGAGACACTGCATGATAAGCCTTGATGTTAAAGGTTGTCCCTACCCTGGTGGACTCCACTTGAGATGCAAACTTGCTTAAGGCCACACTCCACAGTCACTCTCTTAAAGACCACGCTCTTCAGGTGACTGACCCAGTAAGAAGCACCCTGAGAAAAGGAAAGAGGTGCAGTACTGCGCAGTACCAGCCAGGCAGCTCTCAGATGTAACCATTCCTGACAGGCATGGAAAGCAAACCGAGGAACCTTACCCAGCTCATGCACAACTCAAACCTCCTGAGAAACCTGCTCCCAGCAAGTAGCACTATTTGCACATTTAATTTCAGGCCAGTCCTTGATCTCAAGCTCTCCTAGAGCTGACACTGGCTTACACCACTGCTTGCCGCCCTGTCACTAATGACAAGACTTCAAGGACTTCTCTGCAAGGAGGTTGAAGTGAGGCTGATGCTGGTCTCTTCTCCCAAATTATTGATGATAGGATGACGGAAAATGGCCCCAGATTGCATCAGGGGAGGTTTAGATTGGATCTTAGGAAGAAGTTCTTTCCTGAGAGAGTGGTTGGGCACTGGAAGAGGCTGCCCAGGGAGGTGGTGGAGTCACCATCCCTGGAGGTGTTAAAAAACTGAGTAGCTGCAACACTTGAGGCCATGGTCTAGGGGTTAGAGAGATGTTGGGATGAGAGTTGGACTTGATGGCCGTGGAGGTCCTTTCCAGCCATGACAATACTATGATTGTACTCAGATTTCTACAGCCCAGTACCTGGGCTCTACCTGATTTTCTACACCCTGGTATTAGAACCATAAACATAGATACACAGATCATTAAGGCTTGAAGGGACCCTCTGGAGGGCATAGAGTCCAATCCCCCTACTCAGACAGGACCATAGAACCCTGAACAGGTCACACAGGAACACACCCAGATGGGTCTTAAGAAGTCTCCAGAGAAGGAGAATCCACAACCTCCCTGGGCAGTCTGTTCCAGTGCTCTGTCACCCTCACAGTAAAGATGTTTTTCCTCAAGTTGAGGTGGAACTTCCTGTGCTCCCACTTGCACCCATTGCCCCTTGTGCTATCACAGGGCACAAGTGAAAGGAGATTTCTCTTTCTTCTTGACACCCAGCCCTCATGCGTTTATAGACAGTGATTAAGTCCCCTCATAACCTTCTCCTCTCCAAGCTGAAAAGCCCCAGATCTCTCAGTCTTTCTTCATAATGTAGGTGCTTCAGTCCCTTAATCATCCTCGTGGCCCTAATACTCAGCATGTGCTTCTTTCCCCAGAGACAAAGGCAAAGAAATGGTGACATTGTTTTTCAAATCCCCATGTCTCCCACCCAAGAAGACGAAACCGGGTCACATTAAGACCTGCTGCAGCTGCTGCATGACACGAGCAGTGTGCCAGCACCAAGAAAGCCCTGCTCCCAGGAAATCGTCATCAGCACCCGATACTCATGACAGGCGGCTCCAGACGTCTTTATTTCTCTTTGCAGTGGTTTACATGGTTATTTTCATCGCTTTCCTTTCCCTGCACAGCCAGCGGATCTGTGAAACAGCACAACACCCCAGGGATTTGAACTAGTACGTAGCTGTGTGGGATTAGTGCACAATTCACACCAGAATAACCCAAGTTATTGAAAACCAACTGAATGACAAGAGCTTTACTGAAACCTGTGCCACTTAGATGTTTAACCCTTTGCCTTTATCTCGACATCACGTTACATGAACTTACTAAAACTGTTACCAGCAAGTACAGCACAACGGTGCTAAACCACATTCATAGCCCTAAAACCTGTTCCCTTCTCTTCCCTTGTGCAGATCAGAGCACACTACAAAGCCAAACGACACAAAATGCCCCCTGAGCCTCAGAGTGATGCTTCACAGTGCGATGGCACAGCACAGCAACGGTATCAGCAAATCCTCAATACAGCGCACAAGAGATGAGCCAGCCGTGACTTCAGAGAGCTCACAGGTGGGGACTTAGGAAAGAGCAGTCAGATTCTAACCCTTTATGATTCACAAGGGGAAAAATGAAAAGAAAACCAAAATCAGGTAAAAAGCCTCCAAAAGCCAGACTCATACAAAATTAAAAGCACTCACATGTTTTTACAGCAGTTTAGCGCCTTTACTGAATGGCAGCAGATTTAAAGTGGCTACGTGAGAGAAAAATCATTACCATTTCAAATTTTGCCTGGGAGTTCCTCTAGAAACAGGATTCCTACCTTGGTATTTGCTGCTAAAAGGAAGTAGTAAATGTGAAGTTGAGTAGTGAGGAATCTTTCATCTATACAGCTTCTGATTTGGTTTGCTTCAGGAAGTAGAAAAGATATTCCACACTCCGGTTATCTACAGATTCTGTCTATATATATATATATAAAAAAAAGGTGTGGCTATATACATTTAATACACACACATACACACACCCCTCATATATATATACACATGGCCCAAACAGGGCACCTGCCCTCCATGGAACCCAGGCACTACCTCAGGACCTGCTTTAAGGCTACCCAGTGTATCCAGTATGGGACAAGACACAGGCAGTTGGTCTGGGCTGTAATTGTTCCACATTGTGATGTGCTGTTACACTTGTACTTGTGCATGACAAAAATCTCAGAAACTCAGAATGTTGGATGATGAATCCAGAAATAGAACTCACTTCCTCAAGGAGCTCCCACCGCAGCTCCCACCCCCGACATTGTTTTTGCTCAACTGATCACAGAGGTCAAACAAAATTACATCAGAAACCGCAAGCACGCTCCTGTCTCTTAATCTAAACTAACATGCATCAGGACGTTGTGCAGCGTGGCGTCCTTCGATTTCCTCATCTTCTCAATAGCTCTCTGCAAGTCCTGCTGCTGCACAGGACGGATCTCATCTTCGTCATGGCTTTAAAGAAAAAGAGAAAGGAACAAAACCCCAGGGTAAGTATTCAGCTGCTCAAACGACGAGAAATAATCATCACTCCAAACAGGAGCTCTGCTATGGATCCAGTGTCACACTGGAAACATAGCCCATCTGTGCACATCTCAGGTGCAAGCAGTAACAGTAGCAGGATCACAGAAAGGGCTGTGTTGGAAGTGAGCTCAGAGCTCACCCATTTCTAAACCCCCTGCCACAGGCAGTGACACCCCTTACCAGACCAGGTTGCCCAGAGCCCCATCCAACATGGGCTTCCAAGGATGGAGCAGCCACACCCTCCCTGGGAAGCATGTTTCAGAGCCTTAGCAATCTCACTGTAAAGAGTTTCCTCCTAAGATCTAATGTAAATCTCACCTCCTGTGCTTTAAAGCCATCAGGAGGAACATTACAGCACAGAGAGCTACACACACATGCACGAGTGTCACTGGCATGTCAGTGCGTTAGCAGCCTGCAAGCTTGGGAGCACAGGGCAATATGCCTCTCTCCTTTCCGTAGCCACAATGAGAGAGGTTCTCCTCCCACTCTGCTCTGCCCTGGTAAGACCACATCTGGAATACTGTGTCCAGTTCTGGGCCCCTCAGTTCCAGAAGGACACAGAATTACTTGAGAGAATCCAGCACAGAGCCACAAGGAAGTGGAGCATCTCCCTGATGAAAAAAGGCTGAGGGAGCTGGGTCTCTTCAGCTTGGAAAAAAGGAGACTGAGAGGTGACCTCACTAATGCTTATAAGTATGGAAAGAGTGGGTGTCAGGAGTGTGGAGCCCCCTCCACACTCCTCCGTGAGAATCTGGGCATTGGCAGTCTCTCACAGGGAAAAGGCATCATGCATGTGTCAACCTCAGTTCTTAGCACTTCACACTCCCAACACACATGGACACACACGTACGTACATCTCTTCCTCGCAGGCAGAGTTAACATATTCCCTGACACACAGCAGTGCTGCATCCCGGCACATTTCCTTCAGATCGCTGCCTGAGAAGCCGTCAGTCTCTTTAGCAACTTCCAGGAGGTCTACATGCTTGTCTACCTGTCAAAGACAAGAGGTCAGAGCGTGAAAACCCTGAAGTCATTTACTTATTTTGCTAGGGACAAGGAACCTCTAAGTACTTTTACTCAGCCGCTGAAAGAGAACCTCCATACTGGCACGTCGTGTTCCTCACAAACTCCTGGGTGTTTCCGAGAACAAACAGATGGCAGCAATAACGTCCCAGCTTCCAAAATGCCCACAGAAGTCTCCTGCACAGGCTCTGCCTTTGTTTTGGGAAAGTGCTTGGTCAGACCCCACATGCAGCTTGCTACCTGCAGACAATGAACACTGCCCAGCAGGGCAATCTGCACAGTCACAGCCCTTCTTCTCACATCCTGTGGAGGAGGTCATTTTGTTTGCACTGCAAGGCCACAAAAGTTCCTGTCACATTGACCTTCTGTCACTGACACCTTTCCATGCAGAGTAAGAACCTCACAGGTTCATTATCTCAGCAGCTTGGCTGCCGGCTGAGTTACTGGAGTACTCGTCTTTCATACAACCCCAAAACAGGGAGCTCTGAGGGAAAATAATGTGTCCAAATCCATGTGTTGGATCAGACTTCACTCTTTCCAGTCCATTACCCAAATCTCGGTCAGCAGTCCCTTCCAGCACAACTTCCATCACATCTGTACTGCCTTTTCAACAAGTTAAAGCTTACCTGGACTACTGAAAGATTGAAATTACGAGGGACTTCATCTAAGAGGAAAAATGTTTTGTGGAGATGCAGGCAAAGCTGTAGGAACAGCCTTTGCTGCTTCCAGCCACCCCTTCAGTTGGCATTCTCCCCTAACCACCCAAGAACACACTGACATCCACTAAGCAGCATTCTAGTTCCCTTAGTTCTTCCTGCTTTTCTTTAAGGACAAGGGTTGGACCAATACTGGCCTGTGAACTCTTATCTTGGGNTCAGGTCATCCTGAGAGTGTTGAGCTGGAGAAGCTACGCTGAAGAACTGAAGAATTCACCAGTCTGCAAACAGTTTGGGTCTCACTGTACTGCAGATGGGAGTGATGCCTGAATAATAGACAGGGTGGTGGTACTCGTCTCTACTTGACTGACATGCTCTTTCCCCCAGATCTCTAATGTGAAAGAAGACCCAAGGACCAAATACAATAGTGACCTCCCATTGTATTTTTCTCAGAATGTGTGATGTCATTTGTGACACAGTTTCTAGTTTGCGTGCACTAACTTGCTTAACCTTTTCTTTCTTTCTGTATATAGTTATAGAGTTAATAAACCCTTTTCCATTTTCCCTAAGCTATCTATTGTCTGGCAAGTTTACCCGAGATGCCATCGAGACCGCACTGCTTTGCTTTCTTTTCCTTTATCTTAAATTGTGGTCTTGAACCCACCACACACTATTAGCTGCGATTCCTCAGTAGATTCTTGATTCAGTAGCACATTCAGGAGCCAGCTTAGGTTTCTGCTGAAGGCCTTTAAGAACAAGATGCTACAACTCTCAGGCAAAGGTACCCAGAGCCATGTGCATGTACAGGCTAACTGGCTGCAGATACCCAGGGAGCTCGTATAAAGAACCAGTGTTTATCACAGCTCCCTAAGAGCTCCTGAATGTAAGTCTGAATCTGAAACCACCACTTGCAAGAGATGTTTTCGCTTGTTTGAGATTTTCTGCAAGTAAGTCAGCCAGTCCTCCACAGCTGCTCTGGCACTTTGTAGCAGCTCTGCTACAGCCGCCTCTAGCTCCTTGTGAAAATGCCAAGCTATACTTTGACCCTATACAGTCAAAAACAACCACCTGCAAAGTAACCTTTGCACTATCCCAGCCATTTGCAGTGATGAACTGTGATTCATAAGCCTCTCAAACAATCTAAGTTGGTTTTACTAGCAAATTCTATTTATGAGGGTAGACCTCAGTCAAGAGACACCCTGCAATATTAACCATTGGTGCTGCAGGAACCTCTAAGAACACTAGTTCCACCTCCTGCCAACAGGAATGACTGGATGTGCTCATGTGTAATCCTTCTCCAGACAGCAATGCAGACACCATACGCTAGTAATGATGTCTGTACTAGTCTTCCTCAAAGGAAGAGACAGACGAGGGACTAGACCATCCATAAATGCCATACCTCCTGTCCTGACTTGAATCAACAGAATGGACTTAGTTTAAGTTTACTAAGAAATTAATTTCAAAATTAGTATCTCCTCTCTGTGATCTATTACGTCTTGAGACTCCTTTCACTGCTCAAATTGATTTCCAAATGTGATTCACTTTCAAAAGGTTCAGAAAGATAAATACATTACTTGTTATATAACAAGGAAAGGGATGCAGAGGAATGAAGCAATTTTTCTCAAAAGGTGATTCACCACAAAACCCAAGACTGCTGCTCTGACTGAGGTTCATGCTTAAGACAGCAGCCAACTCAACTGTTTTAATTTGATGCCACACCTAAACCAATAAAAGGTTCTGAAGGTAGAATGAGAAACACCTTGCTAGATAATCTCCACCTTGCTTCAAGACAGTCCATTATAAAACCTGTTTTCTACAGTGACAGAGCTCGCACTCACAACAACAGAACCACACCAAATTCACCATCAAAATAGGTCTACTTACGTTTTCATTTTTCAAAATGAGCTTCAAGATAGCTTCTCTTTGCTTCAGAGCCTTAAACAAAAGGGTATAGAGTTAGTAGAGTACAAAAATTAAGGGGACCCAGGGTACTCTGACCCCAGGAACAAGAGAAACCCTGAAGATGATTAAGGGAGTGGAACATCTCCCTGATGAGGAAAGGCTGAGGAAGCTGGGTCTCTTTAGCTTGGAAAAAAGGAGACTGAGGGGTGACCTCATTAATGTTGAAAAATATGGAAAGGGCGGGTGTCAGGAGAATGGAGCCAGGCTCTGCTCAGTGTCATCTAGTGGTAGGACTAGCAACGAGCAATGGGTGTAAGCTGGAACACAGGAGGTTCCACATCAATATGAGAAGGAAATTGTAAACACTGAGGGTGACAGAGCACTGGAACGGACTGCTCAGGTTGGTTGTGGAGTCTCCTTTTCTGGAGACTTTTAAAACCTGCCTGGACATGTTCCTGTGTGACTTGATCTACGAGGTCCTGGTGTGCCAGAGGGATTGGACTAGGTATTTTGAGGTCCCTTCCAATTCCCAATGCTCTCTGATTCAAATCTGTACATTTGCACTGACACTTAGTCTTATTTTGCCTCCAAGCAGCTGCCTCCAAAGGCTTCCCAAGGTCTGTAGCAGAGGGCAGACTCTCTAGGGGATACTTTCAACACTTTGCTGGTCAGACCAAGAGCATAAACTGTTCCGCTGAAGAAAATTAGTAACAAATGTAATTACAGAGACAGTACTTAGGAACCTTTAAGCACTACAAATCACATACTGTGACCAGGGTACTGAAACAAATAGTTAACTCGTGAAGATATCCTTAACAGCAAGGTAAAACACAGGCAGTAAAGAAACTCGTCACAATGTCTCTCACATCCAGTCTTGTCTTACACTGTTTTTGATTGTTAAAAAGGGAGAAAAACTACCCCAGAGATACTCTGGTAGCTGAACAATTGATACTCTGTCTCCAAAAGATACTCTGTCTCTGCCCTGCAGATAACTGATCAGTGATTTTGGGCATTTGTATCTCAAAAACCAGCAAGGCTTTAGCTGTTCTCCATCAATACTACTTGAGTGCACTCCAGTCCACAGCACCTAAACTGCCTTGGCCTCTGTAAGAAGAGCTGTAACCAACCTTGCCTGTAGCAAACAGTACCACAGGCAAGAGACAAGCACTGAGTTTAGGAGATGGCTGTAGCAGAGTAAGGAAAACTAGGTGCCTGTGCCCTGAAAGACACCTCTTGTTACAATTTGATTCTGGGGAGAGGAAGCCAACCCCTGTAGCAGAATTCTGCAGATAATTCACCCTTCTAATGGTTCTTGATAGAAAGCCATGACACGGCACTAAAAACCACATCTGCGCCTCCTCCTGATTTGAAGAAAATATAAAGATGACTAAGGGACTGGAGCACCTGCCTTATGTAGACAGATTGAAAGGCCTGGGATTTTCCAGTTTGGAGAGGAGAAGACTATGAGGGGATTTAATCACTGACTATAAATCCATGAGGGCTAGGTGTCAAGAAGAAAGAGACAATCTCTTTTCACTTGTGCCCTGTGATAGGACAAGGGGCAGTGGATGTCAGAGCACAAGAAGTTCCATCTCAATATGAGAAAAAACTTCTTCACTGTAAGGGTTACAGAGCATTTGGACAGGTTGCTCAGGGAGGTTGTGGAGTTCTCCTTCTCTGGAGACTTTCAAGATCCATCTGGATGAGTTCCACTATGACCTCTCCTAGACTGTGATCCTTCTTGAGCAAGGGAGTTGAACTCTATGACATCTGGAGGTCCATTCCAACCCCTAATGTATCTGTGTGTTCAGGCTAAAACTAAGTTCTTTCCAGAATCATTTCAATAAAAGACCCAAGGAATCAAGATTCCAGTGAGAAACTTCACCTTAAAAAGTAACTTTAAATATGTGCTCCCAAAAAAAGAAAACCAGTTCAAACCAGTCCAGCGTTGCTTTCAAAAAAATCTGACAACCAGAGACGTGCATTTCCTGGCTGAGGTGTCTGTAGCTCAGCCCTCATGCATGCTGTCCTGTGGTGTGACTTACGGGTTGGTTGATGTGAAACCGGGTTGGCATTCTTCTCATGATGGCAGAGTCAAGATCCTGAGGACGGTTGGTGGCTCCCATCACTATAACCTATAGATATCAACAAAAAAAAGTCAGCCTGAAACCAGCTTAAGAAAACTTTGCTGCGTTGGAGCACCAAACCTAACATGTGACTCTTCTACGCTTTATCAAGAGCATTCAAAGCAATTACATAGTGTCCAACCTTTTCCTAGCCCTATTAGCACCAGTAAACCCTGTTCCCCAATGTAATGTCTACCCTTCTCTTCAGCACCTCCAGGGATGGTGACTCAACGCCCTCCCTGGGCAGGCTGTTTCAATGCCTGACAACACTTTCAGGGAAGAAATTCCTCCTGACATCCAACCTGAATACATGAGGGTTTTTGGTATCAACTTCAGTGACTGGATTTAAAAAGGCAGTGGCCATCAGTACCACTAAGTAATATATGGGATTTTCACATTAGTTGAAGCCTATTTACCCCAACCTGACAGTCCAAACTCTAACCAGTAATCCTAAACTTGTGTTTCTAAGTCTCAGTGATGTGTCTTTAGTTCTCAGCGCTCCAGAGGGAGCTTGGCAGGAGACATTTAGATAAGTTATTAAAAAATGTGTTGGTTCTATGCCTCATTCAAAAAAGGAACACCAGGACAAGCAAACTGCAGCTTCTGCATGTGCTAAAATGATGGGGTTTTTTTAAGACACTACAAAAGGCATCAAATGTCAGTAAGAAGCTGCATGAGCTGGTTACTGTAACAGCAGTGTACTAGATGTGCAAGAGCCAAGTCCAGCACAAGGAGAGTATTTACCTCATCTGAGTGCATTCCAGCGATTCGTTTGAGAACAAATTTACCTCCCATTCATATCAGTCTTATTTTCTCATTTGTTATTGTAAGTTATGTACACTGTAAATACCCAGTCACCAACATGAAAAATGTCAGGGAAATTAATCTCGCATCAATAGTTTCCTGACGGGCTTCTGGTCTTTTGTCCTGGGTCACTGTTGCACAGCCAGCACCTGGCCAGGCTGGGTGCCGTGTGCTGGAGCAGAGCTACCCTGCCACCTAGAGGCTCAGCTCTGTCCCCACAGACTGCTGGACACAGGAAGAGTCACACAACCACAGAACTACTGAGGCTGCAAAACGTGTCTGAGCTCATCGAGCCCAGCCTACAACCTAACATCACCACATCAGCAAGACCATGGAACTAAGTGCCAAAACCACAGCACTTTTTCACAGAATCACTGAACATTAGGGATTGGATTGGACCTCGAAAGCTCATCTAGTCCAATCCCCCTGCTAGAGCAGGATCACCTAGCTCAAGTTGCACAGTAACATGTCAACGAAGATTTTAAATGTCTCCAGAGAAGAAGACTCCACAACCTCCCTGGGTAGCCCCTTCTGGTGCTCTGGCACCCTCACCGTGAAGTGTCTTCTCATATTGATGTTGAACCTTTTATGTTCCAGCTCACACCCACTGCCCCTTGTCCTATCATTAGACGACACTGAGCAGAGTCTGGCTCCATCCTCCTGATACCCACCCTTTCCATATTTATCAACATTAATGAGGTCTCCTTTTTTACAAGCTAAAGAGACCCAGTCTTTCCTCATTAGCAAGATGTTCCACTCTCTTAAACATCTTTGTGGCTCTGCACTGGACTCTCTCTCTTTTCTTCCAGGTCTGCTACAATCTTTGTCTTTAAAAAGTGTTATGCCTCAAATTCCTGGCAGACGGTATCGTTTGCAGTATCAGCCCAAAGGTGAATAGAGTTTTCTAGGAATAACTAACACACACACACCACAGCACTTACTGATTATTTCCTTAGACTATTTTGAATTTTTTTACTATAGTAAGAGCCAAATTGAATCTTTAGACAAAGGAAATTTGTTTGTCAAGAATTAGACAAGCAACCCAAAGCTCCCAAGTGAACATTTGGAACTGAGAAACTACAAATGTCAGAACACTGCAGAGACATCACAGCGAGGAGCCTGGAACTTGGTCCTGAAACAAAACCCTTCTGCTAACCAACTCCCAGAAATCTGAACCAACTCATTCACCGTCTTCAGCCACTGCCTTGTGGTGCCTCTCTACCCTGCAGAGGGAGACAAGTACAGACAAAAGTGCTCACAGCTGTCTCAGTGCAAGGGAAGGAACAACAGGACTCACTCCAGTAAACTGTCAGTATCTTGGAAAGAAAGGTAATACATTCAAACACTTGGAGAAATGTGTCATATAAGGAATGGCTGAGGGATCTGAGGCTATTTAGCTTGGAGGAGAGACCTTCTTGCTCTCTAAAACTACTTGAAAGGAGGATGTAGAGAGGCGATGGTTGATCTGCTCTCTGTAGGGGCCAGTGATAGGATGAGGGGAAACAGTCTGAAGCTGCAACAGGGGAGGAATTTCTTTCCTGACAGAATTGTCAGGCACTGGACAGCCCACCCAGGGAGGGGGTTGAGTCATCATCCCTTGAGGTGTTGAACAGAAGGGTAGATATTGCATTGGAAGACAGGGTTTACTGGTGCTGATAGGGCTAGGAAAAGGTTGGAGTTGATGATCTTGAAGGTCTCTTCCAACCAAAACTGTTCTAAGTTTCTAAGAACTTGTACTTGTGACATCATATTAACTTTCAATTGAATATTCCTAACACTGGTCTGTTAGTAATGGTCAGCAAACACTCTGCTTTACAGCACTCATCACTATATTCAATGTGTTCTATTTGTATTTAAAATATCAAAAATCTTTAGCACAGGCTTGAGAGGAAAACAAAGCAGATTTTAACAGAGAAAGAACAACCTAATGGAGGTCAGAACACATTCACAGAGAAACACAGATTAAAATGGCTGAACATTTTAAAATTGAAGACCAGAGATCCCTTTTAAAGGCCTCAAAAAGATTGCTTCCATTATGTGCAGAAAACTACTGGGCAGGCTTTTGTCTATGCCACATTCAAGTCATTTATTTAATGAATGACTTCTGCTTGTTTGCTTCTACAGTGCCAATAGCTTTTGTACTTGGGTTGGGTTTCCCTCCATCTCAAAATATATCTCCCAAATATTTCTGTTGCGAATACAGGAGGGGGACAGAAGTGTTGAGGAGTAATGGGAAGATAGCACGGCTCCATCTAATAGGATTTGTCTTGTGATAACATCAACTTGTTTACCCTTGTAGACCAACTCCAGGGCCTAGACAAGCTTGTGTAACGCTTGTCTAATGCTTTCCTGGAATCATAACAACCAGTCCTGCAACCATGATGAACACTCGGATCAATAAATACTCTTCCTAACAAAGATTCAATTCACCTGAAGAAAATACTGTTGAAGTTTTTCAAAATGGTTTAAAAATTCCTAATTCTGGCAGCTCAAAACAGACAGCTGTCTTACTGAGACTTAAGATACATCTCAAAAAACCTCTTTTTAATGAAAAACAAAATACCTACAAAAGCAGTTCTTCTCCAAAAGAAGAATGAACTGTTAATACAACTCACTTCATTAATTCCCTGAGTCCGGTAACACTGATAGGTATCTTCTGCTATATTTACTAACGATATTGATAATGGAATAAAGTGTCTACTCAGCAAGTTTGCTGATGATACCAAACTGGGTGAATTGGGTGATTATCCTAGTGGCTGTTCAGCTCTTCAAGAAGATTTGGGCAGGCTGGAGAGTTGGACTGAGAGGAATTTAATGAGTTTTAACAAAAACAAATGTGGGGTCCATCACTCAGAAAAGAATAATGGGAAGCATCAATACAGGTTGGCTAGTGACCAGCTAGAGAGGGGAGAGGGATCTTGGAGCTGTTGTGGATCAGCAATGGGCCCTGGTGGTCGAGAAGGCCAAGAAGGTGTTGGGATGGACCAAGAGGAGTCTGTCTAGCAGATCAAGGGAGGTTCTTCTGCCCCTTTATGCTGCTTGAGCGAGGCCGCACCTGGAATCCTGTGTCCAGTTCTAGTCTTCCAATACAAGAGGGATAGGGAATTAATTGAGAGAGTCCAACACAGAGCTACAAGGATGACTGGGGGTCTGGAACTGCCTTATAAAGAGAGATTGAGAAAATGGGGACTTTCTAACACAGACAAAAGAAGGCTCCAAGAGAATTTAATCACTGTCTATAAATCCATAAGGGGCGAGTACCAAGAAGAAAGGAATCCTCTCTTTTCAGTAGCATCAGACAGGATGAGGGGTAATGGATGCAAGCTTGAACAGAGGAAGCTTCACCTCAATCTGAGGAAAAACTTCTTTACAGTCAGGGTTATTAGGATCTTGGAAGGGGGAGTTGCCCAGGGAGGCTGTGGAGTCCCCTTCTCTAGAGACTCGGCTGGATGCAGTTTCGTGTAGCTGATTTAGGCTTTGTAGACAGTTATGCTTTTCAGTAATTTGTATACTGCTTGAGCAGGAGGGTTGGACCCAACGGACTTTGAAGGCCCCCTTCTAATCCTAACAAACAGTGTAAACTGCATAAAAAACTTCTTTTGCCAATTATTACTACATCCAATCCACTACTTTTCCCAAAGGGTCAAGGCAAAATTGTTAACAACAAGGTTCCTTTTCTTGTCATCCTTTGCACTTACCTGGCAGTTAAAATCAGTGTCCAGTCCATCCCACAGACTCATGAACTGAGCTTTCATCATAGCTGTAGCTTCATGGTCAGTACTTGATCGATTTCGTAAGAAGGAATCTGTATTAAAGGATTCAGCAAAGCAGTTGGCTTTCAGTCCTGCCATAGAAACTATGCTCTTTGATTTCTCCTGCACAGACTTGGGCTATTCTCTATCTTATACATTTTTTAAATACATATTGGCAACAAATGAAAAATCTCTCTCAGGATGAAGATCAGTGAAGTGGAATCTCACTGTAGGTTTAAGCACACCTTTCCAACTACATGAGTTTGTCTCAAATCTTGTGGTCTGTATTTTCACTTTCCTGATTTCATCCAAAGTGCAACTTTCACTGTCTTCTCATGCAGATGGAAGCACTCAGCCTAGCAAGCTAGGAAATGCAAGCTAGAGAGCTGGAATACAGCCAGCTGCAGGACTGTCATCAAGTAAGCTACTGCGTACTTTGTTATGCAGGGCTCTAGCTTTGCTACTGGTTGCCTAAAGAATTTCCAACAGCTAGAAAAGCACCCTAGTTTTCATGCCTAAAGAAAAGGCTAGAAAGCACCATAAGAACATAGTCTCTTCACAAAGCCATAGCTGTGCAAAGGGTAAAAGTTTGTCAGGCAGCCTTCTGCCAGCTGTGCAGCTCATTCTAAGAAAACCTAAGTGCTAAGATACAACATGCAATTTTAAATGAACTGCTCTGTTTCAGAATGACTTCAACATTAACGTGACAAAGCCCAAAACAATGGACCTTTACTGTCTTCCCAGCAGAATTTCCCCTCCTACTCGTTCAGCATTATGAAACTGTTAATCTTGAACTCTCCTGGACATGTACTTCATTTTCCAGTAGGTGTCTGAATAGGCAGAAGTGTTGAAGTGCATTGGGTGACGGGTTTCCTTAATGCATAGCTCCCTCCGAAGAAGAACAGCTTTCTCTTGACCCACCTTAGCCCAACCAAAACGAAGCAGCAACTCATTCTAGTCATCATTTCATCCACTCAAGACGAAGAAACACACAGTTTCTCTTAGTTTAGCACCATTCTTGTGCAATACTGTTTATGTTATGAAACCTTAATCGACGATGACACTTTTCAAGGAACAGATTCCAGCAGATCAACACACCCAGCAACGTGACCCTACAGTTTAATGTCACTCTGCTACAGTTACTTAGAAAAGAGTAAATTTTTACCTATTTCATCAATAAAAATGATGGACGGCTGCAGTTTTATAGCAAGGGAGAAGACAGCAGCAGCCAGTTTCTGTGACTCTCCGTACCACTTGTCCGTCAGTGTTGAAGGCTGGAGATTAATGAATCGACAGCCTGCTTCCTTTGCTGTAGCTTTGGCAATCAGTGTTTTGCCACAGCCAGGAGGGCCGTAGAGAAGTACTCCTGAAAAAGAAGTGGTATTAGCACGCTCTCGTTGCTGCAGAGGGAAACGTGCTTGGGTATGACAGACCTGACACCGTGTAACTGTCTATTTTAGCCATCTTTTATGAGATAAGAAACCAATTCACAGCGTTCCATCCAATCAAACACAGATTTACTTAAGATACTCTCATTATGAAGCAAAAGCTATGAATACCTAAAACCAGGTAGAGTGAAATTGAAGGGCAATGTTTGTCTGGAAGATGACTGGTTTATTACTGACTCTAAAGGTGACATGAAACTAAACCCGTATTTATTTCCTATAAGCACCTGACAGGCCTCCTCTATAGCCAGTTTCAGGCTCGCTAATAAAAACTTAGCACCGAAGGGGAGAGAGAGAGAAGCCTAGTAATATTTTAAACAAATTACCCACAATTGAATATGACTACTTAGATTATTGTTACACTTGTCATAGTGAAATAATTCACAGCACTATTCTTCTAATACAGTTGAAAAGAAAAGAAATGTAGTCAACCAAGCCTGAAACACAAGAGAATTACAAATTACTAGGGTTTGGGTGTTTTTCTGTTTAAGTGACTGATGACTGCAACATAATTACTTTGAAGCAATTACTTCCTATTAACACAGCAGGCAAGCCGCTAATAAAATGGGTGAGCTTGCCCTATATGGAAAAGTATGCTTTTAAAAGAGAAATATATCCTGCTTTTTTCCCCCTCAACTTACTAGATCATTAGATTAAAGTAGTTTTCTGGACAGTTTCAATTCCTAACTTAAACAAAAAGTAGCCTGGAAAAACCAAACCATGCTTTATTTCCTATCACTTGGAAAACAAAACTCGGATGGTCACAGACATTTCTAGATGACAATATTCCAGGGATCAGAGTGGTAAAGAAAAACTTCGGCATTCTGCCTAACATTTTAGGTTCAAATTCTATTCTTTGTAATAACTTAAGAGCAAACACACTGTAAAAATTCCAGCAGAGAGAGTCTAACTTCCGTTTTACGGTTGGAACTTTTATTCATCACCCATCAGTTTCCTTACTGCCTCAATACTGTGCAACTCAATTCCAGAGAAAATCCACAAGAAAAATGAGATCTGTGTCTCTCTCTCTGAATGACTGGAATTGCTAAAACTTCAACAGAGAGATGTCTGCAAGACTAGCTGATGTTATAACTCACAACTTACACTTCAATACACGGAAGAAATATTAATCAAATGTACAAAGCTTACAAATGTACAAAGCTTACAAATGTACAAAGTTACAAAACGTAACTTCAATAACTGCAAAAGGAATGATAACTCAATTATTAAATTAATCTTATTAACTAGAATTTGATTTCACAGAAAGAGATAGACTGAGGGTTTTCCCTGGCATCAGTCCTAATGGTTGCACTTTGGACTGGCAACACACTTCTTCCCTTTTCAGTTAACTGAAACTCTTTTTGTTTTATGATACCAACACAAATCTAGAATGTTCCCTTCCTACCTTTTGGTGGCTGTAAGAGCCTGGAATTCTCAAACAAATATTTCTTCCTGATAGGTAAAATGACAGTGTCTTTCAAATCTGTAATAACGTCATCCAAGCCTGCAATATCGCTCCAGGTTACCTAATACGGAAAAACAACATTAGAAATTATCACCACAGTACCTGCTCATAAATTATCCACAAGCTTAGTATTGCTGCAAGGCCTCCTATTTGAAACAAGACAAGAGATTACTCTCACAGTGTGATTTTAAATTACATAAAGAAGTTATATATATGTGTGTGTATCTACAAAAAGTCATCAAACTGCTACTGTAATGTAGACTCAGAAGCAAGATCCTCCATGTTTCGAAGTGCTTCAATCAGAGTAAAATAGAAAAAGGTTTCTTACATGCATGCTAAGTGGATCTACGAGGTGTGCAGCAATACTCATTTCGTACTCGGTAAGCTTGACATTTTTCACTCCAATTTGCTTCATCAGTTTTTCAGCCTGAGGGAAACAAAACACCAAGAAAAACAGAAAGAAACTGAACGTCTCATTCCAAAAAGAGTTTTTTTAAAGAACTGCTATTTGGAGCCCGATAAGCTTCTCTGTAAGCAACGTCTGAAAAGAGGTTAAATCTTTCTGAAGTAGAGGGTTCTGCTATTTCCTAATGACTTCTTGTCACTTGAGTGAAACTGAAGTCTTATGTCTCAGTTCCCATTGAGTGCTGCACCAGCCTTCCCATCAGAAATCACAATTCATACATTTTATTGTGAAAAGCAAAAAAAAACCCCAAACATTAAAACACAGAACTGGCTGTTTGGAACAGCTCTGCAGATACACAGGTAACCTCAGTACAAAACTCATTTCCACACTGTCTACAGAAGTTTCCAAAGCTAAAAGAGCGATGCTATGCTTGAAAAAAGCCTCTGAGTGGTTGCAAACTTGGTACAGTATTGAGGTGAGAAGCGTGAAACCTGTTACTCTAGAGTTCTTCCACACGTTCCAATTGCTTCGGTCACAACGTAATACATGCACATGCTTTAACAGGAGCTATAATTCTGGTGCTCAAGGAGAAATGAGACATTTTTAAGAAAAACAAACAAACAGAAGACAACTCACAGAAGCCAGGCAAATTTTAATGTGTGTTCAATGTTTGCTTTTCGCCAATTTAAAAGAAAAAGTAATTTGTTCTGTTAGCAAGCTCTCACAATTCTCTATCCTTAAACCTGTAGTAAAATCTCTCAGGCTTTTGGGATGTTGCAACCTCTTACCTAACAGCTGGCAACAGTACAGACTGTGAAAGCTGACTTCCTTTAGTGCCTTCCAAAGGAAACATTTAACTTTTGGTTCTGAAATGTACCTACATCTTTTCCCAGAGCATTAACCTCCGTGGATCGCTTTATTCCAACACATGGAATGAGGATTTCTTCTTTTTTCTCCTCTTTCCAGGGTACTTTGGTTGCTACTGGAGGTGGGGAGAGAGCAGAGGGAGAGGGGCGAAGTGCAAACTATTCTTTAAAAGGCGTATGGATAGCAGTGTTCTGCTTTGTCACGAGTAACTAACATTCCTCTGTCTGCCATAACTCTCTGCTGCTTTTTGGCAACTTTAATTTATCAGCAGAAAATCAATGTGTTTCTGCTCAAGGTTTTAAAAAGCAGTTATTTAACACAACAGCTGCATTAGCAAAGTTGTCAGAAGGAGAAACAGCACTGGGATTGCACAGCTGTAAATGTAGAGACAATATCACATACCAGTCCAATGGTTTTTCCACCACTTCAAGATACACATTTTAATCAGCAAAACGTAAGCATTTCAAATACTAACAACCTAAATCCTAACATTCACTAAAAATAATTCTAAGCTTGATTATGATACATGCTTCTGTCAATTCTTTGGTGGTTACTGCCACTTCAGTTCTCAGATTTCTCTGTATAAGGTATAATAAAGAAGACAGCACTTCGCACAAGTAGTTATGAATAAAACCATACCTGTTTCTGAGCTTCGACTTTTTGCTTTCTGGTCGGGTCAATGGCATCAACCATCCATTTAATGGTAAAATATGTTACAGCACCAAATATGGTTAAACGAAAAATTAATCCCACCACTTCGTTCCGGCTCAGGGGACGGGAAAATGCTTCAGCATGGACCATCTTGTCTCTCAACTCTACATGTAAAACAACACAGGGAAGGAAAGAAAGGGTGAAGGAAAGAAAGGGCAAAGAATATTTGAAAGGTGAAAGTGTACACAGTGGGAGAGTTTACCCAAGTTATAACAAAAGATCTCAAAAATAGCACAACCCCAACACATAAAACTGCCTACAACTAAAACATGCTGCACTGAGCATAATGATGGCTTCATTTACACTTTTAGTAAGTATAGAAGAAACAGCAGCAACAATTCAAGCCCTGCTTCTTGACTAGCTATATGCAAAAGGTTCCAATTTCACTCTTCATGAAATCTGACTTCCTTTTAGCTATGCAATACTCTAGTCAACAGAATCATAGAATGGCCAAGGTTGGAAGGGACTTTAAAGATCATCCAGTTCCAACTCCCCTGTGTCTAGCTTACATTCTCATTACCACTGATTTTGTAACTATTATGGCACAAAGATAACTACAATAAAGAGGGAGATATTTTCCCCAAGAGCAAGTCTGATGGAAAAGCACAAGACTTCCACATTAAGGAGTGATCATTGACTTGAATTTGACTAAAATAAAGCTAAGAGCTCAAGTCTGCACCTAGCAGAATATATTTTGTGTTATGAATATCCCTGGAAAACTAAAACTGCTTGATGCGGCACACAGCTATGAAGGATAAAGAATCAGAGAATCATCAGGGATGAAAGATCATCTAGTCCAATCCCCCTGACACAGCAGGATCACTTAGACCAAGTCATGCAGTCTATTAGGTTTAGAACGGACCACAGAATCATCCAGTTCCAACTCCCCTGCCATGGGCAGGGATACTCCACCCTAGATCAGGCTGGCCAGAGCCTCACCCAGCCCTGGCCTTAAACACCACCAAGAATGGTGCCTCCACCACCTTCCTGGGCAACCCATTCCAGGCTCTCACCACTCTCGCGGTGAAGAACTTCCTCCTCATATCCAGTCTAAATCTACTCATCTCCAGCTTTGCTCCATTCCCCCCACTCCTGTTGCTACCTGACATCCTAAAAAAGCCCCTCTCCAGCCTTTTTGTAGGCCCCCTTCAGATACTGGAAGGCCACAATAAGGTCACCTCGGAGCCTTCTCTTCTCCAGACTGAAAAGCCCCAGCTCGCTCAGTCTGGCCTCATAGGAGAGGTGCTCCAGCCCTCTGATCACCCTTGTGGCCCTCCTCTGCACTTGCTCCAGCATGTTCACATCCTTCTTGTAATTAGGGCTGCAGAACTGGATGCAGTACTCCAGGTGGAGTCTCACCAGAGCGGAGTAGAGGGGGAGAATCACCTCCCTTGATCTGCTGGCCACACTTCTCCTGACGCAGCCCAGGATCAGGTTTGCCTTCTGGGCCACAAGTGCACACTGCTGGCTTATTCTGAGTTTTTCGTCCACAAGCACCCCCAAGTCCCTCTCCTCTGGGCTACTCTCAGTACCTTTAAGTCAAAGGAGTGTGCTGCAGAGAGGAAAACTCTTCCTAAAACACTGAAAGTTACTTACATATTCAGCATTCACTTTCCCCAATCTCAGTCCTCCTCAACTGGTGTGGTTTCTGCTTGAGAATCCCCAAAGTTCTCCTCATTCACTACCCAATTTTCCTGCAGCATGAGCAAAATCAGTGGCAATTCCTCAAGCAGCTTCCAACACCCCCTGGCTGGCCTCCAAACAGCTGTCAGGAAGGGAAAAGCAGGGCTGCCTACAGCCAAGATATCCTTGAATTCCCCCTCATGTTATGTCTGCTCTGTATTCAACTTAGGGCCATGCCATACCATAGAACCTGCTCACAAGGACTTGGCTGACTAGAATTAGGGAAAGTATTGTGATACATTCACAAAAAGATGTCCACAGCTCACTACTATATTCCAGCATATGTGTTTGGGTTTTAACTCTTTAGTCTCTCTTTAGAAATTTCAAATTCAAGGCTATTGCTGTTCATACCTGCTTGGAAATCAACTAATATTTGCCTGCTTAGGCATCTATGCAACTAATAGAGAGGTAGGATATTTTGCATGTTTTCTTAAGTGATATTAAGCGAACAAGAAAAAAAGCTTCCACAAAACTCCCCAAACCTCACTTCTTCTGCAATCCTTGCCCAGAATACCAGTTCTAAGAAAAGGTTTTAACTGGAAAGAATTTTAAGTGTGACATTTCTAAATGACCTTCTGCTTTCGCCACATGAATTTTGGCATGTGTTTGCAATCAGGAAATATTTATAGTCTGATCATTGAGATAATGAACAGGACACTTAACAGCAAACTCTACGTTCTATGCCTATCGATGCTTTTAATTTTAGCTTTGTCTAGCAGCCAACGCCTCAAGCGTTGAAGAAACCAAAAGGAAAAGCGGTGCTGGTTCCTGTTCCGTCCCAACAGCGCGGCTACAGGGCAGGTTCAGCCACTACCGGGAAACCCCAGCCTCGCCCCGAGCACTCAGGCCACAGCAACCGCTACCTTCCCAAGGGCTCGGGATTGCTCCGATCCCATACGAGGGTCCGGTTCCCGGCCAAGCTCGGCGGCCTCACGGGCGCTGTGCTGGTGCAAAAGCTGGCGGGCAGGCAGGACTAGAAAAGGCCGCCCCGCCGAGCCGTGTCGTGGCGTGCCGTACCGCTCCCCACCAGACTCCCGAGCCGCCCGCTGGGCCTTGGCGAGGACGGGAGTAGGGCTCGGGGAGCCTCCAGCCCCACGGGGCCCAGCCATGGCAGCGTGGGGAAGTGAAGGCAGCACCGGCGTAGGCCGGGCCCCGCCCGCTACCCGTGACCTTCCCGCCGCTCGGCAGGTGCCAGCGCGACGGTGGCCACTCGCCCTCCCTCTCAGCGGGGTCACTCACCGCTCGGGCTCGTCCCCCGGACACGCTACGCAGCGGCGGGGCGAGGCGTGACAGCGGCCCCGCTGCGGCGGAGAGAGGGACAGGGAAGACGCGGCAGCAGCGTGGGGCCTGGCTCAACTGCGGCGAGTCCCTCGCTCTCGCTCCCTCCGTCCGGCTCCCGCCGCCCCGCACGAAGGTTCCGCCCGCTAACACGGCCTGGCCTGGCCCAGCCCTCGGCTTGCCACTGGCCCAGGGCCCGGCCTGCGGAGCCAGATGACTGGCTGGGCCCTTGGAAACACAGCGCTCTGCGGGTGTGGGACGGGATAACTACCTGCCAGACTGAACATCATCCCAGTTTAAGAACTCATCGGTAATTCACTAATAGAGATAGTGGGGCAATAATTTTTCCAGTTTCAACTGGTAACAAAACCAGTCACTTCCATCCATCATAACAGAAAAATGCCAATGGAAAAGGTTCAACTAAGAGGATCTGTAATCAGTTCAATGTTCTGACAGCTCTTCTTCAACCTTTGTTCTGGTATCAACGCCACTGAGGCTGTAAAACCTTCAAGCCAGATTTGCTCCTGAGCACCATGCGGCTCTGTTTCATCCCTACAAATAACTCATACATTGTTATGGCTCTTCTTCACAAAATCCAGAGCCCTCAGCGGCGACCACAATTTGTTTGTTGAGAGCAGTCAGCCTTTTCTACAGCACTCACTTTATTGTAGGCCATTTGTAAAGGCCATCACTCATACACAAACACAGACACCTCACCTGCTGAGGACTTATAGTGACCATGAAGCAGTTGAATTTAAGATTCTCAGGGCAACCAGGAGGAAGTTTTCTAAGTTTACGACCCTGGACTTCAGGCGTGCAGACTTTGATCACTTCAGGGATCTGTTGGCCAAAGTATCGTGGGATGAAGCCCTTGATGGAAAAGGGGCCCAGGACAGCTGGTTAGTATTCAAGGATCACCTCTTCTCTGTCCAGGAGCAATGTATACCAACAAAGAGGAAAGCAGGGAAGGCTGCTAGGAAGCCTGCCTGGCTGAGCAAGGAGCTCCTGGACACGCTGTCGCACAAAAGGAAACTCTGAAAGGAGTGGAAGGGAGGACAGCTAGAATGGGGGGTACATAAGGAAGCTGCTCAAACAGCTAGAGATCATGTTAGGAAAGCCAAGGCACAGTTTGAATTGAACCAGGGAGGTCAAAGGGAACAGCAAGAATTTCTACAGGTATATGAATGGTAAAAAGAAGACTAGGGAAGGTGTGGGCCCCTCAGAAAGGAAACAGGTGAGGTGGTTAAAAGTGACATGGAAAAGGCTGAGGTTCTCAATGACTTCTTTACCTCAGGCTTCACTGCAAAGGCCTCCAGCCACACTCCTGGAGTCATGAAAAATAATGGCAGGGACTGCAAGGAAGCACTGCCCATCATAAGTGAAGATCAGGTTTGTGATCACCTGAAGAACCTGAAAGGGTTCAAGTCCATGGGACCCGACGGGATACACCCACAAGTACTGAGAGAACTGGCAGATGAGGTTGCTAAACCCCTCTCTATCATATTCTAAAACTCATGGTGGTCTGGTGAAGTCCCAACTGACTGGAAAAGGGGAAACATAACTCCTATTTTCAAAAAGAGTAGGAAGGAGAAGCCAGGGAACTACAGGCCAGTCAGTCTCACCTCTGTGCCTGGTAAGATCATGGCGCAGATCCTCCTGAAGGCACTACTGAGACAGGAGAATAGTGAAGAGGTGATTGGGTACAATCAGCATGGCTTCACCAAGGGCAAATCCTGCCTGACAAACCTGGTGGCCTTCTATGGACAGGTCACAACATTAATGGATGAGGGGCAGGCGACTGATGTCATTTACCTGGACCTGAGCAAAGCCTTTGACGCTGTCCCACACCACATTCTGGTCTCCAAGCTGGTGGAACATTGTTTGATGGGTGGACCACTAGACAGGTAAAGAACTGGCTTGATGGCCGCACCCAGAGAGTAGTTCTTGATGGATCCATGTCCAAGTGGAGGCCAGTGACAAGCAGAGTCCCTCAGGGATCAGTCCTGGAACCAGTCTTGTTCAACATCTTTGTCGGTGACATGGACAGAGGCATTGAGTGCACCCTCAGCAAGTTTGCTGACGACAGCAAGCTGTGTGGTGCAGCAGACACGCTGGAGGGCAGGGATGCCATCCAGAGGAATCTGGACAGGCTGGAGAGGTGGACACAAAACAACCTGATGGGGTTCAACAAGACCAAGTGTAAGGTCCTGCATCTGGGTTGAGGCAATCCTAAGCACAAATACAGGCTGGGCAGTGACTGGCTGGAGAGAAGCCCTGAGGAGAGGGACTTGGGGGTGCTTATGGATGAAAAGCTCAACATGAGCCAGCAGTGTGCACTTGTGGCCCAGAAGGCAAACCTGATCCTGGGCTGCATCAGGAGAAGTGTGGCCAGCAGATCAAGGGAGGTGATTCTCCCCCTCTACTCTGCTCTGGTGAGACTCCACCTGGAGTACTGCATCCAGTTCTGCAGCCCTTATTACAAGAAGGATGTGAACATGCTCGAGTGAGGTGACCTTATTGTGGCCTTCCAGTATCTGAAGGGGGCCTACAAGAAGGCTGGGGAGGGACTTTTTAGGATCTCAGGTAGCGACAGGAATAGGGGCAATGGAGCAAAGCTGGAGATGGAGAGATTTAGAGTGGATGAGATACTGTGATACTGTGGAAGTTCTTCACCGCGAGAGTGGTGAGAGCCTGGAATGGGTTGCCCAGGAAGGTGGTGGAGGCACCATTCTTGGTGGTGTTTAAGGCCAGGCTGTATGAGGCTCTGGCCAGCCTGATCTAGGGTGGGGTATCCCTGCCCATGGCAGGGGAGTTGGAACTGGATGATCCTGTAGTCCCTTCTAAACCTGACTGACTGTATGGCATGGTCTGTGTGATCCTGCTGTGTCAGGGGGATTGGACTAGATGATCTTTCGAGGTCCCTTCCAATCCCTAATGATTCTATGATTCTATAGTTAGAATAGTTAGGGTTGTGGATCTCTCTCTGGATCCCTGTGTGTCCCACCTCGTGGCTACTAATGTCATAGACCCATAGAATGGCCAAGGTTGGAAAGGGGCCTTAAAGATCATCCAATTCCAATTCCCCTGCTTGCATAGGCGGGGACACCTTCACTATATCAGGTTGCTCTGGGTCCCATCCAACCTGGACTTGAATACTTCCAGGGATGAGGCTGCCACAACTACCTTGGGCAACGTGTTCCTGCATCTCAGCACCCTTACAGGAAAGAATTTGTTGCTCATGTTCAACCTCAATCTCCCCTCTTCAAATTTGCGACCCCTTCCCCTTGCACTATTGCTATGCACCCGTGTCAAAAGCTCTACCCCAGCTTTCTTGTAGCCCCCTTCAGCTATTGGAAAGCTGCTAGAAGGTCACTCCAACTTGCTCACCCTGTCCTCATAGGAGAGGTGCTCCAGCCCTCTGATCATTTGAGTTGTTCTCCTCTGGACACCTTCTAGGAGGTCTATGTCCTTCTGATGTTGGGGACTCCAGAACTGGACACAGGACTCCAAGTGGGGTTTCACTATTGCACAGTACAGGGAGAGAGTCACCTCCATCAACCGTGGTCAGAGACACCAACAGTATTTCAAACAAGAGCTTTTATCTAAAGCATCAGACACAAAGGGAGGTTTTAACAAACCAAGTGATAAATCTGCAGGTATTAAAACAAATGACTCAGTTTGGGGAAGAAAGGCACCAAGGCATTTTAATTCACCCCCCTCATCACATATCGGAATAAACCAACTCCACAAGATATCGACACAAACGGAGTTTTGTCACATCGCTCTTACAGTAACAGAGATAAAATATAAAACATCCATTTGTAGACAGTTCCTGTTTCTCTCAAATCACAGCAGTCACCTGACTTCAGTCTTGATCCTTATTAATCTTCAAGGTTCAGAATTCTCAGTCTCTCCAGGTCCAGTCAAATCTTCCCACTCACTACAAACTTTCTTCAATTTGAGGAGCAATAACACTCTCTCAGTGGCAGTGATGCATCTCCCAGCAGTCCAAGATGGAGAGAAGTGGAGCAAAAGGCATAAGTCACCAAGATGGGAGAAGGGGTGGGAGTGAAGGGGCAGACACTTTTCAGCTTTTACTATCCAAACCTTAAATTTTCCCGCAGAAAACACACAAATTAGGCTTACAGATCCTGCTCAGCTTTTAAAGTGTAACCAGAGTCTACTGAAGCTCTCATAGATGAGAACTTGCAGAACAGTACCAGCCACTGCTTTTGCTCTCTGGTTTCTCCACTGTATCTGCTCCACTAACACCACTGCAAGCAGAGCATGTAACAGGGAATTTCCTGCCCATATCTGGCTCATGCTGACACCTAGGCACATTCTTCAATGACTCAAGTGCACTGTTTTCAACCCCACCAGTATCCATCCATCGTCACAACAGCAGTGTGCATTTCTGTTATGAAATCCATGTGCAGAAAAGCCATTCTCAAAATTATGATGCTTTTACCAAAGTACTGCCCCAGCAATTTTTTACTTGGTTCTATTTATTGGATTAATGCACACACAGTGAAAAAGAAAGTTTGGAAACAACTTTTGCTTCTTCACCGGTACTGACAAACAAGTATTTCCCTTTTTTGTCTTGTGTGCTATAGCTTTTCCAAATGACAAGTACATTTAATAAGAAAGTAAATGTATCAATGTTCAAATGAACCTATTGATTTACAGGTCTTCCTTTTCCGCCGCACTAATCATTGATAAAATTTTAAGTAAGATTATAAACATCTACACATAATTCTTTTTAGTTATAGAGTATGTGAACAGTTTCCCTTTGATATTTTAAAAAATAACTAGACATAATCAGTGATGCCAGCAGATTTTCCTGTTAATTGAAGGCTTATACTCATTACTGCAATTACCCCTTTTGAATAGAAAAGCGATAATCAAATCAGTTTACAGTCTGCATTTCATACACTGCGGAAAAAACTACTGTGTTTGAAGTATCATTATGGCAGGAAAATATTTAGGACCCTTTTGTTTTTACCCCCACTCTTAAAAAGGTGACATCTGCTTTGCTACAACTAAGGAGAAATGCAAACTCACTTACACAGGAAATAAAAGCTCCAACTCTATATTTCATCACTTGTACTCAACAGCTGTGGCAGCAACCTTTGAAATCAACCTTCTGCTAGAAAACCCCGTAAAAGTTTAGAAAGATGACATTTTTCAGAAACCCATTAGGGCCAGGCTAGGTGATCATCTCCCTATTTCTGCTGGCCACACTGTTTTGAATACCTTCTTGGCCACCTGGTCACTCTGTTGGCTCATGTGCAGGTGACTATTAAACACCACTCCCAGGGCTTTTTCTCAGGTACAGCTTCCCAGCCACACATCCCCAGGTCTGTAGCCTGCCATGATGTTGTTCTGACCCAAGTGGCTTTGTTGAACTTCACACAGTCAACCTTGGCCCATTGGTCCTGCCTGCCTAGGTCCCTTTGCAGAATCTCCCCACTCTCCAGAAGACCAACACACCCAACCAGCCTGATGTCATCTGCAAACTGACTGACAGTGCCATCAACACTCTCACCCAGACAATTCATAAAGATATTGAAGAGAACAGGCCTCAGTACTGACCCCTGGGGACACCGGCGGTGACAGGACACCAACTAGATCTAACCTCATTCACCATCGCTCTCTGTGCCCAGCCATCCAGCCAGTTGTTTATCCAGGGCAGCCTGTACTTATCCCAGCATGGTGCCTTAAGCTTCTGAAGCAGAAGCCGTGGAAACAGTGACAAAGGCTGTGCTGAAGTCCAGGTGGACTTGGTGGGTCACCTTGTACTAGGTGGGTCACCTTGTTGTAAAAGATCAGACTAGCCAGAGAGGAGTAATCATGGTGGCCTGATTTGCTAGCCATATCTGTTTACGTATAACCTTTGAGTCCAGGACCCAAAAGTAGGTTTCATGGGTTCATTTCATGCACTCAAAGCTTGGAAAAGAAGCAGTATAATCCCACTACACATGCACAAGATAATGGTTAAAATAACTATGAGTTGTTAATCCGATCATGAAAACAAGGCCCTGGGAGGTCTGTGAAGCAATCGTAGAATCATCAGGGTTGGAAAATACCTTCAATATCATCAAGTCCACCCTACAACTCCTAATCCTGGCAGAGTATGGAAAGGATTATTCCCATTGTCCTTAGCATGGCAAGATACCCTCAGGAACACTGCATACCATTGCTATCATAGAGAAAAAAGTAGTAATCACAGAATGTTAGAGATCAGAAGGAACCTCAAAAGATCGTCCAGTCCAATATCCCCGTCAGAACAGAATCCCCCTGAACATGTCCAGGTGGGTTTTAAACGTTTTCAAAGGAGATTCCACAATCCCTATTATATTAAGCATGAAAATCAGAAGAAGGTTCTGGGAACAGCTTCCTGGTGGGAATAATGGTGGCAAAAGATCTTAAGACGAAATTCAGTATATTTATTAAAGGAATTATGTAATACAGCATTTGCAAAGACTGAAGGCTGCAGCAACCCAGGAAATGCCTTCACCTTATGTTCCAGTTTGAGTCCTTAAAGGCAAAGGACAGTAGCATTTCACTGTCCCATTCTTCTTTATGCACAGCCTGACTTCAGCACCTCTCTTAAAAGCGGTTTCAAAGATCTAACAAGACACAGAATTTCTCTTCTGACAACAGCTCTTTCCATATTTATAAACATTAATGAGGACACCTCTGTCTCCGTTTTTGCAAGCTAAAGACACCCAGCTCCCTCAGCCTTTCCTCATCAGGGAGAAGTTCCACTCCCATTACCATCTCTGTGGCTCTGCGCTGGACTCTCTCAAGCAGTTATGCGTCCTTTTGGAACTGAAGTGGCCCAGAACTGGACACAGTACTCTAGGTGTGGTGTCACTAGGGCAGAGTAGAGGAGGAGAACCTCTCCCTTCTCATGCACCCCAGGAAGCCATTGTCCTGCTTGACCACAAAGGAACATTGCTGGCTCACCAGCAGTTCCCAGTCTTATATGAGTTTTCAACACAGTGTGAAGAATCCACTTATACACTGAGATTTATTTGCTGAAGTTTTAAAGGCTGACGGAGTGACTTAGTTAGTGCTTCTCTATCAGAACTCTGATAACTGGTGAATGAGTGGAACACAAAGCTCCACAAAGGGAGCACAACAGAAGCCAGCGAGCCGCCGCGAGTTGTCCAGGAGAGCACTTTCACATCCCCACCGCCGGGCTCGGCTGCCGGCGACCCCGGCAGACACCGGGGCAGCAGGTGACCGGCGCTCCGCCTGGCGGGCGCTTGCAGAGGGCACTGGGTGCTTGGGGACCCACCACGCTGTCCCCGTACTCCGCGGAAGCGGTGGGGAGGCCTCGACCCCTGGCGATGGGCTCACTCCCCCTCCCACGCCGCTGCCGCTTCCATAAGCGCAGCCCTGTGCGGCCCAGACTACTCGCAGGGTGGGGGCACCTACCAGCGCTCGGCAACAGCAGCAGGAAAGGGCTGGACTGCCGCTTCCCGGGGGCTCGGGCGCGGTCCCGCAGGCTGAGCCGTGCCAGACAGGGTAAGGTAGGATGCAGCCCCGCTCTTCTCGGCTCGGCTCGGGCCGGCCCGGCCTAGCGCTCCCCTCCACCCGGGGAGGGGCCGCCACAAGCGCAGCGTCCGTCCACGTGATGACGCGCAACACCGCAACTCAGCGCAGCAGCAGCGGCGGCGGCGGCGGCTGCTGCATTTGGCAGAGCAATCCGTATTCCTCCGCCC
>VXBP01006262.1:115788-134629 GCA_013400115.1 Rhinopomastus cyanomelas | reverse complement strand
GGGAGCCGCCGCCGCGGGGGAAGCCAGGCCCGCCCGGGGTTGAGCCGCCGGCGCAGCAGGCCCCGGGCCCGCCCGGGGACTGCCGTCCCGCCGCCGCCGCTTCCCAGCCCCGCGCCCTGCAGCTGCCCGGGCCCTACGCACTGTCCCGGAGCGGCCCGCGGCTGCCAGACATGACCGCCATCATCAAAGAGATCGTCAGCAGGAACAAAAGGCGATACCAGGAGGATGGCTTCGACCTGGACCTGACCTGTATCCTCCCGCCGGGACGGGCCCGGCAGCCGGGCGCTGCACGTACAGCTATTGCATCAGACCTGCGCCGTGGTTACCTAACGCGCTTCCCGCGGCCGTTCCGCCGGCAGCTCGCGGCTCACCCGGCCCGCGGCCCGCCGCAGCTCTGGCCTCCCTTTGTCCCCGTCTCCGCCGAGCCGGACCCCGGCGGCTGGGCAGATTAACGAGAGCTCCGTGATGGCGAGGATTAACGCTAGCGCTGCTCGACGAGCGCAGCCGGCCTGCCTGCCGCTACCCCTGTGTCCCCCTCCTACCCCGCTCCCCGCCTCCACCCTGGCCCGCGGAGCCCCTGCTGGCCACGCGGGTCTGCCGCTTATCTCTGGCCGTGTTGATTTTTCAACTCACATAGCACATACGCCTGTCCTGCTGTGACTCACGTCCAGAGCACTTTTTTTTTTTTAACTTTTTATTTAGTAACTCGACTTGAACTGTAAATATAATTGTGGCAGGCCTGTCGCTTTACTGGGGTTGCTTCAGTCTGCGCAGCAGGAGTGGTGAAGCCTGCGTTTTCTGCCCTGATTTCCATGCGTTCAGTGAGGCGGAGCTTGAGCTCTGTTGCCATGTCGTGAAGCAGGGTTTTCCGTGGCAAGAGGTAGCAATCGCTTCTTCCAAATTAAAAAAGCGTTTCTTCGCCCGACATGGTGCGTGGACGGCGCTTTGGTGTAATCTCATGTACAGTAAACACAGCGGTGTGTTAACAAATGAGAGCACACTGGGGCTCGTCGAGGAGGATTGTGAAGAGTGTAGTCCTGCAGTGATACGTAGTTACAACTAACGAGTCAAAGCATAGAGAAGCGTTGCTGTTGTATGATTTTGGTGACCTTTTGAACGGCTGTGCTGTGCTGGTGGCAGGCAGATGTTCAGCTTAAAATGCTTTGCCGAGTTAATGGTATTTAGGGGCTGTGCTGTAGATGTGGTCTTTCTCCAGGTGAGAAGTATGAGAGGTTTTGAAGCAAGAACCTCCCTTAAACAGTAGAACTGTCTGAGGAAAAATTAATATGGACAGTCCTTAGAGTTGTTGCTATAGGAAGAGCACTTGTGCAACAGGATTGGGGGAAATTTACTGGGGTTTGGAGCAGTTCTGCTGGCGTCATAGTGAATGTTAAAGATAACTCAAAAAATAACAGCTGTAACTACTGCAGAGCATGTTGGTGTTGCACTGAGCCTTGGCTGAAAATTTTGATGGCTTTAAAGCAGCCTGGAGGTTCTTGACTCTGTCAGGTAGCTGCTAAGCTTTTAGTTAAAAAGCAGCAGCTCTAGTGTCTAAATCCTGGCTTGTGCTCATAGTACTGATTACATAGACTCTCAGGCCTACATTTTGAAATGTTTTCACTCACTTACTGATTTCCTTGGCCTCTGACCTGGGCAGCTCCAGCACTGACAGCGCAGCACTTACTGCTGACAGTGACAGAAGTCTAAGTTAAGTGTTTTGATTCTGTGGGTGATGCGTTTGTTGGGAGCTTCGGAGCTATGGAAAGAGTTAACTTGATAGCGAGATGATGGGGTTTGGATTCACGGTTGAAGACTTTGATGTTTCGTGTATCTTCGCCTAGATACAGATACCGATTTTTCTTAGCTCGATTGAACTTTTTAACCAGACATCTGCTTCCTCCAAAAACGGTAACTTGAGTGTGTATTGTTGTGCTCAGCCAAACAGACCTTATTGCCCATTTTTGCTTTTGTTATCGTTGCTACAATTCTGCGTTAGAAGTAGGCTGCTGAACACTGGACTCAGGGTAGTTTTTGTAAAAGGAGTAGCTGGCTGCAATTCTATAATTATGTTTTGAGAAGAGATGGTTTATTTCCTAATTGCAAAACTGTCTTTGGAAGATGCTTGTAGTCAGTCTTCTGGGTTTTTTTATTTTTTTATTTTTGATAGCCGCACATTTTGAACTGATAATTACTGGAGAAAGCTGCCCGTACATGGGTCTGCTTGAAGGCTGACACTGTGGAAGGGAAAGTTAAATTTTTTGTCATGTTGTGACGGCTTCTTGGAGATGTTCTTTTTGAAGGACTTTGGAGTTGTTGCTCATTGTAACTGATATCTGTTTATTTCCTATGTGGGTAAACAGAGGGCTGAACTGGGAGATAGTTCTCCAACTGTGCCATATTAAATACAGAGAAAACTCAAGTGAGTCATTTGGGAAGGTGTGTAATGCATGGTTGGAAGACTAGGGTTTTAAGCTCTCAAAGTGCATTTTACCATGTGCTGGAGCTTAAAATTTTGAGACTAGAACGAGCTGCCATTTGCATTTTTGCTGTTGGTTAGCTTTGCTTTACTGCATACCCGTATCTGTAGGAGGTGGCCTCTGTTACAGATTACTGGTTATTTCAGGATAGCTGCTTCTGTGAAGCTAAAAGGGAAAGGCTGACATGAGTTGGATAGCCCAGTGATTTGGACATTTAGCTGGGGTATGGGAAACAGAGGTGTGAATTCATCCCACAGTAAATATTTCTGTACAGCTAGTTCAGTGGTGGTGCTCCAAAACACTCAGTAGCTGGTGATTACTGGGTTTTGGGAGGCAGAGAGTAAAATAAATCTACAGGGAGTCCAGGAGGAACTGCCTGATCTCTAGCTTATCTCCTGTGATTTGTCTAGTCTTCTACCCATCTTTGAAAGGACAATTTCTTGTCTTGGCGTCTCAGGTGGACCAGCATTTGGAGCCTTTGTATTTTGGTCACTGTTGATTCTCCCAAGGCACTGTACAGAACACCTGAGTGCTAGAAGGCATACTGTCTGGCACTGGAGTGCCAAAGCCCTCTTGGAGGACTTCTGTTTCTTCTCTGTTGTGTTAAAGCCTTTTTAAACTGTTGCTGATGAACGTGTGGTACAGTACATCGTGCTTGGAACTCTGTTCCCAATTAGCTGAGGAAGAATTCTTGAGTGAATATTGTAGGAATTTAGGAAAGGGAAATACTGACTTCACAAAATGAGTAACTTTATGAACACTCCACGAGAGTAGTTTATGTGCCAGTTTTGAAACAAGTGTTTTCCAACAACATTGACACTGCTTTTCATCTAATCAAATACTTCTTTCTGAACTATTATGTTAGGCACCTCTTGTGGGGGAAAAAGAAAACCAGAAGCATTAAGTCCATTTTGTAATACTTTATTTCAGATACTGTTTTTATTGTAGCTGAGTTTTTGTTCAGTTTCTATGATACTGGATACGTTTTAGTGAGAAGGAAAGTTTGGATTACTGGCTTTCTCCTAAGATGGCTGCATTTCTTTCGCATGCAAGGACCAATTTATTCTCTGAGGCACTATAGTCTTTGGTGTTTCTGAAATTGTGCAGCTTGGTTGTTGACTGTTTGGCTGCTGGGATCAGTGAATAGAGAACACTTGTGTAAACGTCTTGCACATTGTGTGCTGACTGCCTGGGCCCTAAGAGTCCATGTTTAACTGAGTTTAGAAGGTGGCTTAAACGTTTCAGGCTTAAGTGGAAAAAGTTGTGTAAGTGCTCCTGCCCTTTAGAGCTTTTCTTAAACTCAGTCTTGTATTTCCAGGCCTCCTGTTAAGGCAGGAAAATGACCATCTAGCCTGGGCACAAGGCAGAGCATGCTTTCCCTGATGCTGAACTGAACCATGTGTAGCTCATGACCTACATAGCCCTACAGATGGCTGCAACATTCAGTGAAGATTAGATGTTGGGTGCAGCTTACAAGTCTCGTGTGTAGTTTGTCTCATATAGTGAAAGGCACAGAATGCTAAAATTGGGAGTGGAAGCTTCTTAGAAGAGTGGAAGCTGTTGAGAATATCCTACTGCTTTATAGTATTTGCAGTCCTAAAGCTTCACATGTTTTTAAAGACATCTTAAATCCTGTTACTTCCCTCAAGGTGGCTCAGCTTCCAGGAAAAATGTCAAATAGTGTCATGAAAGAGCCATTGATTTAAAAAGTTTTATTTCATTTTAGAATTAAAGTTTGTTAGAGGTTTTCTAACAAGTTTTTCTTGTGCACGAGCGTAGTATGGGCTGGTAAGGATTGAGAAGAAACTAGAAGAAAGCAACTGGCAACACATTTTATTGGTGTGAAAGTGTTTATTTGTTCTGGAGTAAATAATGTTACTTAGCAGTGGTAACAGCCCAATAGATTGGTTTTGCTGCTGAAGCCTGGGATGATTTTGGGTTTTTGACAAGAATCTTAGTGACAGTTTTGCTCAGAATTCCTCTAAATTTGTTTGAATAGACAGTAAAACCCTGGGACTTCTCAAGAGTTCAGTGCAGTTACCTGCTTGCTGTAGATTTATTTGCTCCTGGTAAAACTGGAGGAAGTGAGGTGGTGATGGATGCAGGTGTATTACTGCATTTTTCTCTTCTTGGGTTAGATATGTGCCGTGTCACTTGCCTTTCCTTACAACCTGGAAAAACAACTTCTGACATATTGCTGTGATAGGGGATAGTATTGCTTTAACAGCTGAAGCTGCTAAAAACTTCCTGTTGGGGTAGGTTCTCCTTTGTGCAGGCCCTGCTGCAACCATTCAAAATACCCCAGCTCTTCTGTGCCCTACTTTCAGACTGCTGTTGTTTGGAAAGGGATACAAAAGATACTGGACAAATTACAGCTTTTCTCTTTAGAAGCATGACCAGCAGGTCAAGGGAGGTGATTCTGACCTTGTGAGACCTCACCTGGAATACTGCATCTGGTTCTGGATCCTCCACTACAAAGAAGGACATGGAATGTTGGAGTGAGTCCATTTGAGGGCCATGAGGATGATCAGAGGGCTGGAGCACCACTCCTGTAAGGAAAGACAGATGGAGTTTGGACTGTTCAGCCTGACAGAGAAGACTGAAGGGACACCTTACAGCAGCCCTCTGGTACCTGAAAGGCTGCTGCAGGAAAGCTGGAGAGGAACTTTTGACTAGGCCATCTAATGATAGGACAAGGGAGAACTGAACTTGGATAGGACAGGTTTCAAACTGAAAGAGGTTGTAGGATTAGATTAGATTTTTGGGGGAAAAAAATCGTCACTGTGAGAGTGGAACAAGTTTCCCAGACGAGTTGTGGCTGGTGTATGCTCAGAGTGTTGCTGAAAGCCAGGTTGGATGGGGCTTTGACCAACCTGTTCTAGTGGCAGTGGGATTGGACAATGATATTTAAAGTGCCTTCTAACCTAAACCAGTCTATAATTCTTTTCACTGGCTTAAATGCAGTGCAGGCTTCCTAATGAACTACTTGATCTTGCATTATCTGAACTTTTTAATCAGTGTGCAGCATTGCTGGAGCCTGTTTGCACAAACTAAGCATGAAGTTAAAAATTAACTGCCTGTGCACATGTTTAAATTGACGGACACTGCAAACTGATTCTTGGTTTCACGTAGCTCTGCTGTTGAAGTGATTGATAGCTGTATGTTCTTTTTGAGGTGGGGAAAGAAATGAGTAATAGCAAATGTGGGCACTTTGTAAAATTTTCTTAAGTTGTGATCTTTCTCGACAAAAACCACAACTGACACTAATCTTACTTTTTAAGTTGAATTAAGTGTGTAATCTGCAGAAAATGCAGAGCTTTGCTGTTAACCATTATGAGGGTAATGCTGACTAAAGCTTTACTAGAACCAATAACTGGTTTTGAGCATTTATTTTAAGAAAAAAATATCGAAGTCCCTCATAATTGTCTTGTACAATTGTCTCCTTCTCGGGAGATGTTTAAAACTCGCCTGGACATGTTCCTGCGCAACTTGATCTAAGTGATCTTGCTCTGGCAGGGGGATTGGACTGAATGATCTTTTGAGGTCCCTTCCAATCCCTGGTGTTCTGTGATTGTGTGAGACGTTGGCCTTTGAAGCACTTGAGAAATTACCTTTGCTGGGCACTGACTGTTAGATCAGTGTTGAGGACTTCTGAAAATCCAACATGTTAAGCTCTTCCTTTAGCTCTTGGTGTAATTGATTGGCTGTGCGTCAACATTGATTCAACCTGATTAGTGAACAAGGTTGATTAATTCTGAAAGTACATCTTCTAGGAACTTGTGTAAGCCAGGAAGGCCTTTCTGTCCTCAAGATAATTATGTGTGACTTCCACTGACTCCACAAGATGGTTATGGTCTGTGCAGGGGAAGGAGATAGCCTTGGGTGTAGAGCATATGCAACACTTGAAATGACCAGTGTTGCTACTGTATACTACATGCAGAAAGATTCAGGTGGATATTGATGGCTGCTAGACTGGTGACCAGCAGTTTTCTTTGGGACAAGAAAAGTGTTTTTCCTGTGCTATCCACTTAAAAATAAGTTCTTAAGTGATGTACTTCAAAATCTTTTGGTAATAAATATAATAACTACTATAGAAAAGGCCAGGATTTGCCAAATGATGTAGTACAACACTGTGTAGAGGAATATGGAAGTTTGTTATTTTCTTCCAAAAGAGAAATGGCTGTATTTTCTGTTTTCTTCCTTGTGAGATGGTTTGGACAAATGTACTTTGTCGTGGAAGCAATGACGTAATTTGTTCGGTAATAATATGACTGAAAGAATGTGTTTTATTAACACGGGTTATTAAGCCCTGTGCTAAAAAGCATCGAGTTGCACTGCAACTGATCTTGAGAATGTGATAACTACAAAGTGGGAATTTCATATAGGAAGCTTTTCTCTGCTGAGTTGCTTTTCCCAGTTGTGAACCTTTGAGTTTCCTGACTGACTGGTGCTGGTCTCTTCTCCCAAATTACTCATGATAGGAGGAGGGGAAATCACCTCAAGTTGCATCAAGGGAGGTTTAAATTGGATCTTAAGAAGACAGTCTTTCCTGAGAGTGTTTGGGCACTGGAACAGACTGCCCAGGGAGGTGGTGGAGTCACTGCTGGACTTGATGATCCCGGAGGAATCTATGATTCTATGGAGTGAAAGGATATTTTGAATGGATTTGTGTTGTTGCCACGCTGATAGAGCATAAGCTGACAAATTATACCCCAGGTACCTTAGCTTCGAGTCTTGCCCTACAATGTGTTTTAGCACTGAGCTGCTTCTTATGTAATGATTTAAGGAACAGTAGTTCTGACACACTAAGGGAGGGAATAGGCAGTTAGCTGTCAAATCCCCTCATTACATTACAGGCCAAAGTTGCTATCATTAGTCATAACTCCCTTCTAAAGCCCGTCTCCTTTCTACTTGGAGTACCCAGCGAGTAATCCAGAACTGTAAGCTGCATGGGTTTTGTATTAATTTTCTGTGTCTCATGTGGGGTGGATATTGAAGGTTAATTATTGCGTAGCTTTTTCAGGAGAGTGGATGGGATATAGCCTGGAGTTCTAAGTAGCAAATGGTGGATATACTTGATGCCTCATCTTAAATACTGGTAGTTGTGGGCTACTTTGATTTGGCACTTCTGTAAAGTTGTTGCATGGTTGGGGTTTTTTTGACTGAAGCTATGCAGGTTTGTGGATTTGGGTTATTGAAATGGTGATTTCCAGCGTGTAAAAAGGAAATTTATATGAAAGGAAAAGTATGTCAGTGGCCTTAGGTCTCTTCTGAAACATGAGTGCCATGTGGTTGGGTTAAGATACTGCTGTTAAGGTTTTGGATGTCTTAGTCACAGATTGATATTTCCTCATTTCAGTTTCTGATTCAATACTAGCATCCTCTTTACATTTCTGTCATCGTCTGTCTCAGTTATGAAAAAAAAGGCAGAATGGAAGTAAATAATCATGCAATTAGACCATGTATCATGCTGCATAAATCTAGGTTATTTTAAAGATTTTTAGGCAATGTAGCTAAAGTGGACTCTGTGATTCAAATGGTAATTGACTGCAGCTAAAAAAGTAAACTCCAGTGCTCTGTCTTTTGAGATGATGACTAGTGCAAAACCTGGTATTGTTTCCTTTAAAGAAGGCCCTACCTTGTGGCCTCAGCATGCAGCAGTGCATAAAAACTGCTTAATACCCTTTTTCTGTTTGTTTGTTTATAGTAGCAAAGTGGCTAAGGAATGCCTTTATATTAATACTGCCTTAGCGGAGCTGTAGTACAATAGCTTTTAATTGCATGATTAATCTTTTTAGATTAATTCATTGCATTGCACACATATATATATCAGGCTGGAATTGAAGCAGTTGTTTGTATTTCTATTCTTTAATTTTTTTGTGTTGGGTGCATTAGAAAATTAATGTCCCATTTTTTGCACTACATTTAGAAAACACCCTAGATCTCACCAGAATTAATGTAGCCTATTCAGGGCTTATTGGTTGAGAAATGGTTTATTAGGATGGCTTTATGTGTTGTTTTGTTGCTTGACTTCTCTTGAATCACTGTTTGTCCTCCCTCCCAAATTCAGATTTCATCAATTCAGACAAATACTATAGCTTGTGTTTTATAAAGCTTTTTAGTAAGACACATTTGTACTCTAGCCTTATAACTATTTTAAATTGTCTGGACTCTAAAAGTTTTGGATATCCTTTCAGGCGTGCAAAACGTTGAAACAGACTTTTTTCACTTCCTGTCAGTGAATATCAAATTGGTCACTTTATGTAGTGACATGTTTTTCCTGAATAAAATTGTTCTTCTGTGGGTGCTTAAGGCTAGGATATTCTGACATACGTATTGGTGCACCTTTAAAGGAGATCCTGCAAAGTGTGGAGTGTGCTGAGAGCAGGTACCAGGGAGCTTTCCTGCTTTGCTTTGAAAGAGTTTGTGTTGAGTTTGGTTCACAAATAAAAACAGTTAAGTTTGCCACTATGTACATCTCAAACTGACATGTCAGGTAAGCTTTTCATGTGGATTTCTTCCTACTGAGAAGATCCACTCAGCAGACTTCTTACCTACCTTGAGAACAGCTGCTCAGCCTTGCATATACAGTTGTCCTTCGCCAGTAGTGCAGCTCTCAGACTTAGGCTGCTGCGTGTTGCTGCTGTTAGTTGGGATGCCGGGGTAGTTCTGATGAGTTGTTGCTTCTTTCAAAGTGTGAACAGAAGCAAAAATCTTCATAGCTGGACTGTTGCATGTTTTAATCTCTAGAGACTTGTTGGGATTGTAGGGCTTTGTTCAATGCTGTAGACTTGCACTTGAATAAGAAGTTGAGGCCCAGCCGTTGACTCCTCAAAAGATCTTTCCGTCCAATTTTGTACGAATATTACAGTGTACTGTTGCATCATGTGTTGTGCTTCTGTTTGCTCTTGGCTTTTTCTGATGGGAAGGGTAGCTTTTTTTTTTGTGTCCTGTAATATCATCAGCTATTCTAGAGGCATTTGCAGCTTTTCACAACTTGTGTTCCCTTTACTATCTGCATGCTTTTCTCTCTTGTTTAAATTAAAGCTTAAGGCATCATTTCTCAGTCTTTGGCAGAAGATCTTCTGTAGAGTAAGAGTCTTCTTTCATGTTTCTCTGTTGTTTTGCTTTTTTTCTGCGAGGTTTCTTATCTTTGCAAAAACAAAGGTGCCTGCTTATTCTGTGGATTATGACTACAAGCTGAAAGACGAAATTTTTTTTTTAAAGATGAAAAAGGGTTGTCATCAAAATATTGAGCATTAAGAGGTTAAATGCATTTCTTCCAAATCATAAAATGTTTCTCTCAGCCACATCTAAGTTGGTCTCTTTTGTTCTTTGAGGCACAGATGGTAGAGTTGGCAAGTGCATCTGGCTGGCTACAAGGAATACTCCTTTGCTCTGAAGAACCTTCTTCCTGTTCATTTCCTCTATGCTTCCTGATTATCCGGACTCAGAGAGAAAATAGTAAACTTACTTTGCATTTTGTGCTGGATAACAGAAATGTCTCCTGTTAAAAAGAGAAGTATGTGTGCAAACTACACAGTGTATTTTGTCGGGATTTATTCCCCCTCCTTTTTTTTTTTTTTTGTAGGGATACTGTCAAAGAAAACAGCTCTAATAAGAGCTTGGCCATTTGTCAGGACTCTTAAATCTGTTTGAGGGTGGAGTGTGGACACTTCTTGTAACACTCTCTCTGTAGCTTCAGGCTGTCAAGCTGTTGAACAGCAAGAACAGTTCTTTTATCCTTCCCTTTGCTATATGAACTTGTTTAAGCTGGAGTTAAGGGCTAGAGATTAGCCCACTGTTTCCTAGCTGGTAGGGCCAGATGCACTGCTGGACCGTGTTGTATGGTTGCTAAAGTCAGACTCTTGAAAACTGTAGACAAATTGAGACAAAGAATTTCTAGGGGGTTCAAAGTCAACATTGTTTCCTCTGCTCTGCAGTGTCACTATCAAATAGGACTTAGTGATTGGGAGGTTGGCCACCTCATACTAGAGGCTAGTTTTCTTTGCACTGTGGCTCTTTGCAGCCAGGATGGTGATTGGTGGTGCATGGTGGAGCAAAGCTGTCAGCAACTTGTGAGCAAATGAGTGGGCTCTTCAGGAGCAGATTAAAGCATTTACATGCTTTGCTTACTTAAACTGGAAGTGCAGATTTGCACTCCTGGCAGTGGTGAAGTTTTTTCAGGACATAGATTCACCAATTTACATCTGTTCTTTGTTAAAGAGGATTCATAGTTGGAAGTGGGAAACTGAGGCTTCAGAAAAATGGGCTGCTCTCCTTTTATTTGCAGGTGTCAGGTCCAGGTTTTGCAGTAAGTTTTTAGCTCTAAAGCATGACTCGAACAGTGACTGTTATTCACAGCTTCAGGAACACTCATGTTTGTTTTAAATTTCCTTTTTAAAAAAAGATGAACTCTTAATGCCTGGTAGGTCTTCCTGATTGTAAAGATAGATGCTGAGGGAGCTGGGATTGTTCAGTGAGAACAGAGAAGAAAAGGCTTTGGGGTGACCTTACAGCAGCCTTCCAGTATTTGATGGGAACCTACAGGAAGGCTGGAGAGGGACTTCTTACAAGAGTGTAAAGTGATAGGACAAGGGGAAACAGCTTTAAACTGAAGGAGAATAGGTTTTGATTGTAACTTGGGAAGAAGTTCTCCAGTGTGAGGATGGTGAGACTCTGGAATAGGTTACCCAGAGAGGTCATGGCTCCCCTTCCCTGGAGATGTTCAAGGCCAGGTTGGATGAGGCTTTGAGCCATCTGCTCTAGCAAAGAGGCATCTCTGCTTGTGGCAGGGAGGTTGGCTTATGTGATCTCTGAGGTCGCTTCCAACCTAGGCTATTCTATGATTCTGTGACAGTTTTAAAGTTTTTTTGTTTGCATCTTGATTTAAAAACTGTTGGTGTTTGGCTTAAGCAGCAGCACTGTCTGTAAAGCTTAAGCACTGCATGCTGTAGTGTGCTGATAGAAGCGGAAAATTAGGTTATTCAGTTTATTTTTTTCTTTTAGACCTTCCTTCATGGGGAGAGTGAGAATGAGTTGAAATAATTTGGTTGAAATAGAATTTCATAAAATTAATTAGAAATAGTAATGATTTATGTTCTTGGTATGGAGAATCGATCACTGCAAAAAGAGCTATAGCTGTCTGTTTTTTCAGCTTTTTTGTGGCTGTTTAAAGAATTGGTAAATCTTGCAGTATGCTTTTTTTTGTCTCTCAAGGTGCTGAGGCACTGAACAGCTTACCCAGTGAGGGTTCAAAGCCAGCTTGGATGGGGCTCTGGGCAACCTGGTCTGGTGAGAGGTGTTACTGCCTATGGCAGGGGGTTGGAACTAGGTAATCTCTGAGGTCCCTTCCAGCAAAAGCCATTCTATGATTCTGTTGTTGGCCACCTTCCATTATTAGGAAAAAGCTAAAGTTGTGAGCAGAATCAGTTACTGGACCAAAAAGAGTAATTTGCTTTTTTTGTGTGTGTATAGTATTGTGTATGATAGAGACTTGCTTGAGAGAGTCCAGTGGAGGGCTAGTGTCCAGTTCTGGACTCCTCAGTTTGAGAGGGACAGAGATCTGATTGAGAAAGTTCAACAGAGGGCTGTGAGGATGATTAAGGGGCTGGAGCACCTGCCTTAAGAGGAGAGATTGAAAGGCCTGGGACATTTCAGCTTGGAGAGAAGACTACGAGGGGACTTAATCACTGTCTATAAATCCATGAGGGCTGGATGTCAAGAAGAGAGAGAGAGTCCTTTTTAGTTGCACCCTAGGTAGGCTGTATTATTGTCTTCATTTGAAAGCTGTTTTGTAGTGAGTAAGAAGTAAGAACGTGAGTAAAGGATGGCTATGGACATTGTGAATCTACCACATGACATTTTTAAAAATTACGATCTCTAACCAAAATCTCAGTGTCTGTGTTTAAGAGATTGAGAAAGGGATGAGCACATTAAAAACTGGAAGCCATTTTAGGGAATGGATTTCTTAGGGAAGAGCTGTATTGGTAAAACATGGCAGAGTTTATTTTGGTAGTTGTGGTAGTTGGGTTACTTTTGTTTTTGAATATGTTTCACAACTACCTCAGTAAGTGATTGAAGCTTTTCCCGTTTTTATTTGTCTATCTTAAGAGCAAAAAAACAAAGTTGGGGGCTGTTTAGTTTGAGGAAGAGGAGCCTAAGGGGACACCTCATGGCTCTCTACAACTCTGACATTGTAGAAATGTTAGTGCTGGTCTCATCTCACAGGTAATTAGCAACAGAACCAGAGGGAATGGCTTCAAGCTTCAACAGAGTGGGTTTAGCCTGGACATCAGGAAAAAATTCATGGAAACAGTGGGCAGGCCCTGGAATGAGCTACCCAAGATGGTGGTTGAGTCCCCATCCTTTGATGTATTTGAAAGTCGCTTAGATGTAGTATTGTGGGATCTAGTTTAGGGGTGAACTTGTAGAGTAGGGTTGATGGTTGGACTTGATGATCCCAAGGGTCTTTTCCAACCTGAATGATTCTATCATTCTATGAACTTGCTGCATGTTTTAAAGAGAGTTCTTCCAGATTTTTAAAGTTACCAGTATTGTTAGCAATTTAATGATGATTCAGAATTCTTGCTGTGAATGTAAGCCCAGCTTCCAAGTTCTCCTGTAAGAAATCTCATATTGATAGCAAATACTCTAATTTCAGCTCTGGAAATCAGTTGTAAGTAAACTGAGGTGTAAAAGTGTCTCAGAACCACTGAGCATGGCTAGTGATAGAAAAACTTACTGAAGATGAAACTTACCTGACTTGACACGGCTCTGTACCCTTCTGTGCAGGGATCGCAGTCTGTCTCCAAGGAGGATTGCTTTTAACCCACCATCGGGAAAGAAGTAACCTAGTACCAGTGTAGTGACTGGTACCATTCACTTGCTGCACATCTTGGGGCACCTTTTTGCAGGAGCAGAAAGGGTGAAAGAGCTTTTTCAATTAAGTGATGAAACAACAGTTTCTGCTGAGATCATCTGTGCAAACAGCAACAGCACTTCCACTGTGCTCTTCACCTAACTTGTTGCTTACATCAGAAGGTGTTCTTCACCTTGAACCAACAAAAGAGTTCCCAAGTAATATGCTTCTTTAGCATGCTTGTCAGAAGGATATATTAAAAAGACATAGAACGGTCTTCACCAGCAGTACAAATGCATTTGTCACAGTTGTCACGTGCTTTCATTCGGTGCAGGTGAAGCCTGGCAGCATCACAGGCATGTGGTGGAAGGATGCCATTTGCTTGCTGTGGTTGCTGTCCTTAAATGCCAGATCTGCTGCAGACAGAAGAGTGAGTCAGCAGTGGCGTGTGCATTGCATTCCAGTCTAATACTTTTGAGATAATACATAAGGTACTCCAGAACAATTATATTGAGGTGAAGGAGAAAGTGGATTGAAAAAACAAGAATTTTTTTCTAAAAACAGCCCTGCATCCCTAGGCTCACAGGTGGATGTTTGTTTTTCAACAAGACTTCAATTTCTTTGCTGTCAGGTCATAAAACCGCAGAGCATACAATGCTTTTATTGAATCAGCATCAGTAAATTTAATTCTTACTCTTCCTCCCCCTTCCTTCATTTGAAGTCTTTCCCATTTTCTTTACTTACTGGTCTATCGTGTGACAGATTTTGCTGTACCAGCTCTGGGTTTAAAATGCACCTGTAAGGATGCATTGCTAAGCTTAACCATTCAGTGCTGCTGGCTCATTCCTATTTCAGTGATGAAGTGCACATGAGCTGGCCATGTGCCAGCTGTGCATTGACCTTGCGGAGTGAGGAGGACCACAGGAGATGTGGGAGCCAAAAGGGGATTGTTCTTTCCAAAAGCATGAAGCTGCTGCTGTTATTTTGGAACTCACTATCTCTTTCTGCCTGCTGTTTGGAGGCTTTGATGTTTGGACAAGTTTGTGAGCCTGCACATCCTAATGCTAAGATGTTCTGTTCCCTTGGCTTATGGAGGTGGGGGGTGGTGGTGTCTGCTTTGCTTCCATCTTGCACCAGCTGGGAATCCTGGAAAGTATCTCAGTGCTGTCTCAGAGAGGAAAATCCAATGTGAGATGAAAAGCATCTGAACATCAGTTGCAGGCTGAAACGTGCAGGGGAAAAAAATGTAAACTTGGTGATTGCAAATAGAAATTTGGACAAGTTACTTGGTAATTTGGTGAAAAGCTTGGGCATCTGTCTCCAGGGTGATACTATAGTTGAAACTGAGTTTTGTTTTGATGTGGTGTGTCAAGGGGAATTCATTTTACCCTTGTTGCCAACATGAATGCTTGTCTGCTATGCAGAAGTGCTGTGGAAATTAGGCTAATAGACTGGGTTGTTTTGCTATAGTAGTTCATATAGCCCTGCTACTCAGAGCAGGGCATGGAAGTAGGTGCTTTTAAGTAGAACTGCTAGGAGAGGCAGTCAGTTGAAATGAGGAACGAGATGGGAGTAATCGGCTGCGATAGCTGAGTGTCTGGTAACTCACCATGAATAGGCCCAGACCACATGCACATGATTTATGAACAGTTTCTTCTGCTTGTGGCAAGGGGTAACTGATTAAATGCATTGCTAACTATCTAGCACTTTCTGTTCCTTTAATGAAGAGTGTGGGCTGCTTGCAGGCTTAAGTACTTTCATAGTGAAGTTCAAAATGTAAGATGTGTGTGATTTGATAGTATCTGAAGTTATCACAAGTTCTGAAAATTAAGTAACTTAATGTTTGGGGGTTTTTTTTTTAGTTCTTAATTTTTCAAGATAAGGCTTCTTAAGGTTTGGGGAAGTTCAGAATAAATTGGAAACCAGTCATGAACCCCTTTGGTGTCAAGACAGCTGTAAATAATTGATTTGTCAAAAGCTTTCATGTTTTTCTCATTGTCAGCATAAATATTTTTAATAATCAAAGCACACAAATGTCTATTAATACTCTGACTACAACATAGTAGATGCAAATTCTTTTTTTGAGAGTAGAAAGCGTTATTTCTACATATTCAGTTTTTAATGTTTTACTTAAGTTTCCAGGTTAACTGTGTAAATGCAGAACTTGGTGGGTGCAGCTTCCCTGTGAGTACTCAGGCTTGTGGGAATTGTGCATGGATGGAGTAACTTGTACCCTGCTTCAGGCTTTTCTTTGTAACTGGATTAATAATATCTTGGAAGCTGCTGCAGCGACTTGTATTCTGGTATTTACTCTTTGGAGCTTTGTTATATTTTTATGGTTAAAATATAACAAATTCTTACAATTGTGGACTAATTTAGCTTGAAAGGAACCTCTGGAAGTCACCTGTTTCAGCCTCCTTGTTGGAAGCAGGGCCAACTTCGAACACATCATGCTTTGTTCTTACTCCTTCTAAAATTAGTTTGAGGAGGAGTATGTAAATGTGGTAGGGTATGGTCTGTTTTCGGGCTGTTGGTTTCATTTCTGTTTTACTTTTCAGTGAAGGTTCTTAATGATGTTGTAATTTCTAATAGTGTTCATGAGGTCTTTTTAAAAAGAGATTAATATTTCATTACCCCCACCAGGAAAATAAATACCAGTACTTACCTAGCAATTTGTTGTAAAGTGTTTACTATGTTAGCTTTAGATGTGAACTAACAATTTTATTACGTGGCCTTTTTCTTTAGCATTAATTTAATTTTGCTAAGGGGTAGTTTTCCAAAGTTCTTTATCTCCAGTCACTTTTTCAGGCGACTTACAGGTAGTTCAGAATAGGGAAGTAGAATAGTTTTCCAGAAGTGGGGAATTGCTTTTCTAATAAACAAGATATATAGTCCTTTGCAGATATGTATACTTTGATCTACTGCAGTTTCTCACATTGTAGGCATTGAGAACTATCTTAGCAGCTGCTATGCTGATCTGTTACGTAGAAATCATAGCAACTGGTGAAAACACAAGTGTTTCTGCAGCCAGGGCTTGCCTGCCTGAAATGCACTGTATCGTTTATTTCACTGTTCTGTGGGATCATGTGGGACTTGAGTGTGGTTTTTAATAAGAGGAACTTGTTTGAATAGTGAGATGATGTGTGAGAGATGTTGGTTACTTGACTCTGCTTTTCTAATAGACTGCCATCCTGATGGTTGTTAACCATCAGCTGCCCAGTAGCATGGACTGTGATAAGTTATCTGTTTGAGATGTGAGGGGGCTTCTGTTATGATGTCTGTGGTCGAAGTGCTGTTTTCAAAAGTTATTTTCCCCCCAACAACTTTCCCCCCTCCCCCTGCTTTTTTGGAGAAGTTTCCTTATTAGGAATACATGAAGCTGAATTTTTCATGTATGTTGGTCAGTGGTTGCTCTGACTTCACTGAATCTGATGAATGTCTATTTCATGCTATTATAGGAATTCCACATGTTTTACAATGTTTTTTTTTGCTTCCGTAACTTCCATATTCAGATATTTATCCAAACATAATTGCTATGGGTTTTCCTGCCGAGAGGCTTGAAGGAGTATACCGGAATAACATTGATGATGTAGTAAGGTAAGGCTTTGTATTCCTTTTCCTTATTCTTACAAATCCAGCGTATGTCTTCTGCACTCATTTATGTTCTGCTGACGCAAAGATGTGTGTTTTGACTTGGGAGTGACATGTTGTAGATCTTGCCTTATTAGCTTTCCTAAAAGATTTTGGTAACCATGTGGTCCCTTCCAACCCTGACTGACTCTATGACTTGGCCTAGGTGATCCTGCTGTGTCAGGGGGATTGGACTAGATGATCTTTTGAGGTCCCTTCCAGTCCGTAATGATTCTATGATTCTATAAAACTATTGAAGATCTTAAGGCAAATTTGCTCTTTGTTATTTTATCTCAAACACATGTAATCTGCTTTTCACTGTGAAACTGTGACTTGTGTAAATTTGTTGGAGAAAAAGGAGGAATATTTTAGTAAGGAGGCTTTTAGAAAGGTGTCATCCATGCCTCTGTTCAGTGTTGAGAGTTTCCTTGGATTGCATTTAACTGCACGTTTATTCTCATCGTTTCTTCAAGCAATGAATGAAGTGCTTGATAATTTTGATTTACAGTGGGAAATAGAGGTGCCTTCATCTAACGGCTTTTACATCTGGCTGTAGTCAGTACTTGTAGATGAAATGCAAAATGAGGTAAAACTCATTGTTGCTGGTGATGCTTCATAGCACAGTTTGTAAAAAAGCAAAAACCCCCCCATGTAGTGATTTTTAATATCAAATTAAGTTTATCTGCTGTGAACTGCTGGATACTGCTGTGTAAAGTGTGTTTAGTGTTTTAGGAGCATTGTTGTAGTTTATTTAACTCCCCACTTGGAGAATGTGATGTGAGAAGTTACATTAAAAACTAAATGTATAGGAGAAGCTGCCCCATGTTAATGTTTTTAGGATCCTAAGTTCTGGTTTTTTAAGTTCTGTGTGATGCTTTCTTGATTTTGGACAACTGAAGTCCTGAATAGCTCTCCAAAATACTTGATATTAGGGGATGCAGCGTAATGCACTAAAAGGAATGGGTTGTGCAGTGAAGGTAGGAGTAGGTGTATCTGGGTAAGACCGTGCTGCTTCCAGGATTAAGATAACACATAAAGCTTCATGTAATTGTTGGCAGGCAGAATTAGTGCTGCTTGAATTTCACTGAAATTTGTTTGCATCTGTGATTGCGCAGACATGAGTCAAGACAGCTCCTTAGTCCTCATACTGGAAGGAATCATAACACTCAACTAAGAATCAGTTGTCTGGAGACCACTAGTGGTTTCCCTGCAGTTAGTTGCAGTTAGCTTCAAATGAGTTTGAGTGGGTTTTGCTTTTGTGTAATTAACCATTGAGTCAAAGCTCACTATCCACACATAGGACTGAAAATGTCAAAGGCTAGATTTGGCTGAGCTTCCAGAGTGACCTGCTGTCACACAAGAGAGAGAAAACACTTCTCCAGAGCTGGTTTCAGCATAGCAATCCATAAATAAGGGAGCTCAGGATAGCTGGCAAACATTCAAAGACTGCTTTCTTGCAGCACAAGAAATGAGTATCCCAACAAGGAATAAGTCAAGGAAGGGAGCCAAAAGACCTGTGTGGTTAACCAGGGAACTACTAGGCAATCTGAAGAGGAAGAAGCAAGCCTAAGTCATGGAAAGAGGGGGTGGCTACTTGGGGTGATTATAAGGCTCTGGTGAGAGAATGTAGGGATGCAACTAGAAAATCCAAGGCCTCCTTGGAATTAAATCTTGCAAGAGAGGTCAAAGGCAACAAAAAAAGCTTCTTCAAATATATAGCAGGTAAAAGTAAAACTAGAAGCAATGTAGGCCCCCTGCTGAATGAGGTGGGTACCCTGGAGACAGAGGATGTGGAGAAGGCAGAGATACTTAACGCTTTCTTTGCCTCTGTCTATACTTCTAAGGGTTGTCTTGACATTAGACCCCAGACTAC
>VXBP01006262.1:31552-114771 GCA_013400115.1 Rhinopomastus cyanomelas | reverse complement strand
CAAGACCCGACTGGATAAGTTCCTGTGTGACTTGGTTTAGGTGATCCTGCTGTTGCAGGCGGATTGGACTAGATGATCTTTCGAGGTCCCTTCCAGTCCATAATGATTCTATGATTCTAAATACTCATGTGCATTATGTATGTCTGTGCTGGAATTAACAGAGACTCAGCGTTGTGTTTTCTAATCCTATCACTGCACGCAGTTTCTCACAAACTGTCCTTTTGAGACAGCTCAGTGCCTGTCCCACAAACTCAAACTATCTAGATGTATTTCTTTACCAACAGTCAGAGCCATCATTTCATAAGGAGGACATGAGCTAAGTTAAATACCCCCGAGGGACTCCACCTTTAAAATTGTAGGATAGGCCCACAGGCTGAACTTGCAGCAGCTGACATGGAAGTAAAGCAAATGAATAATTCCAGGAAGTAATCTTTGAAGGCACTCTTCCATTTTCAGCAGTGACTTTGGTTGCTTCTGTGTGAAGGAAAAGAACATTTTGTTAATTAGATATATGTAAATCAGACGTTTGAAAAGAAATAGATTGTATCATTATTAAGTTGTCTGTAAACACTGATCAAAAGAGTAATGATCTCCTAAAATTGTAATTAACCAAGTTAAGATACAGAGCAACGTAAATTAAAATTGTAATTAACCAAGTTAAGATACAGAGCAACGTAAATTAAGCAGCTGTAGGGTCATTTGGCGGTTAGGATTTACTTAAAGTAGTGTTAGGTTTGCCTCCTGTTTTTAATGAGAGTTGCACACAAAATGTAATCTTGTAGCGTTTTGCCTGTTGTAGTCAGCAGTCCTCATCTGCTCCCATAGTCTTTTCATTGTGGGGTTTTTTTCCCCAAGAGTTTCTAATACGGAAACTTAATATGTTTGAGCTATGGAGCAATTGGTCATGATCTAGAATACACCAGGGCTGTTTCTGAATCGCTGATGTCCTGAAAAATTTAATGCTAGTATTGTATGGAAGTGCAGGCTTGCCTTGTTGGCTGTCTTTTGTGACTGACACAGTAAGAAATTTTGGATAGACTCTTGTCCTTAAAAAAAGACTTGCCTGACATCTTACACTCAGCTTTGTGGATACGACTGGTAGAACTGAAGGCAGTTCTTCTTGCTCTCCCAGTATTTTAAATAAGGGGGGTCATCTCCTGAAACAAATGGCCATATCCACCATATTCCTTAGTCTCTTGGAGTCGGCCAAGAGGACTGCCAGTTGGAGTCACCAAAGATTTTTGCTGATGAAATTGGAATCTCGTACTGAATGCCTGCACAAGAAGTGTTCACATCTGTTCTTATTTTATTGCATCAGTTTAACCACAGAGGAGTTTTGGGTTCTTTGGGAATATTATAACTTATACCTAGACCTTGGTTTTGCTTGAGCTTTCCAGGATTTTAGCAACTAGTGTTTCTTTTCAATTTGAGCAGTGTTCTCTCGTGGCTGATTAAATTCCTTCTAGCTGATGTGCAGATACACACTGTTGATGTCAAGTGTAAACATTTGTATGCTGTTTCTTCTTGAACATTGCCAGGTGACACATCATATATAAAAGCACGGCAATTCTGATGAATCATGTTTGCAGTTTGGCTCTCTGACACTTGTATGGGAAGTTTTTGTTACTTCTGATATAAGTGGAAAACTACAGTGGTCTTCCTCTTGTTTTCTGAACTCAGAATATCATCAGGCACAGTCTTCAGACTTAGTGGCACGTAATCATAGGATGTTAGGGACCCCATTTAAAACATTTGGTATTAAATTATTCTGGCTGTTGTAACTGAAATATGAAAGTTTTTGATGAAATATGAAAGTTTTTGATGAAATATGAAAGTTTTTGATGAAATATGAAAGGTTTATAACTTTTTTTTTGTTTAATGGAAAAATATTTTTGATAGGTGATTAAATTGGAAGTCTTTGTGGAAACCCTGTGTTAGTCAGGGCTTTGTTTTTAAAAAACAAACAGCCCTTCCTCTGCCTGAAACATTGACGTGCAGGCATCTTAGAAATCAGTGCATGTTGGTCCACGCAATAAACATTGCCGTTGCTGATCAGATCTGGGTCTCCTTAATTGCAGAAGTATTCTTATACTACAGGATGATTGGTGTGAATCAGGTTTGCAACACGCTGCCTCCTTGACTTTGAGGTGCTGCAGGGCCAGCTGGGACTTAGAATGCAGAGCTACACGTGCTGGGTGGTGCTTTAATGATACTGCAAATTAAGGTCAACGTGACTGCAATGTTTTATTAATACATGCCTTTGTTTTTTTTCTACTCTAAGGTTTTTGGATTCAAAGCATAAAAACCATTACAAGATATACAATCTGTAAGTATGCTTTTATAGATGTATTTTTGAAAATAATGAATTCTAAATCTTGTGAGCGAAAGTGGCTTATCACTGTACGAAGCAGAGCTAGAGATCTTTTGCACATTTCTTAAAACAATTAAGGCTGATTGAAAACACTTAGTTCATTTAGTGGAGCTGAGTGAGGTTAAATGAATGCTGGTGTGTATTCATATTACTTGAATGCTTTTAAATGACTTGGCATCTAGCCCATCTGGAGCTTGTACCATGTGATTAAAAGTGAAAAGTCCTTTACAGCAGCCTTGCACTTAATGCATTTCTGGCTGTAGTGAAGAAATTGCCATACAAGTATTTTCCTGTTTTTTAAATGGCTTTAAATTTTTTAATGGGGTTTTTTTGTTTTTAAGAATCAAAACAGTATTGGTACCCAGGCTTTGTTTTGCTTCCTCACTCTTCTTCACTGTCCCAAATTATTACATTGAAAAACCTAGCAAAACAACTTGTACTGTGATGGTTTCTGGCTCTTAAGTGTTAGATGTTTCTCTGAAAATTGAGTGGTGAGATGAAGGTGCTGGAGCGGGTCCAGAGGAGCATCAAGGCTGGGGAAGGGACGGGAGGGAAAGTTTGATGAGGAGAGGCTGAGGGAGATAGAGGGTGTTTAGCCCTGAGGAGACTCAGGGGAGACCTTCTCTCTCTGTATAACTCCCTGAAGGGAGGTTGTAGACAGGTGGGGGTTGAGGTCTTCTCACAGGCAACTAGCAACAGGATGAGGGGGCAGGACCTGAAGCTGCCAGGGGAGGGTTAGATGTTAGGAAGCCCTTCCTAATGGAAGGGGTGATCTTTCCGTGGAATAGACTGTTCATGGCAGTGGTGGAGTCCCCATCCCTGGAGGTGTTTTAAGGACAGACTGGATGTGGCATCCAGTGCTGTGGTGTAAGTGATTGTGGTGGTGTTAGGTCCTGGACTGGGCTGGATGAGCTCAGAGGGCTTTTCCAGCCTCAACAATTCTTTGATTCTAACTCTGCTTGTTACACAAGAGGTTTTTGTTGTTGTTCCTGGATCATCTTTACATGCTAGCTTGGGCTAATTTCGTTTGTGTAAATGATGTGGTGATGTCAGCTGATGTTGAAAAGTAGGTCATGGTTTTCCTACCTCTCATTTTTTTCCCAGAAATTTAAGTGGAAGATGTGTTGATTCTCTGAACTGTTACAGCTTTTTTTAATTGAAAATTAGTATGACTCTAAATATCTTCATTCAATGGAAAAATTAGGGTAATATGGAAATCCAGGTAACGCATTACATTGTGATTGTTCTGTCATTAAAAGGAAGTTGAAAGATTATGCAGCAAGCAGCTTTTACTCCTAGTGTTGAAGCAAAGTGATATTAGAAGCTGAGAAACAGTGCGCTGGTTATTTTGAAGTTGTGAATCCTGGGGTAGGAAGAGACAGAAAAATATATGTAAATAAAATAGACATTAAAGTAAATTGATCTTCACCTTGCATGCAGTTATTAGTGTTTCTAGCTTAGCAGCTCTCCAGAGTGTTAGCCTTTTAATAAACACTGGCTTGGTGGCACTGATGGGTAAAAAGAACAGTGTGCTTCTTAGAATAGCTGAAAGCTCTTGTGCATAGGCATGGTTCTCTAAAGAGGTGACTTTCTGGATATCTTCCTGTGAAGTCTTTTGGAGCTCAATGCTAAAGGTCTGTTTTGTGTAAAATCTAACTACTGGGGTTTGAGAACCACCTTCTGAAGCCTTTTGACTGTCAGCTTATTGGTTTATGCAACAAAGCAGAACAGGACATATAGAACTTAATTTTCTCTGGCTTCTTGAGGCTGAGTTCAGCTGTCATCTTCTGTGAAGAGTGTCTCTGGTGCCACTTACAGGATGAGGACTTGCTGAGCCACTTAATACTGAGCTACTTATTTTGAATTGGCGTGAGAGGTGATGGGTAAAGACATTGTTACTGTGTGTAAACTCTTGGTCAGAAAGGAAGAGTTTGTAGTAAGTCTTCTATGCATCTTAGCAAGTAGCTCCTTGGGGATACGGTACTTGAAAAGTTTCCACTTTGCTGTATGTTAGCAGCCTCATTTTACTTCAGACAAATGCAAACAGTAATCCCCCAACCTACACAGCAACAACTTGAATATTGTTAGGAGGAAAGAGCTGTGATGAGACAATAGCTTTTACGTTTACATTGCTGCTGTGTATGTGCTCCACTGTGGAAAGAACTTGTGCAGGTGTGCAAATGTTTTTGCCTTCAAGTTCTTCATATTAAAAAAAAGTTAACTTTTCAATTTTTGGTCAAGAAACCCCCTCCATAAATTTTAATTGTTTCTAGCTTCAAACCAATAATCAAACTTTCTAAAATTCTTACATTACACCTTCAGATTAAGTCTTCTGCAGGATGAAATATCCTTTCAAAGTGACTGGAAAGACCAAGTGGATGATACCTTTTGTAGACTGATAGGAGTGGCCTTATGTTCACAAGCCATGGTCCTCATAGAGGACTTGAACACCCCAACATCTCTTACGAGGACAGTATGGTGGGGGCATAAGCAGTTCCAGAGGTTCCTGAAGTGCTGTGACAACAATGTCCTCCTGCAAGTGGCACAGGAGCCAACAAGGACATGGTGCTATGCTGGACCTTGTCCTCGCCAATGAGGTGGGGCTGGTGGGGAATGTGAAACTCAAGGAAAGCCTTGACTGCAGTGATTGTGAGATGGCAGAGTTCAAGGCCTTTAAGGCAGGGAAAAATGCACGCAGTGGATTTTCTACCCTGACCTTCAGGAGAGCGGACTTTGGCCTCTTCAAGAAGCTTCTTAGCAGAGTGCAATGGAATAGAGCTGTGAAGGGACTGGGAGCTCAAGAAAGCTGGGTAACGTTCAAAGACCACCTCTACCAAGCACAAGAACACTACATCCCTACAAAAAGAAAGTCAGGCAAAAGCATCGGGAGGCCTACGTGGATGAACAAGCCATTCCTGGACAGGCTTAGACACAAGAAAGAGCCCACTGAGAGTGGAAGCAAGGACATGTGGCCTGGGAGGAACACAGAGGAATTGACTATCCAGCCAGGGAACGGTTTAGGGAAGTCAAAGCCTGAATAGAATTGAATCTGACCAGGAACATCAAGGGCAATGAGGTATCAGTGAAAAAAGGAAAACTAGGGAAAATGTGCCCCCTCCAGAAAGAAACAAGTGACCTGGCTAGCCAGGATATGGGGAAGGTCAAGGTGCTCAATGACTTCTTTGCTTCAGTCTTCACGGGAAGCCTCTCAAAATACGCTGTCCATGTCACGGAAGTTAAAGGCTTGGACTGGGAAGAAGAAGAACTACCTGTGTAGGGGCAGATTAGGTTTGTGACCTTATAAAGAACTGAAGGTTCACAAGTCCATGGCACCTGAGATATGTCCATAGTGCTGTGGGAACTGGCAGAGGAAGTTGCTGAGTTTCCAGGATCCATCATATCTGAGAAATCCTGACAGTCCAACGAAGTTCCCACTAGCTGGAAAAGGGGAAATGCAACGTTCATTTTTAGAAAGGAAAAAAATCAGATGACCTAGGGAGCTGCAGGCCAGTCAGTGTCACCTCTGTGCCTGGAGAGATCATGGAGCAGATCCTCCTGGAAACTGTGCTGAAGGTCATGGAAAATAAGGAGGTGACTGGTGACAGCCAACACTGCTTCAGGTGGGCAGATCCTGCCTGACAGACTTGGTGGCCTTCTGTGACAGTCACAGCACTGGTGGGTAAGGGAAGAGGAACAGATGTCATCTGCTTGCGCTTATTCAGGGCATCTAATGCTGTCCTATAGAGACTTGGATGTGACAGATGGACCTCTTGGTGGATAACAAATTGGCTGGATGGTCACACTCAACAGCTCCATGTCCAAGTGGAGATCAGTTAAGAGTGCAGTTTCTTGGGTCTGTTCTGGTTCCAGTGCTGTTTCGCATCTTTGTTGGTGCTGTGGACAGTGGCACAGAGTGTCCCCTCAGCAAGTTTTCTGGTGACACCAAGCTGTATGGGGTGATCAACAGGTTGGAGGGCAGGGAGGGCATCCAGAGGGACCTGGACAGGCTGGAGACCTGGGCCTGTACAAACTGCATTGGGGTTCAACAAATCCCAGTACAGTGTCCTGTCTCTGTGTTGGGGCAACCCCAAGCACAAATCCCTGCTGCATAGGGAATGGATTGACTGCAACCCTGAGGATAAGGACTTGGGGATGTTGGTAGACAAGAAGCTCAACATGAGTCAGCAGTGTGTGAAGGCAGCCCAGAAAGCTGACTGTGTCTTGGGCTGGATCACAAGAAGTGTCACCAGCAGGGTAGGGTATAGGATTCTCCTCTTCTACTCTGCTTTTGTGAGACCCTACCTAGTGTAGCGGATGCAATTCTGCAATCTTCAATACAAGACTCACTCAACATTAGGGATTGGAAGGGACCTCGAAAGTCCAATCCCCCCGCCAGAGCAAGATCACCTAGACCAAGTCACACAGGTCTAGGTTTTTAAACATCCAAGCGGCTTTTAAACATCTCCAAAGAAGGAGACTCCTAGCTCCCAGTTCTCTTCGTGGACACACGAGGATACTTTGCCTGAACACAACTGTTGAAATTCACTGTGTTTGGAGGCCTTATATTTGAAAGAGTGAGGATCCTTTCCATCACAGGAAAGAGGATAATTTTGAAGTCCCTGAATTAGGCAACAGTGTTGCTAGAGGTTTGAGTCATCTGAACCTGGTCTAGAAGCAGCACCAAGCTAGGTGGGGCTTCACAAAAATGGCTACAACTAACTCTTCTTCTGGCTAACCTTAAAGTGCTGGGAAAGCGCAGCATGATCAGACTAGCAGCCTAGGAAAATATAGTCACATTCAATTCCTTAACATGATAACCAAAATTCCTGGACTTCAGTCTTGAAATTCTCAACAGATGCTGAGCAGAAAGACAACCTCGAAGAAGCTGGTTAACAGTAGAAAATAATACAACTCCAACCCTGGTGCTGCCCAAAGGCATTTCTGGAATAAAAGTGGCCCTTTCTAATAGAAGGCTATCATTTCATTTGCCCAATGGCATTTGTCAGCAAAGAAATGCTCCTCCAAGAATCACACCTGTTTAATAAGAATACTTCAGACATTACTACAGTTTTAGAACTGATTAGAAGTTGCATTGCATACATTTCCTATTTTTATTACTTAATCTTACAACAGTCATGTAGAGCTTGAGGGCCATTGCTAAACATTCTTTGTCTGACTCTTTGAGATGGAAGAGCCTGTTTTGCCTCCACATACATGGGCACCTTACAATGGAATCATCAAATGGCAGGAGTTGGAAGGGACCTCTGGAGATCATCTAGTCTAACCCCACTTCTAGGACAGGTTCTGCTAGAGCAGATGGCAAAAGAACATGACCAGATGGCTTTTGAATGTCTCCAGAGATGGAGAAGCAGTATTTGTTTCACCAGCACCTTTGCATAACCAGCTAGGTTTTCACAGAATCACTATGGTTGGAAAAAAACCTCTGGAATCATTGAGTCTAACCAACTACCCTATCTTACAAGTTTGCCCTAAACCACATCCCTCAACACCTCATCTAAAACATCTTTAAACACAGCTGGGACGTGGAACTGCTGGACTGAGTCCAGTGGAGGCCACAGGGATGTTCAGATGAGTGAAGTACCTTTCTTGTGAAGACAGGATAAGGGATTTGAGGCTTTCAGCCTGGAGAAGAGAATGCTCTCGGGGGACCTTATAGCAGCTTTCCAGTATCTGAAGGGGAGGCTTACAGGAAAGCTGGAGAGATAGGGATTTTTTATGAAAACTCAAGGGGGAATGGTCTCAAATTGAAAGAGAGTAGATTTGTGGAAGAAAATCTTCACCACAGTGGTACTGAGGCACTGGAATAGGCTGCCCAGAGAGGCTGTGGCTGCTTCATCCCTGGAAGGGTTCAAGGCCAGGTTGGATAGAGTTCTGGGTAACCTGGTCTGGTGAGAGGTGTGTCTGCTCTTGGCAGGGGGATGTTTTCCAGTCTAAACCGTTCCATAATTCTGTGGAACTGTGCAGGTCTTCTTCTTTGCCGAAATGTGGATTTGTTAGGATTCAAATGGTGGTTTCACACCTTGGCAAGCAAAGCTTTTAAACTGTGCATCTCTGGCCAGAGAAGCCAGGTGATCTTCATGCAGGCTAAGTCTATGCACATGTTAAGTGCATAAATGCTGTCAGATGAATTGTTATGTCGTTTGGTCACAAGATGGGAGGAAACTGGAGCCTTCAGATATTTCAGATAACAGCATTTCTTTAAATTAAGCAGATTCTTTGTAAATAACCAACCTATTGTCTATCTTTCAAAGAAAGAGGTGGGAGTTTAGAGGAATTATGTGATTATATTCAGAATTATTTCCAACACTGTCATTGGGTTTGAGTTCCCTTAAGGTAGCTGCTCTGTGAATTTTTATAATTGTGTATTGAGCAGTTTTATTTAAGACCATTTAGTGATTTTTTTTTTTTTTCCTGAACTGATGATGTCATTTCTCCCTTACCCTTGCTTCTTGGCTTTTACATTCCCAGTGAATGCCTGAGTGATTAATTTCACCTTGTTTCTCATTTGTGTCAGTTTGCTATGTTCCTTTAACTGTGTGTTGTTTCTTCAGTATTCTTTAACATCTTCCATCTCCTAACTTCACATACTGCCAACGTGTTATCTCCCCTACTGTAGTAATGTCTGTTCCAGTGCGTTTAACTGTCATACAGACAGAGGTAGTGGCAGGAGCTGTAAAGAACAGTGTGGATTTTATGTGCGTACTTCCTCCTGTGTGACTTGATCTGGGTGATCATCCTGCGGTGAGGGGATTGGACTTGATGTCTTTCAGAGTCTCTTCCAATCCCTAATGTTCCATGATTCTGTGATCTAGTCCAATCCCCCTGCCAGAGCAGGAGCCCCTAGATCCAATCACACAGGAACATGTTAAGGCAGGTTTTAAATGTCTCCAGAGAAGGAGACTCCACAACCCCCCTGGGCAGCACCTTCCAGTGCTCCATCACCTTCAGTGGGAAGAAGTTCCTTCTCATATTGATGTGGAACCTCCTCTGTTCCAGCTCACACCCATTGGATGCTACTGAGCAGACCCTAGCTCCATCCTTCTGACACTCGCCCTTTCAGTGTTTATACACATTAATGGAGTCACCCCTCAGTCTCCTTTTTGCAAGCTCAAGAGACCCAGCTCCCTTAGCCTTTCCTCATCAGGGAGATGTTCCGCTCCCTTCATCTTTGTGGCTCTGCACTGGACTCTCTCCAGCATTTATGTCCTTCTGGAATGGAGGGGCCCAGGACTGGACACAATATTACAGATGTGGTCTAAAAAGGGCAGAGTAGAGGGAAGGAGAACTTCCCTCCATCTACTGATAACACCCCTTCTAATCCACCCCAGGATGCCATTGACCTTCATAGCCACCAGGGCCCATTGCTGGCTCCTGGCCATCCAGCTGCCCACTAGAACCCCCAGGTTCCTTTCTCTTACACTGCTTTCCAGCAGATTAATCCCCAACCTATACTGGTACCTGGGGTTTTCTTGCCCAAATGCCAGACTCTATACTGCCCTTGTTATATTTCATTAAATTACTCCCTGCCCAACTCTTCAGCCTGTCTAGGTTGTGCTATCTGTGTACATGGACTTGGGCTTTGGCACTGGCTACAGTGTGTTTCTGTAGCTCTCGTCAGCTGGATCATGGTTAAAAGCAATAAGATGTCTGTCACCACTTAGGATCAGGTTGCTTTGAACTTGCTTTAATCATAAGGAAGGATTACAAGAACTATGGCAGCTCACTCTCCATCTCTAGGCTAAAGTATTGACATTTTGTCTGGACATCTGACTCTGTTACATGCCTATCAGTATTTTAAAAAGCCAAAACACCACCAAACAACAAATGCATTTGAAATGCGAAGCAATGGAAGCATCCCTCAAGGTGAGCATTGGTGGGGTTTCAGTGAAAGAAAATCATGTGCATTTCAGGTAGTGAGATGAGAGCATGTTTTATACAACCAGTCTCAGAGCTCTGCTTTTGTTGCATACATCTACTGAGAGTGGATGAAGAGCAACACAGTTACGTTCTGCATTCGGTCTCTATCCTTGCTGTCAGCAGAACTTTTTTTATCTGGTTGGTGCTCCCTCAAACTGCAGAATTTGGTTCTTTTGCCCACAGGTGGATTTTTATTTAAAATATTTTGAAGACTTTCATCTACTTAACTGCCCCTTTGAATTGGGTGTTTCTTTAACAGAAAGGAGACTTTCTTGGATAAGATGCTCTGTGTCATCTGCCAAGAAGGCCAATGGAACCTTGGGGTAGATCAAGAAGAGTGTGTCCAGCAGATCAAGGGACAGTCTTTTCCCTCTCTACTCTGCCCTAGTGAGGCCACATTTGGAGTATTGTGTCCAGTTCTAGGCTCCCTGGTTCAAGAGGGAAAGAGATGTGATTGAGAGAGTCCAATAGAGGGCCACGAGGGTGATTAGGGGACTGGAGCACCTGCCTTAAGAAGAGAGATTGAGAGACCTTGGACTTTTCAGCTTTAACCACTGTTTGTAAGGGTTACAGAGCACTGTAATGGGCTGCCCAGGGAAGTTGTGGAGTCTCCTTTTCTGGAGACTATCAAGGCCTGTCTGGATACATTCCTGTCTGACCTCCCCTAGGTTCTCCAGTCCTGTGGGAGCAGGGGGTTAGATTCGATGACCTCTGGAGGTCCCTTCCAATCCCTAGTGATCTGTGTATGTGTATGCCTTTGCTTCCTGGCATGATCAGCTTCCTAAGTTCAAATGGTGACTAGCTTGTAGTAGGCTTTGCCTCACAGGGCTGCTCCAGGTGTGGTGACTCCATTTACAGTTTACACACCACACAGAACCTTTCTCCTCAAAGGCTGAAGTGTGTATACTGGTTTTCTGTCTACCAGCTTAACCTGCACCATATCACTTCTGAGCCAGAGCAAGTGACAGGCATCAGCTGTGTGATCAGAGCTGTAAAACCTGCCAGACTATTCCTTAGCAGAGGCTGGAGTGGAGAAGGCTCTGTAATTCAGAGAAAGGGAAGCTGTGAAGTGTGTGCAATCTCAGAAGACCTGTCTGTGTCTCTGGTTTGTCCAAGTCTCACGGACAAAGCTCACTGCAGCACATGAGAGTTTCCAGTGGTATGCCACAATTGTACAAGTAGGAGCCTAAAAGTTTGCCTGTCTGAAAATGTCAGGTAAGCATCACAGGGCTCCAGAGGCTGTAATCATAACATACCTATTAAGGAAAGATAAACTGGTGTGGATATTTGAAACCAAGGAAGAGTACAGGTTCTTATCACAACAGACAATCCATTAGAGCGTGCCATTTGATTTTTGTGTGGATTAGAGACCCAGAGATTGGGTTGCTTACATTTTGTTTCTCATATCTGTCCCTAGGCAGGTCATTCTGGCAAGAGTAAAACATTGGGGTTTGCTGCTCTGGCAGATAACTCAAGCGAGTTCCTCTAAGAGCAGTGAGCTACGCAGTGGTGCAACTTGGGTCTTCAGAAATGTGCTGTTTTCCAGTATCTGTGAGAAAAACTGACTGACTAGACTTTTGGGGTTTTCTTTTAGTTCACCTAATTTTAAGAATGAATGTAAAGTGAGAGGGCAGTATCTCCAAGTATGATCATATCTATGATGGTACCTTGATGCAAGTGATCTCCATTATAATATTTAGTGTTGCTTATATTCCTGTGTGACTTGGTCTAGGTGATCTTGCTCTGGCAGGGGGATTGGACTTGATGATCTTTCACGGTCTCTTCCAATCCCTAATGCTCTGTGATTCAGTTGCTTCTAGTGCTTTTGTTGTGCTTCTGTAACTGGAGAAAAACTGCTTGCTTAGGTTGCACTGGCCAAGGGTCCTTGAGGTGTCCTTGTGATCCCAGTCACCCTTAGCACCCAGGTTGTTGAGGTATCTTGACATGCGTAACCAGCAGGAGTAGGGAGGTGATCCTGCCATCATGAGACCTCTGCATTCATAAGACTGCACCTTGAGTATTGGGTCCAGTTTTTGGCGCCACAGGATAAGAAAAACATCGAGGGGCTGGAGCGGGCCCAGAGAAGAGCAATGAGGCTGGGGAGAGGTCTGGAAAACAGGCCCTGTGGACGGTGGCTGAGGGAACTAGGGTTATTTAGTCTAGAGAAGAAGAGGCTGAGAGACTTTATTGTTCTCTACAGCGACCTGAAAGGAGGTTGTAACAAGGCTGGTGCTGGTCTCTTCTCCCAAACTGTTGCATCAGGGGAGGTTTAGACTGGATCTTAGAAGAAGCTCTTTGCTGAGAGAGTGGTTGGGCACTGAACAGGCTGCCCAGGTAGGTAGTGGAATCACCATCCCTGGAGATGTTTAAAAAGCAGGTAGCTAAAACTCTTGAGGCCATGGTCTAGGGGTTAGGGAGCTATTGAGATGAGACCTGGATTTGAGCCTGGAGGTCCTTTCCAGCTGTGACAATTCTATGGTTCTATGATTGTGTTGAGAGTCATGAAGACCGTAGCCATGTACTCTTGGTAGGCTTGTGTGGCAGCATGAAGCTGATGGAGCAGACAGAGTTGTTACTACTGCAGCATTAAAAAATAATAGTGTATTTATAGAATCATTGTATCACTTGTGTAAGAGTCAATACCAACTGAAACATACTGGTGTCAGCTTTACTTCTCATAGGAGAAGTAATTGTTTTTCAGTAAAATAACTTATTTTATTAAGCAGCTTTATACATCTGCTATAAAATAGCTTTTCTGTCAGCAACCTCTAGCTATAGTTGTAAATCATAAAGGTGATGCATATACATGGTTTTCCTTTGTGTGGATCTTTATATTCCGACATGTGACATGTTTTGGGAGAACCTCAGACCTGACTTGAACTCATATTTATTTTTCTTTTCTAGATGTGCTGAAAGACATTATGACACCGCCAAATTTAACTGCAGAGGTATGTTTTTATTGTCGTGCACACATGTGTTGTTTAAGTTTCATTGTATCTGAATGAAGAAGTAAAGGAGGAGCTGATGAATAGTAAAGTAGAAGATTTGGGCATCAGGAATTATGTCAGGTTGCTCTGAGCCACTGGAGAAACTTGCTATATTATCGATGCTTTCAAAAAGTATGTCCCTCACAGTTAAATATATCAAGATCTAAGAAGGCAGTCAGAAGCTTTGCAGAATGGTTGATGCAGAAGTTTGTTAAATTCAGTGTGCAAACTTCTTGTAAGGTTTAGATGTGAAATCTCTTTTTTAAGCAGAAGTATCACTTAAAATAAAAATGGGGAACACTTAAACCATCAAAAAATAAAACAACTTTTTGAAGATCTGGAACAAATCTTAAAAAGAAAGTGCTCCTTAGATACTTTGCAGAGCTACCAAGAACAAGTGGGAAAACTTCTATAGGCTCTTTTTGATTGGACCTTGGTGAGTGGAAAGAGTAAGGTACCTGCTTTGTCAGTGTTACCTCCCCAGGTGATAAACAAATACAGATTTACCTCTGTGCAGAGGAACATATCTGGGCACAGAAATGCAGCCTGTAGTTGTTTCTCATGCTGTGCTTCAGCATGGCTGGGTAGATAAGGAGTGTTTGTGGGTCTATAATTGTACACGTTGAATAAATGTTTTCCTTACTGGAATAGGCATGCTCAGCCTCTGGATAACCTGTTCCAGTGTCTTACCACCCTCACAGTAGAGGCTGTCTTCCTTTTATCTACTAAGATAACATATATGTTAGATATAAGGGTATTTTCAGAGTCTTCTGAAGTGAATTAATTCAAAGGGAACTTCTAATTTGTATACGTATTGTGAAATCCCACAGTAGTTCATTTCTCAACTTGGATGCTTTGGCATCAAATTCTAAACCAAACCTGTAATGTTCCTCATCTTCTTTGGGTGTTAGCTTTCACATCTAAGGCTTTTGCAGTTTCCAGAGTATTTTCATGCTGAAAGTTGCCTTTTGCTTTGCCAGATATTTCCTTGTTACATTTTTCACTCCTTTACATGCTGTGGGATTTTTCTTGCAACATCTAGGAGCTTAGACAAGAATTTTCGGAATGATTTTCCTTGCTATATGCACAAGTGTTAGGAACTAACATCCATGGAGGACTGACACCCTCTAAAGGACCTGCTCAAGACTCTGTGGTGTAATGTAATAGTGTGGGTCCTCATCTGGATCCCACTGCATCCTACCTGGGGTGCCACTAATGACGTGGGTCAGAGACCCTCACTATCTTTTAACCAAGAGCTTTTAGCTAAAGCATCAGACACAAAGGGAAGGTTTAACAAACCCAGTAACAAATCTGCAGACAGTGAAAAAACTGACTCAGTTTGGGGAAGAAAGGTCTCAAGACATTTTAATTCATTCCCTCCAGCACACATTGGAAGAAACACCACACAACAGTTAGACGAGTTTCGTCACAATGCTCCTACTCGGAACTGAGACGACCTGTAGAACATCTTAATTTTAGGCAGTTCCTGCTTCTTGGAAATCACAGTGGTCGTCCACCTTCAGTCTCAGTCCTCTTCAACGTTCACAATTCTCACAGTCTCTCCAGTTGAACACAGATCAATTAGCAAGCCTTGATGGTTCCTCTCATGTGTCTTCGGAAACAATAACGATTTCCTCTCAGCAGCAGTTGTGTAGCTCCAAACAGACACTGAGATGGAGAGAAGTGAAGAAGGTGGAAGTCACCAAAGCAAAGAGAAGAGGAGGGAGTGGGGGACGGAGACTTGCCAACTTTTTAAACCCAAACTTTGCTGCAGAAAACGAATTAGACTTCGAGATTCTGCTCAGCTTCTAAAGCATATCATGCAGTTTAAAGTTTTGTCAGACTGATTTCTGACTCTTAATCCTTCTTGCACCATCACAGGACAGTCATTTCATCTGTTCCTCATTACATCTTTGAAGAAAATATCGTAAGGTTTGCTGTTGATCCCAAAACTTGGAGACCATCTTCAGCACGCTTGGGAAATTTCAGGCTGTTCTTTCAGGACTACATTGTGAGTCCTTTCTTTTGGGAACCTTACTGGATGTAGTTAGATAGACTAGAAGTTTTATGGACAGATTCACAGCTACTTCTCTTAGGGTTTTCTAAATAAGTCCCTCCATCATTTACACATGCTGCAAAAAGTGACAACTCCGCATTCACATAAAATAATTGATATGGAAGTGTTTGGGTCTTCCATGTTGGAGAATTTCTTAGTATGTGTTCATGTTTGCTAACCTTTGCTGCTGCTTTAGCAGGGTGACTTGCTTTTTAAGACTTCTCTATTTAGTCTTCTGGGAGATTAAGTGAGCAGTCCTGTTATACAAGTGCATAAACTGTCCTTGCAGATTCCTCTAAAATGTTTCAGACAAGTGCTAAGTGATCTAGCACTTCCATAGTTTCATCTTTCACTTGTGCTCTCCCTTGTGATTCATGAAGAGAAACCTTACATGTGCAACAAAATAGGACTTGCAGAAGAGGAATACAAACACTCATCAAAAAATGAAATTTTCTTTCTAGCTGAGAATTTTTAGGGCAACTAGAGTAGTATTTATAAGATCCCAAGTATGGATTGAGAATTGGACTACACTTCATCAAGTGTGGTTCTTTTGACAGCTACATAGACATGTGTAATTGTAATTCTCCCAGTCAGCATGGCATTGTCAATTGTTTGAGGTGTCAGAGGTGTGTTCGCTCATCTCCCTTACTTTTTGTTCTCAAAAGTTTTCTTTCATTTCCTGCCTGCTGGCTTGGAATTCTTTCCATTTGGAGGTGGAAAAAGTGTGTGTGTACACACTTGTGTTTGTGTGTGTGCTTGTATACCTATAAGAAAAAGGGTAACTTCAGTGGTGTAACTTTAAAACCACTGTGTGTGTTTGCAGGAGCCTTACATGGGATTATTTCTTTTTAATTAGCAATTTTTTACTATGGAAATTGCAGGCCTTTTGTGAGATTCCAGCCTGATCACAGGAAGCTTCACCTCAGTTGGAAGAACAACTTTACTGTGAGGGTTACAGAACACTGAAACAGGCTTCTCAGAGAGGTTGTAGTTGTCTCCTCTGGAGACTTTCCAGACCTGTCTGGATGCATTTCTGAGGGATCTGCCCTGTCGTGCTTTGGCAGGGGGGTTGCACTTGATGATCTTTAGAGATCCACTCCTACCTGTAACACTGTGTGATTCTGTGGCAATCCCTTTGAGTAAATGCTGAGAGTTTGTTCCTAACATAGATGCAACTCTGTTCATCTTTGAACAAAATTCCTGTTGTGTGACTGGTGACTGAAGTTTGGCCCAGTTTTCTCTCAGCAAGTACTCTAATGGCTTTCACTAGGTCACTCTTTGCACCAACGCACTCTTAAATTCTAGTAAAGTTGTGATGTAAAATAGTCTGTGCCACTCACTGCAGTGGCGGTATGAAAGTGTCTCCTCACACAACCAGCTGTTTGTATTGTGTGCAAGTAATTTGTTCGTTAGTAAAACAGTTTATGTATGAGAAGTGTCCACAGTGTGTGTGATAGATCCTACATTGCTGAGTAATAATTAAAAGAATGATTTAGATACATGTATGTAAGAAGGGGATTTATTTAGAATGTTAATTTTTTGGGATGCTCTTTGCAAAACTGAATTGTCTAGTTGAGCTTGCTCTAATATCCTTTTGAAATGTTGGTGAATTGCTTCTGATTGCAGTTGCACAGTACCCTTTTGAAGACCATAACCCACCACAGCTAGAGCTTATCAAACCTTTTTGTGAAGATCTTGACCAATGGCTAAGTGAAGATGACAATCATGTTGCAGCAATCCACTGTAAAGCTGGAAAGGGACGAACTGGTGTAATGATTTGTGCTTATCTGTTGCATCGAGGCAAGTTTTTAAAGGCTCAAGAAGCTCTAGATTTCTATGGGGAAGTGAGGACCAGAGACAAGAAGGTGAGCTATTTTCTTCTGTTCTCCTACCTGTATCTTCTTCACGTCAATTACAATAGTCAAGCACTCTAAGAAACACTTTCATTTGGTTGTGATATCTGCTTTGATTTAGCTTTAACATTATTGGATCAGCACAGTTCTAAATGAAAAAGCTTTTCTAAGCAGCAGTAGCAATTAGTCACAACACTAAAATAGTTTAATTTTACTCTCTCCTGTTCAAGAAGATCTGGATGGTTTATTCTAAATTGCATTCTGCTCTGTGTTGTGTCAGATGGGCAGTTCATGAGTGAACTTCCTCATTCAGCGTTTTCAGTTCAAATAAGAGGGTTGTTCTAGCTTGTTTTGCCTGAATGGGTGAGTTGTTCATCTCCTTAAGTTCTCTTAACTTTTCTGGTGGTGTCTAGAGGTGTGTAGTGTTTACAGTGCATGGTACAGTTGACTGTTCCTACTGGAGTACACTGAAAGAGTTGGTTGTTGAACATCCCTTTGCAATAAAAGAGTAGTTAAGCTTAGACATTGGCTGCCTGACAGCCTGCTTTATGAGGTGCTGCCATTTAGTTTCATGAGAGGATGACCCACCAGCAGGCTTCACTGTCATTCAGCAGGACCTGGTCAGGCTGAAGAGTTGGGTGGGGAGACACTGCATGAACTATAGCAAGGGCAGTGTAGAGTCTGGCATCTGGGCAAGAAAACCCCAGGTGCTAGTATAGGTTTGGAACTGACCTGCTGGAGAGCAGCATAGGAGAAAGGGACCTGGGGGGTCCTGGTGGCCAGCAGGATGGCCAGGAGCCAGCAATGGGCTATTGTGGCCAAGAAGACCAACAGCAACCTGGGGTGGATCAGAAAGGGGGTGGTTAGTAGATGGAGAGAACTTCTCCTCCCTCTCTGGTCTGCCCTGCTGAGACCACATCTGGATTATTGTGTCTAGTTCTGGGCCCCTCAGTTCCAGAAGGGCACAGAACTGCTGGATAGAGTCCAGTGCAGAGCCACAAAGATGATGGAGTGGAACGTCTCCCTGATGAGGAAAGGCTGAGGGAGCTGGGTCTCTTGAGCTTGCAAAAAAGGAGACTGAAGGGTTACCCCATTAATGCATATAAACACTGAAAGGGTGAGTGTCAGGAGCCAGGCTCTGCTCAGTGGCATCCAATGATAGAACAAGGGGCAACGGATATGAGCTGGAACAGAGGAGGTTCCACATCAATCTGAGAAAGAACTTCTTCCCAGTGAAGGTGATGGAGCACTGGAAGATGCTGCTCAGAGGGATTATGGAGTCTCCTTCTCTGGAGATGTTTAAAGTCTGCTTGAATATGTTCCTGTGTGATCCTGCTCTGGCAGGGGGTTTGAATTAGATGATCTTTCGAGGTCCCTTCCAATCCTTAATGTTCTGTAATTCTGTGATTCATGTCTACAAGAGCTCTCTGTTAAGACCTTGTCAGTGATACAGACAGACTTGGCAGTAACTATATATTGGACCTTTCTGGTATGGTTGTTTCTCGTTGTGAGCTTGAGTTCTGTTATGCGTGGTTCACTCTGGTTCTCACACTGCAGAACTGTTCATGGCAGTTATGAACTTGAACACAATTATGGGGTTGAAGTTGCTCCTGCTGGGGAGGAGTGGCTGGAGAGCAGCCAGGCTGAGAGAGATCTGGGAGCATGAATAGAGGGCTGGCTGAGCAGGAGCCAGCAGTGTGTCCAGGTGGCCAAGAAGGCCAGTGGCATCCAAGCCTGTATCAGGAATAGTGTGGCCAGCAGGAGCAGGGAGGTCATAATCTTCTTCCACCCAGCTTTGTTGAGGCCACAACTCGAGTCCTGTCCGGTTTTGGGCCCCTCACTACAAGAGGTATATTGAAGGGCTGGAGAGGGTTCAGCGGTGTCTACCAAGCCACTAAAGGATTTAGAACAGGTGTGGTATGAGGAACGGCTGAGGGACCTGGGGCTGTTTAGCCCGGAGGAGAGGAGATTGAGGGGACACCTTCTTGCTCTCTACTTCAAGCCACTCAACTACTTGAAAAGAGGTTGCAGAAAGGCAGAGGTTGGTCTGTTCTTCCTGGTGGCCAGTGATAGGAGGAGGGGAAATGACCTTAAGCTGTGCCAGAGGAGGTACAGGTTGGATGTCAGGAGGGATTTCTTTCCTGAAAGGGTTGTCAGGCACTGGAACAGCCTGCCCAGGGAAGAGGTTGAGTCCACGTCTCTGGAGGTGTTTAAGAGAAGGGTAGATGTTGCATTGTGGGACAGGATTTAATGGTGCTAATGGGGGTAGGAAAAGGTTGGACTTGACGATCTTGAAGGTCTCTTCCAGCCAAAACTCTTCTATGATTCTATGAATTTAATGTCCATATTCCAGATCATCTCCAAATATAATAAGATGCAACTTGCTTCAGCTAACTTCACTGTTCATCTTCCATTGTTTCCTTTTGTATGTTGCAAGAGCAACCCAAGGGGATCATCTCAGCAGGCCAGTTTCATCCTCCTCAAGTACAGAGCTCACCATATCAGATAGATGTTGGTCTTCTTCGTAGAAGAACCAACGGTTCTTCTAGCATGTTGGAGGTAACAGGGAACGTAATAAACAGGAATAATGAGACCCTTGTTTATCTTCACTGTAAATATTTTCTGTAACCAGCAACTTTGTTTAGGTTTTGATGTCCTCCTAGAAGAGGTTTTTTGGACTTCTGTTGGGGTTTTTTTCCCCACCCCCACTCAAGCAAGGTTATCTTTATGAGGACAGTAGCCAGCATGTGATTAACATAATCCTTAAAGTATTGTTTATAAACAGATATTCCAGTGCAGGTTCTGGGAGCTTTTCTTTCCCTTGTGGCCCATATTTGTGTTTGACGTTAAGTGCTGCTCTCTGATGCGACACTTCACCCGCACTGTTATATAACTGACTTCCTGAACTCAAATGAAGAATCAAAAGAGTTGTTTGCACCAAAAGACAAGAAAATGTTTGAGGTTTCTTTGTTGTTGTTGCTGGACTAGCATATAGATGATAAAGGAAAACTAGCTTTAATTAGGTTACCTTATTCTCCTCATTTAAAGCAAACGCCGAGTGTTTTGTTGATGCCCTGAATGTACGTGGCAGAGTGATTCTTGAGGATTCTGTTCATGCTGGCAGGAAGTGTAAGTCTGATTGCAAGAGGGAGTGTGGCTGACTGGTCAAGGGAACAACCTCAAGTGCTTCTGCACCAAGCTTTTCCCAAGTACCTGCTGGGAGAAGAAACTGTGCAGTGTGAAGTGAGAGGTATTGTGGATGAGGCTTACAGCTTCCAGATAATCTGTTACTGTTGTCCTGGGAAGGGGAGTGGAAAATAAGATGCTGAAAAACTGAGTCTAAAAGTCCATTTCTGACAAAAAGCCTGCTGGTTGGGGATTTTTTTTCCCCTCTATAAGCTGCTACTTCTGTAATTTACTGTATTCAGGGATCAAAAAGAAGGGAACAATAAAGATAGGAAAGTACTGGCTAAATGATTGTCTCTACCAGTCACCACTATTGTCATAAAATAGAACTGATTTTTACTTTCTCTTTTGAACCAAGGGAAACAATGTTCTGTGAAATATCATAAAGAGATATGGTTGTCCAGTCTGTTTTCAGCGCTAAACGAGATGTAAACTCACCAGAAAGTCTTCCTGTACTTTTGAAAATGGTTAGCTTATCACCTGTTTTTCCTTAGGGTGGTCATTGAAAAATATTACTGCGATGCCAAAGACTGGCAACTTAACTTCCTACAGCTGGTGAAGGTCTTTATTTTTCCTGTGTGGAAGGGCTTTTTGGGGAGGATTAGACTCTGAACAGATGTTGATGCCTACTCAGCAGATAGGCATCAACTGGGAACAGGTATCCAAGTGCTTGAACTGGAGGTGGTCTGTTCAAGAGTATCCTTTGACAGTCATAATGCTGTATTTTTAGGAATTCCTAGCCTTTGTGTAACTGAACAGGAAATGGAAACCAGTTATGCTGTGTAGGGTAGATTTCCAGTGTCTGGTGTGTCCAGAGCCAATGTGTTGCAATGCCTGCTTGTTCGTGTGGCAGGTGATAACCTTTGCTAAAGCTGATGGTGTAAGCAGCGTCTGAGGCTACAACTTTCTTTACTCTCACAGTAAGGCATGTAATGAGAATATTACTTCCAGAACTGCTTGTTGTTCTTTACCCTGCCCAAGCTACATGAAGAAGTGAACCGTATCTTCAGTCTAGCAGTGCTCGATTAAACTCTGGCATAGGAACTAGAGAAACTTACCTAATGGCCATTGAAAATGAAATGATCAGGGTAGATGAGAAATGTAAGGTTCTTGAGAAAATATTTAAGCTGCTTCCCTGTTCTTTATTCTTCTTCAGAACAAGTAAGGAGAGGTTGTTTGCAGCTCTCAGAATATTCGCTTGTCGTGAAAGTGTAGAACTTTCTGTTCTTCAGTATGACTGGTTCTTAGGATCTCAGGGCAAAGGCTGTCTCTCCAGGGAGTAAAAGTCTCTGGCTGCAGAAAAAAACTTGCTCTTTTGGCTGAGAACGTCTTTTGCTTTGTGATAGACTGTCACTCTATATAGCTGCAAAAGTGACTGTGTTCACTTTGTTCTGGTACAAGATCTGCATTTCCTGATAAGGTGTGCTGGGGTTTCCCCATGGAGCACATCCTTTACAGCAGGGGTCCTCAAAATTTTTAAACAGGGGGACAGTTCACTGTTTGTCAGACAGTGTTGGGGGCCTGACTATAGTTTGTGCTGCCTGGCTTGTCCTGCCTGGGAGCTGGAGGGAGAGATGGGGGAGCTGCCCACCTCGCTGATGCCGCTGCCCCCCTCCTCAGCCCTGCTGCGCAGTCAGCAGGAAGTCATCTGCAGCTGCTCAGTTCCCCCCCACAACCCCCACTATAAATACTGGTGGGCCACATTGGACACCCTGGGGGGCTGTATCCGGCCCACAGCTGGGTTTTGAGGACCCCTGCTTTACAGCATGAGCAGAGAAAGATGCATTTTCCTTGTCTGCATGCTTTTCTTGATTGGTAGCACCATTTGCTGTGAGGCTGGGATTTTCCTAGGCCTGAATCCCACGTTCCCAGGAAAAGCAAGCTTTAAAGCTCCATTAAGAAATGAGTCTGACAGCTACTGAGATGACATCTGAACCAAGACACAGTCACTGTGGAAGGCTGCTTCAGAAGTACAAGTGCCTTAGGGGGAAAAGCCTTCTTTGTAACTTAGAAACAACTGAAGTTGCCAGGAAATGCGACCATCAACATATTTTTAAAATAATGGCAGGAAGTGAATATTTTCATGTCTGTAGAATAGATGTTTTTTATTAAAGTAAAAGCAGTCTGGTCATTTCTACCTGCTCTGCCTTACAACAGCCATAACCTATTAGAACAAACATTTAATGGAAATACTGTGTTTGGGTTTTGTAGACTTGTGTTTATTTCCACTGTATTGCAACTTTAGATGGAGGTTGACTGTGAAAGTTCACTTCCTGATGCTGTTGCAAGTATATAGTGTGCGTTTTTACAAGCCTGTAATGCATTTTCTAGGAAATCAAATTATTTGTAGTCTTTGGTAACTTTTGCTTGAAAATGTTAACTAAAAGAACTTTAGAACGATTCCCTTACTTGACATTTAAGTTGATTTAAAGTCAATAATACGAATATTCTTTGGTTAAGTTCTCAGAGCTAGTGTTTTACAACTCTTCAAAGTTGTAATTCAGTTGAGAAGTCACAGAATCATGGAAACTGGAAAAGCCCTCTGAAATCATCCAGCCCATCCCATGACCTAACATCATCCCACTGGGCATTAAGGGCCACAACCAGTCTGTTCTTCAACACCTCCAGAGTGGAGACTCCACCACTGCCCTGGGCAGTCTATTCCAGTGTCTGATAACCCCTTCTGTGAGGAAGGGCTTCCTAATACCCAACCTAACCGTCCCCTGACAGTTTCAAGCCCTTCCCTCTTGTTGTGGCACTAGTTGCCTGGGAGGAGAGCCCGTCCCCTGCCAGACTACAACCTTCTGGAGTCTGCTCTTCTCCAGGCTCAACAACCCCAGCCCCCTCAGCCTCTCATCAAATTTTCAGTCCCTTCCCCAGCATCAGTGCACTTCTGGACCATTACTACAGCCCCTCAATCTCGTTCTTGAGTTTAGGGACCCAGAACTGCGCCGAGTACTCAAGGAAAGGCCTCCCTGGTGCCCAGTACAAGGGGAGAATGACGTCCCTAGTCCTGCTGGCCACACTATGGCTGATACTTGGACTACTGGGGCTGTATTAAGAAAACTCTCCACTCCTGATTTTTTTTGCAAAACATTTCAGAAAAGCACTTTCTAATAGAAGGTGGCATCAGTTTTTAATGTAGTGGTATTAGCAAACACAATTAGAATTTTTTACATAAATTGGTGTTGAAATGCATTTTCTGTATTGGTGCTTAAAAAAATTAGGGTGTGTTATGGTGCCTCCTGCTTAATATCTGATGCTCCCCACTCCCTAAGAAGCAGCAGCATGAAACCATCTTTTACATGGCCCTTAAGGTGTCTGAGGTGTTTGTTTTTAATATATGGGAAAATCTGCGTTCTTTGCTTTATTGCTCAGGACGGAGATAGCTACTCATGAAGGGTCTGGAGCACAAGTCCAGTGAGGAGCAGCTAGACAACTGGGGATGTTTAGAGAAAAGGAGGCTGAGGGGAGACCTTGTCGCTACAGCTACCTGAAAGGAGGTTGGAGTGAGGAAGGGGATCAGGCTTTTCTCCCTGGTGGCAAGCAGTAGGACCAGAGGAAATGGCTGCAAGCTGCAACAGGGGAGATTTAGGCTGGATGTTAGGAAGAATTTCTTCACTTGAAAGGATTATCAAACTTTGGAACAGGCTGTCCAGGGCAGGTGTGGAGTCACCATTCCTGGAGGTATTTAAACAAAATGTGGGCCTGGTGCTTGTGGACATAGTTTAAGGGTGACATGGCAGTGCTAGGACTTGATTATATTGAAGATCTCGGGGCTCTTCAGTCTGGAGAAGAGGAGGCTCCGAGGTGACCTTATTGTGGCCTTTCAGTATCTGAAGGGGGCCTACAAAAAGGCTGGGGAGGGACTATTTAGGATGGCACATAGTGACAGGACTAGGGGCAATGGAGCAAAGCTGAAGATGGGTAGATTTAGACTGGATGTGAGGAGGAAGTTCTTCACCGTGAGAGTGGTGAGAGCTTGGAATGGGTTGTCCAGGGAGATGGTTGGGGCCCCGTCCCTGGAGGTGTTTAAGGCCAGACTGGATGGGGCTCTGGCCAGCCTGGTCTAGGTGGGGTGTCCCTGCCTGTGCTGGGGGTGTTGGAACTGGATGATGGTTCCTTCCTACCCTGAGTGACTCTGATTCCATGGCTTCTCCAGTCAGGTGAGCCTGCTCTGGCAGGGGGATTGGACTAGGTGATCTTCTGAGGTCCCTTATGATTCTATAAGGTCTTGTCAATCAAAGATATTCTGTGATTCTGTGTGAAGTAGCCGGAAAACCTGTGGCCTACTTGTTCTGTGCTGGCGACTGATAAGTGATTAATTGCTTGGTGTTAGATTATGTGTGCAAACAGCCTCCTCTTAAACACTGCCAGATGAGTACATCTGGTTAGGGAAAAGGGAAATGGGAATGTGGACAGGGGCCGTTTTTCAGAATGGTTGGCAGGTGGATTAGGTCTTTGCCTGAGGTGCACAGGAATGGTCCGTGTTGCAGAAATTGCTGAAGGTTGTCATAAGATACTGCATGAAAACCTTGTGTCACTGGGTTTCTATGTAGTGTAGAAAGCAGTGCAGCACTCCTCTACTTTATAGGTGCAGGCAGCTTAGACACTGTACTCTGTGTGCTAACCTCCAGCTGAGCTGCTTGCAGGGCTATACTGGACATACACCATTATTCCAAGCACCTTAGCTACCTTTCCATTTACTGTTTATTTGCTTTTCATTATGTTGTGAGGTAATGGGCAGGAGCTCTGTTTGTGATGCTAATAATTGGTCTTGTTGGTTTTTGACAATTGTTTTCCCTCCATTAAGGGAGTGACAATTCCAAGTCAGAGACGCTATGTGTACTACTATAGTTACCTGTTAAAGAATCACCTGGATTACAGACCAGTGGCACTGCTGTTTCACAAGATGATGTTTGAAACAATTCCCATGTTCAGCAGCGGAACTTGCAGTAAGTACCCAGCACTTGTTAACCTCTGTTCCCTTTTGTAAGGAAGTGCCTTGCCTTTGCACTAGTTTTGGTGATGTGGTGGTCACCACTCTGTTATATGACCTTAAGAGCTGCACATCTCGGTGGAGAAGAGCACACTCAGACACTCTACATCCTAAAATCTTAAGTGTTCCTGTGTTCTATTTGCCACCATCCTTCCAGGTTTGAGGTTTGTGAAAGACTCCTATGGAAAAGGAACAACGTCATGGTGAGGGTGACTGGAGCGCTGAAACGGCCTGCCCAGGATGGGTTTGAACTCTCCTCCTCTGGAGGTCTAAAACCTGCCTGGACATGTTCCTGTGCAACTGGATCTAGGTGATCCTGCTCTGGCACGAGGATTGGACTGAATGATATTTTGATCTGTAGCGTTCTGTGGTTGTTTCCTTACAGTTTGAAATGAGGAAGTATCTAATGGTTTGGAGATAAGCAATGCCGTATACATATATTTGAATATTTGCTCATTTTTAACTATAAACCCATTTTTTTGGTCTTTTTTTTAACATAGCAAATTCCAGGAAACATGAATGGTGAATAACAGTTGCTTAATGGGCTTCAAATGCTATAACATTGTTCTTCCCATGATGTTGAACAAAATAAAATGGGTCAACTGGGTAAATAACTAACTCGAGGTTAAACCTTGCTTTATATGGAGGCTTATCAAGCATTAATACACCTGTAAACGGTCTGTCCTGCTGATACACAGCATGGTAGGAAGGAACAGCAGATTCCTTGCAGCTTAGAAGTATAAATAAGAATTTGCTTCTGTCCCTCGGGGGGGGGGGGGGGTGTTTCAGGGCAGTAACTGTCTACTGTGTTCATTTGTTGTTAGTGGAAAAAATACTTCTCCGGTTTTGCTTGGGCATTGTTGCAGTTTGTAATTAATTCCAGTGCCTCCTGTGGTTTTGATAGAAATCGCACTGTTAGTACTGTTAGAAGCACCTGAACGTGTAGCGCACAGAAGAAACGGCAAAGCAGCCTGTCAGTCTAGCCACATTTACTGGAGAAGGAATGAGAGAACTTCTGCCAAAAAACCCTTCCTCCAGGGGTAGAGGTGTGGAGGTTACAGGTTTCTGCAATTACCACTTAGTTGTGTTTTGGTTAAACTGTTACGCTTGCAAAGTTGAGCAGCAGGTGTGAACTGCTTGCTCACCAGAGCACTGCTTTGTTCATCTTTACCAGGCTGTTAGCTTTTTACAGTAGGATGTTAGGATAAGCTACAGATTTGCTGAATACCTGAGAAGACAGAGCTTCTTGTCAGCTTGAGCATCCTTGTGTGCCACAGTATCTTACACTGCTTTGGCGTTTCCAGTTTGTTGTTCACACTGTGAAACCTACGCTCTGCAGGCGTGTTAACTGCTGCAGTGGTAGTAATTTTACTGATACATAACTAACCTTAAATCTGACTTCCTTGTTAGCTCACTTCAGCTTCAAAGTCACTGACTGAGCAGGGTCCTTGCCTCTTGAGGTAGAAGTGGAGGAGTGACAGGGTTTCCTGGCTCTGAGGATGTGAAGCTGTCAGTTACAGAGCTAGGTCATTCAGCGGGACACCGTGGGTGTGCTCAGTCTGTGGCCTGGTATGGGTCAGTGTGTATTGTCCAGACAGTAGCCTGCATCTGATAATGACAGAGAATCAGGAGCAAAAGCCAAAAGCATTCTTTGAGTGAGTTTCACTTAATATTTCAGTTTTCTTGCCGGTATCTGGCAATATCAAAAATCAGGGGTCTGTTCTGGTTCCAGTGTTGTTTCACGTCTGTTGGTGACAAGGACAGTGGCACTGAGTGCCCCCCTCAGCAAGTTTGCCAGTGACACCAAGCTATGTGGCGTTGCCAGCACTGGAGGGCAGGGAGACCATCCAGAGGGACCTGGACAGGCTGGAGAACTGGGCCAGTGCAAACTGCATGAGGTTCAACAGTCCAAGTGGAGAGTCCTGCATCTGTGTTGGGGTAACCCCAAGCACAAAGCCTTGCTGAGTAGGGAGTGGATTAAGAGCAGCCCTGAGGAGAGGGCCAAGTTGAATGGTGCTCTGCGCAATTTGATCTAGTAAGAGATGTCCCTGCCTAGGACAGGGTTGTTGGTATGAGAGGATCTCTGAGGTGCCTTCCAACATCAGCTGTTGTATGAAAATGTCTGCCTAGGGCACACTAAAAGAAGTAATCATTTCAGCAAGTTACCCCTGTGGATTTAGTTTGGAATATTACACAGTGGCTGGCGCTGTTCTGCTTATGGTAATGTACAGGGCCAACTTCCTGTCTGTGTAGTCAGTTGGTGCTTGTAGATTTGAGTGTGTTAAATTCTGTCCTTGTTTGTGGGACAGTTCTGTTTGTGTAGGAGTAGAAATTGGTTTGTCGTGACGTGACTGTCAGCTGATTGATTCAAAGACTAAGAGAGTATGTAAGAAAAAGTCAAGGCGTCAATTGGTGTAGTCAATCCAAGAAGAAAGAGCATCTTTCTAGCAACCCTGTGCTTGTATGTCTCTGAAGGACAGAACTATGTCAGGTTGTTTCCAGTAGCATTTACCAAAGTTTGGCACTCTGCAATACATAGTTCTGAATAGGTATTTATTTCTCTTTGAGAGTACCCCATCTGACGATTGTGATTCTGATACTTGTATTGTGCTTATTGACGTTTGAAGGCATTTCTTATGAGGTGATGTTCTGTTTTGCCCTGCAGATCCTCAGTTTGTGGTATACCAGCTAAAGGTAAAGATATTCACCTCCCCTTCAGGACCCTCAAGACGTGAAGACAAGTACATGTACTTTGAATTTCCTCAACCTTTGCCAGTCTGCGGTGACATCAAAGTGGAATTTTTTCACAAACAAAACAAGATGTTGAAAAAGGTTGGTTTTCTCACTTTGCTGGAAAATACTGAGCCAATTCTAATGGGGGTGGGGGGTGTTGGTTCAGTGATGTGTAATCACAGTACTTAATTCTTTGATGTCTAGCTTTCCCAAAGAGAGAATCTGCAACAGAATGAAAGCTGGATATTTTGAGAGTTGATGAGATTAAGAACAAAGGTTGGATAAAACCCTGAGTACATATTGCACTTGTTTGGGTAGTAGTAATCTAATTGAGGAAGAAACATTCTTATTCTAAAAATAGACTTGCATACTGAGCAAGTTAACTCCAGCTGTTGTCTTCACAAAATTTTCCAAAGGTTTGAGCAGGCACAGAAGATCCTGTCTGTGTGCTGTTGGCTGACTTCTATGCATTAAATTTAATTGCATTTCTGAGATAATTGAGGTCTGCAGTGCCTTGACATTAGATGTTTAGAGAATTTCCTCAGAACTGAAAATGTTATCAGTCCCTGAATTGTGGAAAAAGTGGATCTGAAACTTAATTTGATACCAAACTCGGCGAGTTCTTAGAGATGAATGCCTCATCACCGGGTTCCATTAATTCTGGGTTTTGAGGAGCTTGTGTGCATCTACCAAAGTGAAAGGTGAAAATGGGACGATGGTGATTAAAGTCTGTCTACCTTTGCATTTATTACTGAAAATTCTTCCTGAATAACTTGGCTATTTCATGGATGTTGTAAAAGTGTAAAGCAGCTACTGAACAAATCCTGTGTACAGGCAAATCATAAACATAAGAAAATACTGGAGTGGATTCAAAGACAAACAAGTGATAGCAGTCTCTTACATGACTGTGCACACGCGCTGTACCTCCTAGAGGCATGTGTTCCTTCACACACACCCTATTTTGTGGGCTTGTTCAGTTACAAGCTGTTATGTCACTAGCTAGATATGTTCTGTTGTTTGATATGTGCTGATGCTTGGGGAAGTTTTTCAACAGTTTCTTTATATTTTGTTCTGCCTGTTTAATGAGTTTTAGTTGGTTAATACAAATATAAGCATTACAGAGAACTGTAAAACCAAAGCATTTTAAAAAGTAGACAATCTATTGTAAATCAACAATGAAATTCTTGGCATCAGTTTTGAGAATGAGCTTTTAGAGAAGCACTCACATAGGTACTGAGGGCTAGACATGAGTGATGCAGGGAGAAGGTGAAACAAAACATCTGAGACAGTGTCCTGCTTTATCTGAGCTCTGTCATGTCTTAATTCTGAATTTGTCACTTCCTCATCATCTTCAGTAATGCATAATTGAGAATGAACTGTAGGATGCATTGTACTGTGCTGCCCTTCCCCAAGTAAGTCTCTAACACAGCAATTCACGGGTCAGATGTTGAATTTTGGTTCCGCAGCATCAGGGCCAAACTTCTGTAGTTTACCTTGGTAAAGAGAACTGAGATGCAGTGACAGCATAAACTAGAGTTCTTTGCAATGATATACAATTCCATGGTATAAATTCAGTCTTCAAGAACATGTAAAATTCTCTACAGAAACACAGCAAGTGTGCTACTGATGCATTGCTTCATTTCAGGGTCAGCTCAGGCGTAGTTTTGTTTCTTAAGAATGATTTTGTTGTTTCCAAGCAGCTGGTTGGTTGGTTTTCTTTTCTCTCTGTTCTTACCAAGTCCCCAGACTCTTCTATGGGTTATAGATAGTGCAGAGATACTCCTTTTCTCAGTGACTGCTAGGGCCAAGAAATGCTGAGATGGTAAAAGCTCTTTCTACATCCACAAGCTTTTCTGAGAGATAGAAACTGTCTCTTCACCAAACGGAAGTCTTGTGTAAAGTAATCATCTTGATTGTCTGCCTCAAAGGTCAGTTGAGTCTACTGTCTCATTGCTTCCAGCATTGAGTGAGAATTGGAGGCCAGAAGAAAGTAGATGTATAGTGTTACGCAGTTGTGGTAAGACCACCTCTGTGGTCAATCTCTGATTGAAATGCAGACGCAAATTCAGGGCATCTGGGACTGGGTGTCTCAAATTTAAGTACATTAATCTGTTTTATGAAACTACTGCTAAGGGTTTCATACTGAGAACTAGCAAAAAATTCCATCTAGAGCTCGTTCCATGTGGTGCTTTTGACAACATAAAGTGACTAGAGGCAGGAAACTTAGCCTGGCACAAAGTGGAGCATGTTTCTCTGTACAACTGTTTCACATCTATACCTGTTCCTTTCTGAGATAAACTGACTCTGCATAGTTTTCACTGAAAAAACCCACAAAAGAGAGAGGCCTTTCTACTGTGAAGACTTGTCATGTTTCAGAGATCACTTCTGTGTAGCGATCACCTGTTTAATAAGGAATTAGCATAATGAGGAGTAGCAGGATCTGATCTTTCAGCGATTCTGGTTCAAGTGCCTTTGTGAAAACTGGAATTACAGGTCTGTTCCCTGTCACTGGTTCTTACGTTTTCAAGATTTTTTTATCTAAAGCAGGTTTCTATAGCTAAGCAAGTTAGCTTTTTAATGTAAGTTCTATAGCTAAGAACAAGTTTTCTTGGACAATTGTAAGGGCATCGTGTATCTGCTAGTCTACACTTAATTTTCCTTAAGAAACCTAATTTAAAAAAAAGAATAATATCAAAACTCATTCTTGATCCTATCTGAGCCTTAATTTTGAGAATGGCTCTTTGTCATCTGTGGAGAGAAAAGAAACTTTTGTCCTTATTTCTTGGGTTGCTTTGGTGTTTGCTGCCACTGGTCTCAGCTGAAGTACTGCAGGTTCTATCACCTTTACTTGCTTTCAATTGTCTTCATCCTCTGAAGAGCAGCAGCATTCTCTGCAGAGCTCTCTAGTGTAGAGGGTCCTTCTTGACTTGGATCAAGCTGTTCTTGGATAAGATTTTTGTGCATGAAACAGAGAACACTGGAATGACCAAGTGACTTGAAGTACTAGTGCTGCATCATTTGTGTGAAATTTAAAGTGGCCAAGTGTCCCATTTTTTTTAATGGTAAAGCTCATTAAGCAAGTTTAGTGGCCAGTGAGAGCTGACTTCTGCAAAAGGTTTCTAAGTGCCAGTGAGAAGACATTGATAGGCAGATGACTGCTTTAAAAAAGTTACCCCTTTTCACCTGATGGCATCAGTAAGTCCACAACTTTAGGCTAACAAAGATGTTCACTTTATTCTTGGACTATTGCTTCTGAATGATGTAGCTGCTTCTTTTCAATAATGAAATACATGCTCATATAAGAACCAAATGGCCTGAAACACACATGCTGTCTTGATGGACAGGAGTTAGTAATTTGTGCATATTGTTGAGTGGTTTTGTTGTTTCACTGACTCATAGCTTGGCTGTTCTTTCACCTTGGTCTTTTGTGGCAGTGTCTCCAGGTTTGTTTCTGTGTCTGTGTGAAGGCTTTCCCTTTTGGTTATTGATGCTGACATAAAGCATTTCAGAGTATACTTACATCACTTGGTCTGCCTGCAAAGCCTGGGGATAAAGGAGACCTTCTTCAGGAGCTCTCCCAGTATAGATGAGAGAGAAATAATGCAGCATGTTTTTGTTTGTTAGTCTTGGTTTGGGTTTTTTTTAGTCACTGCTGTTTTATACCCAGACTGTGGTGTAGGCAGAGCTGACGGCATTGTTTGAGCTGCCTGGATATTGCCATTTATTCTCTTGAGCCTGTATGGGTGAAAAGTTCTGCTGCACGGTTCAAGAGGATGTTGGGTGATTGGTGTTTAGCAAACAATGAAGAATGAATTCTGAAAATGTCACAAGAGTTTCACTGTTGGTCAGAAAATGATACAAGACATTCTGTCAGTCACAACTACAGAGAGGCTCTGAGGTTAGCATGGAACAGGCTCAAACAGGATCTCCATCTTCTGATTGCTGGATAGAATCTCCATACTCCTTAGTTGATGCTGCAAAGTGCTTTTAGGTGCCTGTAGATCTCTGCAAAATTAAACTCTCAGGAGGATGAAGACATCTCATAGCTGATGTCTTCAGTTATCCTGGATTTGTATCTCAGCTACAATTAAAGGCAGATACAGCTCTAACACAAGGTACATTTTTCAGTCGGTCTGAGAATGAAAAACGGCACAAGGTGTGGTGGTAAGGATTGTGAAGACAGTGTGATTAGTGTCTAGTAGATTGTATGGTACAGATTTGGTTGTGGGAAGAAATACATCTGCAGTGTATTATGGTTATTTTTTAAGGCAGTTGTCTATGATATAACTAGAAGTGAAGCAAAACACATTCAGAAGACGACTCTGGTTGATACTTGTTTCCCTAAGCCTATTCATTAAATTGCGTTCCTGTGAGCTCTTAATCTGGCGTTCTGAGTTACTGTATAAAACCCCAGTTCAGTTCATGCCTTGATGTTTAAACTTCCTATCTTTGGCCCATACTATATCAACTTAAATTTGTTGTCTCTCATGCAGTGTCTTGGAGCCTGGTGCTTAGCTGAAGCTGGCTGAATCCTCACTTTGAGTAGTGAGACTTGGTTTTCAGTAGATAGTGACATTATTAGCCTTAAGAGCTAATTCCAAAAAACATGAGCAAGTCTTCCCTCCATTTGAGTGGCCGTGTTAGGGTCAAGTACCCATGAACTTAGTTTATTAAGGTAGTTAGGTTCATTTAGTGAGACAGGAAGGAAAACTTGATGCTTTGAAAAGTTGGAGGGAGATAAAAGGATAAATGTCCAGTTCAGCCAAATTGTACTGTTTAGTTTCAGTCCCTGAAGACCTCTGCAATCTTACCCTAAGGAAAACAGATTGAAAGATGTGTAATGAAAAGTTTGTCATCTGTCTTGTCTTCTCTAGACGCAATCAATAAAGCTGAGTCCCTGCAGCTGCTATTTCAGGCAGGCCCTATAATGCCAAGTAAATCCTTCCTGGTTCTGCTCCACCTGGTGAAGTTTAAGGTGCGGCATGATGAGACCATGCCTTCTGCTGGCATTGATTTACATCCAGTGACCTTATTTGTTTTGGCACTGCTTTCCTCCAAAGCTGCTTCAACACTACTGGTGTAATCCACTTTCCATCCATCTGCTGCAGTGCAATCAACTTTGCCCTCTCCTTTCCTGACCTCAGTGGAGGTGTGAGGTGTGACACTGAAGAGCAACACGAAGTGCAGTGTTGCTTCTGCATTGTGGCCCCGAAAAAAGATGAAAAATAGTGCCATCACCCCAGATGCAGGAGATGAGAGCTCCCTGAAGAACTGCACTTTCTTTTCTAAAATCCTCACTGGAAGGATGTCCTCTTCACCAGTGGTGAGACTGCAGGTGGTATCTCCACCAGCTGTTGAGGGCCTTTTCACACAGTTTGTTGCAGATGGCACTTGGCTCCAAATCCCTCCTCTTCTGTAGCTGGAAATTTGAAACCATTGGTTGTTTCTGTTTTGACTAGAACTGGTCTTGGTTTGAACAGGACTAGCTATCTCATCTCCCCAGACGATTACATGCCTACTCATCTGAGCATAGGATGAGTCTGGTCAATAGAAGAAGGATGAGCACCTGTTGGAGTGGGTCCAGAGAAGGCCATGTAAAATGTTCATAGGGCTGGAGCTCTTCTCTGAAGCAGACAAGCTGAGAGACTTGGTGGTGTTCAGCCTGAAGAGGAGAAGGCTCCAAGGTGGGGACCACACGGTGACCTTCCAGTCTCTGAAAGGGACTGTCAGAAGGCTGGGAAGACTGTTCCAAGGGTAGGGAATGATAGGACAAGGGGTCATGGTCTGAAGCTGTAAAAGGGCAGATTTAGTCTGAACATTAGGAAAAAGTTCTTGAACCTGAGGATGGTGGATCCCTGGAACAGGCTGCCCAGAGAGGTAGTGGAGGCCCCATTGTTGAAGCCACTCAAGATCAGGCTGGATGGTGGTCTGGGCAATCTGGTCTGATGGGTGGTGGCCCTGCTTGTTGTAGAAGGGTCGGACTAGATGCCCTTTGGAGCTCCCTTCCATCCAAATGCATTCTCTGATCCTGTGTCTTTGTGGGGATTTCGCTTACTGGCACATTCTTCATGAATCATCAATAGGCAGACTGATGACTCAAGGGAGCTTAACAGAAGAATAACCTTGTAGAGGATGAACATCCCAAGCTTCCATATTCCAGAGTGGGCTTTTCTAAGACTCTTTCTGTGGTAGTGAAGACAAGGAGGCGTATGAGCAATGTGAGCCTGGCAGGAACCTACTGACAGTTGCCTTGCGTGGATGGGCTCCAACAACACTTCTTCATAGAAGTAGTGGCTTGAGGGGACTTGGAGTGGCAAACACTTTGACAGTGGTAAACATCCGCTAGTCTCTCAAGACAGCTGTAATTACAGCATGTTAATTTGATAGATTAACTTGAATCCAGTACTTTTGTATGCTGGTGAAACAGGTTGAAGTGAGTCACTTCTTACTACCGGAAGAGTTTGTCTGAATTATTTCACTTTTGCCTTTGCTGTTGCACTTCCTTACAGGTTTGGGGTTCTCCCTTTGGTGCTTACAGAAATGCTCACAAGCTACAAGTGTTTCTGTAGGCTTTACATAAAATACTGAAAAGCCATCTACTGACATTTGGTAGAGAAGGCAGCAGGTTTTGCATGAAACGCTTCGGAATTCCCAGGATCTGTGAACTCAGGTGTTTTTATTAAATTGCAAGGAAGAACTCAAGAAGTAGCTCTGCGCTTTCCTGGCCGCCTCTTGTTGACAAAAGCAGATACTGTGATACTTTGCTGGTGTCACAGCACGCTAATGTGGGAGACGTTAGAATCACTTGTGTTCCAGCTCTGTTTTTCTACTCTACTTGCCAGCAGAGGTGGGTAGCTAGTAAGAGGGGGCAGGACCTCAGTTTTCCGGTAAAAAATAGGTATTATATTTTGGTTAATCAGAGAAATCGGTGGTGGCTCAGGAGGAGTTGGTTTACGTTCCAGCCCTGTATTATATCAAGGAATATAATATTCTAGAATGTGCTAGATCAGTCACCCCTGCAGCTTGAACAGAAAAGGCCATCTGCTGACTCTTGTTGTAAGATTGTCCTTTTGCGTTTTGGGTCTTGTGCCTGAAACTTCACATCAGACTGAAGCTCAAGGTCTTATTTGTAAGGAGGAAGTAATTGTAGCTGAGTTTCAGACGGAGAAGTGCTTAAAGTGGTAGTCAGGCCCAACATGCTGATGGTGGTTGATCTTGGAAACATCAACCCTTGATTGCCAAAGGAGATTCAGTGCATCCTATGTTGCTGAGAGCTCAAGATGAAGTTCCTGGGAATGTAGCCTTCACAAGTTGTCTAGAGAAGAGCAAAGCATTGCTGCTCGTTCAGTAGTACTTGTTGAGATAGAAACTGACAGCAACCCTGCTACAACCCTGTCCTACACTGGCTGATCTCAGCAAGTTCTCTAGTGACTTGTTGAAATCCCTGATTTTTTTTGTTTTGCCTCTTTGTGCAGATATAGCAGTTGCAGTGTTACATTAAAAGATAAGCTAATCCTAACTTGTACCTTTCTCCTAACCCAGATGGTCATCTATCAGGTTCTGCCTGAGTTAAATAGACTCCAGCTGTCAGTGCCTCATCTTCTCACTAAAAACTTCATGTTGAGTAAAAGGATAGCAGATGCTTTTAGAATACTAAGATTCCCTCTTAGTACTTGCCAGCAAACATCTGGCTGGTAGAAACCATCTTCATAAAGTGGTAATGAATACACTATGATAGGAAACCTGTAGAGTGGTTTTGCTTAAAACCACTGTAGAGTGGTTTTGCTCAAATATAGCTATTTCTGTATAAAAACATGTACTGTTATCTGAGAAGCTATGAGGGAATATGTTCTGTATGGATAAGCAATACTCGCCAAAGCTGGTTTGCATGGGTTGTCTAGGTTTGGCTACGGGTTGGCAAGGCATGAGCAAAGAAATACGTTTGTGTCCTGTGATTACAAGTTTAATAAATTAACAAGGAAATTAAACAAGTGTAATTTTTTTGTAGGTGTTACAGATTACGTTTAAAACCAAGGTTTGATAAGGAATTACTTCTGAAAGCTGAACTGATTCACATGGAGTTTGAATAATGCAGAGTTTGGCGTATTGTCTAGGAGAACTGGTGAAAATGTCTTTGCATGCCATGTAACCAATGACGTACTGCTGTCCAAAGAGCTTTTGTCTGATACTACCTATTTGGATTTGACCAGATGATGATATATTAGTCTAATATACCACTAGTGAATATTAAAGCAAGCTTGTTCTTTGTGTTCTTCCTCCCTCAGGACAAAATGTTTCATTTTTGGGTAAATACGTTCTTCATAGGACTGGATGAAAATTCAGACAAAGTAGAAAACGGAAGTCTAGTTGCAGATCAGGAACTTGATGGTATTTTCAGTACAGAGCGTTCAGATAATGATAAGGAATATTTAATCCTTACATTAACAAAAAATGATCTAGACAAAGCAAATAAAGACAAAGCCAACAGATATTTCTCTCCAAACTTCAAGGTCAGTATATATTTTGTGTAAACCAAGCTGAAAACCTACGTGATGTTACTTGATTTGTCCATCCTGCCTTACAGAGAAACCATTTGAAACTGCTGTTGATACAGAAATTAAATCCATATGTTAGTATTACTCTCCACTTAGCCCTGCTTACAGCTATGGAAGTTTACCTGCTTTTTTGGGGAAGACTGCAGATGCTAAGAAACTGGGAGTTAAGGCTTTGAGCTGGTTCAGTTGTCAAAGCTATTGGAAATGAGGAGCAGGAGACCCAGAGACCCGAGTAGCATTTTTCCTGTACCAGCTCTGTTGCCATTGCTCTGAGCTTTCCCCAGTAATTCCTGAGTTGATTTGCCAGAGGTGCCTGCTTCACAGGCATATAGCTCTAAGCAGTGTGAGCTGCTGCCAGCGCTATTTTAAAAATGAAAAGGGGATTTTTAAGAATGTGTTTTGTGACATGCTTCTGAGGAAATTACTGAGACTGGGGCAGTGCTTGTTTGAGGGTAATGATTATAGGTGCTTGTTGGAATGTTGCTTGGATCAAGCTTTTACCATGCTCGCTGTCCCTTGTCACTGGTTAGCATTTTGTTCATTCCTGTGCACTTGCGTTACCGACTCTTTTTGTGCTCACAGAGGGACTTCCCTGTGGGACACTGACAAAGCTTAGCATGGCAGCAGTGTGTCCTGCTGTTCTAAGTGAAGAGTCCCAGTGGTTGGTGCAGATACGAAGATCTTTTTTGGATGACTGTGGAAAACCTGCCTGTTTGCTAGCTTTTCGTTTTGCCAGGGTGATAGCGAGTGGCTGGCTGATCTCCAAAGAGCTCTTTCTTCATTGCCCTCTTTGCAGTGTGGAGGAGCACCGATGTGTTCATTGTAGAAGGAACAGTTTTGTTAAACATTGTGTTGTTACCTGTGCTCGGTGCAAGTCCAGGATCCCTTCTGAAATGTTGTTCTTTTCCTTTTCCAGGTGAAGCTATTTTTCACAAAAACAGTAGAAGAGCCATCAAATCCAGAGGCTAGCAGTTCAACTTCTGTAACACCAGATGTTAGTGACAATGAACCTGATCATTATAGATACTCTGACACCACTGACTCTGATCCAGAGAATGAACCTTTTGATGAAGATCAGCATACACAGATTACAAAAGTCTGAATATTTTTTTTATCGGAGATCACAAAAACCCCCAACCATGAAGAGTGACAAACTTGAATAAACTGAAAAATGGACCTTTTTAAATGGCAAAAGGACAACAGTGTCAGATTAACAATTATAGGAACAATTCCTGACCAATCTTGTTTTGCCCTATAAATCAACAGGGTTTGACACTTGTCCATGTGGGGGGGAGGGGAAAAAAACCAAACAAGGTTACGTAGGTTGGATATGTATATACCTTTTTGTGTCAAAAGGACATTAAAACTTCAATTAGGAACTATAAACATGGCACTTTCCCATTTTATTCCAGTTTTATAAAAGTGGAGACAGACCTAATGTGTATACGTAAGAATTTTTCCTTTTGTGTTCTGTCACCAAATGAAGTTTCAAAATTAACACAGGTTCACATCCTGCCCCTTTTTTTGCACTGTGTGGCAACAGAAAAAGGTTTGCAGTTGGCTAAGAGATGTTTCTAGAAGGTTCTACGACATTCTAAGGCGTGTATTTTGGATGGGGGATGGAAAGTAATGCTTGGAAAGGAATATAGTCTGCTGGAGCTTGGCCCTGTGTACCATATCCGGCTATTTACGTGCACCTTTCTTTAGCATGCTACTGTTATTCATCCTGGACAACTGAAGAGTCGCCACTGTCACTGCTTGTTGTTTGTGCATTTTATTTCTTTTTAAGTGTAATGGTGCTAGAAAAGGCAGCTAGGAGTGATTCTGTAAAGGGGTGCAGGAATGAACCTTTACAACATCCTACAGACCCACAAATGAAGGGAGAAAAAAATTACTGGGGTCACAGAAAGGAAACAGAGCAACAATGACTTAACCATACAAATGTGGAGGCTATCAACTAAATACAGGCTTGAAACAAATGGTTAGAAAATTGGACAATGATTTATTCATTCTTCCCTTGTTTTTCTTTTCCTGAATTGTAATGGCTGCTCCATCTCCTGTGTAATCAAGGCCAGTGCTAAAAGTCAGATGCTATTAGTCCATACATCTAACGTTTATATTATTAGGGTTTTTGCAATCATATTCCGGCTGTGAATACTTCATGTGCTGCCTTGCAAGCTGCTTTGTTGTGGGGTTTTTTTTTCCTCCATATACAAATACTTTGTAACGGTGCACAGGAAATTTCGATTGGAAATTCTCCAGGTTAGTGTTTGGTTAGAAGACTAATGATACATTTTACTCAATCAAACCTTTGTCAGCTGTTCCACCCCTTTGACCTTGCAACATTCTATTACAATAAATCTTGCAGTTTTGCACACTGTAAAAAAAAATTTAGAAAAATTCAGTAACTGTTAGGGAATTTTACTTGAATACTCAGTACCTACAATGTTTTTAAAGTAGATGTTGCACACAATATAGAGGAAACCAGTGTTGTGGTAACTTCTCAACACTGTGTGTATATGAAGATGTGTACCTTTAAAATAAAACAGAGCTTGTCCCAAATATATTGTTTGCTATATATTAAAAAAAATAATTAAACCCTAGAAACCAACCAACAAATTCAATTGCTGAACTGGCAGTATTGTTTGTTCTTAGCGATAGCCAGGACTGTAGGGCTTGAGATTCACTTTCAGTACATCATTAACGTGCCCAGACTGCAGGTTGACTTACGAGTCCAACTACTGTTGCATACAAACATGAGGTATTGTCAACATCGTTCCCTCCAAAGTGCACCGTGAATAGCTGTCCCCAGATTGACAGGTTTGTTAGGCTATTATATATTCCCCCACCACCTCTTCATTAACTTCTTGGTGCTGACATTGAAGTTCACTAGCTGTGTTCTCACCTAGATAACAACTGTGCGTGGAATCGGTCAGGGCCCTGTATAGCAGCATTAATGGTAAGGATCCCAGCGAGATGAGGCAGGACTTCCAGAAATCACTGTTGGTAAACAAAGGTATAAAGTGCTTTTTTTGGGGTGGTTTTTTTTTTTAAATCTGTTGGTCAGTTTTACTCGTCAGACTCATGATTCTAACCTCTAACGATATTTTCTGACATAGTTTTAATTAGACGTTAATAGTTTACTAGTTCAAAACCGCTGGTTTCAGCGCCTGCTATTCCCACTGTTATTGACAAGCAGGAGGTGGTTGGTTACCTTGGGATGTGATGTTTTAACTCTTACCCTTCCAATCATGTTTGATCTTGTCTGTTTTTTAACAGTTGAAAGTTATGTTGGCTAATAAACAACAATGTTGATGCTTTAAAAGTATTCGGATATCGACACTGCTGTGTGCCCCACTTTAGAGAATAAAAATTGGATCGGTGGGGTTTCCGGTATGTAACACTGAGGGCGGGATTGGAAATCATGACGTTGATGGGCTTTTGCACTGTTACTTTTCCTCTGGAATGTGAAGGTTGGAATGAGGGTTTTGATTTAATTTTTTTTTATTTTTTATTTTTAATGTTTTGATGTCTTTGGAGAAGCCTTGCTTACATTTTATGGTGTAGTCATTGGAAAATAAAAGAATGGCATTATATATATATTATATATAAATATATATTATACATACTCTCCTATACTTTATTTCAGTTACCACCCCCATAGAAGTTGACAAGAATTACTATGACTGAAAGGATTTTAGTCCTCATTAAAACTTTATTTATGACAGTATTCATCATTAGCTTGAACTGCATTCTGTAGGTAAATCTTTCCTTGATTTTCTGGACTGTACGCTTAAGCCTTTTTGGATGTGCGGCAGCTTACACATCTGAAACTGTCCGAAGGCATTACTTTGATAAGAGCTTCCTGTTAGGCCCTGAAGCATCCCCTAGCCATTGGTAGTTCCACTCAAAACATTTGCCACGGCCATTAAAGGGTGGTTGCGTAAGTAGCATCCCCGTTGGTTCCTGTGGCACGCGTTGTAAACTGAAGTTTACATGTAGCATCAAATGTTTTCAGCTTTCAAAAGGAAAAAAAAAACCCTGAGAAAACACTTTAGGATGCTAGTGTGCGAGTTCCATGTTTAGTCCTAGCAAACGTGTGCAATATGATAACGATGCCTGTGGTTGCCACGAAGTGCCTCGTTTACCTTTTCAATACTGTTCAAAAGTGTCATGCATGCAGATGGATGGGGTGGAACTGTGCACTAAAAGGGGCTCCAAATGCAGTGTTTTGGCAGAGCTGCTTTTCTCTGCTAGCAGATTCCAATTTTCAGTCTGTTTTCATATAGCATATATAGAGAGATAATAAAAGAAAAAGAATCAATCTGTTAAGCAGCCTTACTCTGATTCAGCCTCTTCAAATACTCTTGTGCTGTGCAACAGTGGCTCTGTGTGTAATGCTATGCACTGAGAATACACAACAACCAATTATGACATGTACAGGATAATGCCTCATACAAATCAGATGTCCATTTGTTATTGTGTTTAACAACCCTTTATCTCTAGTGTTAAAACTCCACTTAAAACTGATTAAAGTCTCATTCTTGTCACTGTGTGGGTGTTTTATTGAAGTATTGTAAGTATGGAAACAGCCAGCTAAAATACTTGGAAGCCATCAAGTTTTGAGCATGAGCTGTAGAACAAAAGGTGCTCCTTGTGTATTGTGGGGTTTTTAAGGGAACTGCTGCTTTATACCCTTTTGTGTTGCAAGTGTAGGTAGGCAGATCAGGCCCTTTCTCCATGGTGCTGTCAGAGTGAGTTACAGGACTGCTTTCCTGAGGCAGTAAACCACTTAATTCTCAGAGTAAGAAAACTCTTCCCAGAACGCCCATTACATTGTTTTTAAGGTAGACTGGTGCATCTCTGCCAACATGAGATGAAAGTGAAACTCCAAAAGCCGTTTCCTAAAGTGGCTTTAAATGTGCAGTGAGATACACTTCTTCCCCAGTGTAAAAGAGTGCTCAACACCTGTGTATTTCGAGGTTTCTTTGTGTTCTTCATCTTCAGTCTCTTTGTGTGAAACTTGCGGGGTGTTCTTTTACGTTTGGGTTACCCTTTGAGCCTCCATGAAAGAGACACCAGTAACTTAGCATATCTACCATCCTGTCTTTGTGTTCCTAGTGATGAAGAACCCAGGGTGCTGTTGTACACCCTGTGAGTCCTGGGGACACCGAATTAGGTGACTTCAGGTAATTCACATTATTCCTCCTTCTCACGGGTGTTACGTCAGCCTTGCATATCACGTAGACACTGGTGGTGTGGGCCTCTTCTGCTCTTCAGTGGTAAGAGAAGTGGAAAGTGGTTTTGGTGCTGTATAGGGCTGGAGTGTTCGCCAGCTCTGCCTGTCCCTTTCAGGTTAATGACAGAGCTCAGGGCTTGACACCATTTTAGTCAAACAGCGGGTGGTACTACTCAGCCTGTTAGTGCAGTTAGTGCACACTCCTGCTTTGGGCTGAGCTTATTTTTCATCCAGAAAATGAAAAAACAAGTGGGAAGGTGTCGAAAGCAAGTTTTAAGAAAGGCAGTCGGGACAGTGTTCCATATGTTGAACGGTTTCTTTAAATAGGGATTCTAGTCTGAAGATAGGTGAGAGGTGCTGTTGCAGTGTGGATAGGACTGTATTTGACTCGCATTCCTGTCATGTTGAATAAAAGCCCCATGCTCCAGTCCTTAGCAGCTAAAAGCCCTTCTGTAAAAAAAATGTTCATCTTTTCCTTTTTTAGAGATGCATGTGAGCAATCTGGTGACTAACGTGATGATTGCACTTGCCGGGACGGAACTAGGTATCTGTACCTGGGATACTTTCTCTGTGCATCCGTGCCCTACTCTGACCACCTCTCTAAGGTGCTGCTACTTGTGGTGCCGGCAGCAAGCAGCAGTTAGGTTTATGTGGGTTTGTTTTGAGACAGCTGTGGCATGATTAATAATCATAACTTGTTTTTAGATTGCAGTCAGTTACCAGTTGTGTTCTTCTAAGAACGAGTTGTGTTTGTAGCAGACTCTTAAAGCATTGGGGTTTTGCAGCGTGGTTAGGAAGTGAGCAATGACGTCTGCTAGCAATGCTGTTTCTGTATTAGCTGGACTGGATTCCCTAAGGTGATGTGCTGCTCTGAACCCTGTCCCTGTGCTACGGGGAGGTGGTGCTGTCTGTATTCTTGGATGCAGCAGGAGCTGGAGCCCTGTAGGGAGCAAAGGAAAAAATCCAACAAACCATCTGAGGAGACCAAGTCTATTGATGCAGAGGGAGGGCAGGGCAGGTAATGAGCTGGGCTGATGTAACACATGACTCGCTCCTTCTCTTTCTTTAGTTTCTCCTCAAGGCTTTGGTCTTCTATTACCATCTTTGGTAGTTCTGGTTCTTTTTTCAGGCAACAGGAAGCATCTCGTGCTTGTCCTTTCTGTCTCTTTTGCCTTTTTTTTTTTGTGTGTGTGTGTGTCTTGTTCTGTATGCTTCTAAGACTTTCTCTGCCTGGGCTATTTAGGGTGTCCTGTTAGTCTTCCGTGTGTTTCTTCTTCCTGTGCCTTCAAACTTGTTAGCTACTGGTATCTTTGCAGTCTAAGACTGTTAACTGATTTCTGCTTGTTTCTTACTGCATCTTTTTTGTTTGTTTCCAAAGCTTTATACTGGAGGTGGACTTGTGACTACAGCCAAGTAGAAGAGGGTTTGAACAATTTGTTGGACTGTTGTGCTTGATGACTTACCTTGTGTCCCCCCACCCCAGCACAGCTTAAGGACATTTCCTCTCGTCCAGGACATTTCCACTCATCCTTTGTGTAATTCTGGCTGCTTAAGGCTTTACTTTTTCTTGGCCTTTAACAAACTAGTAACAGCATAAGGTTTCTGTGGGGTTTAGAAGATGAAGGGGCTGAAAGCAGGTAGGAAATGCCAGATTAAGAGATTTGAATGGTCTGGACAGGTACCAGGGTCCCCCATCCTTCAGGACTTGTTTTGCTGCAGGAAGAAAATGGCAGAAAAAAGGGAGGGATTCTGTAATGGACATACGTGCATGAATAAACATTTTCAATGGTAATTAATGAGTTTTGAGAATAAGAACATCAAGCCTTTGGAGAGAGAAACCTCGTCAGTGGAGGCAAAGAACTTGTGAGAAAAGAGGTTTCAGTACGTGTCTAGATGCGATTTGCAAAGATGGTATAAAACATGATGAGAAGAAGTATCTGGAGAGCTGAACTTATGTGGGAGATTAATTTAAGATGTTGTCTTTGCGATCGTTTGTTTTACAGGTGTTTGAAGCTATGGAAACAGGCTGACTGACAGCTGTCGACAAGGTGGGAGAGCAGCCAGCTTAGGAAAACATGTGCGTGCTTGTGGGATGGTGCTGAGGGGCTTCTGTAGAGATCAGATAACACTGAAAGTAGACTGGTAACCACTCTTGGCATTCAAGTGGTGTCTCCTTCTCTGGAGACTTTCTAGACTTGTCTGGATGCATTGGTGAGTGATCTGCCTTAGTCTTGGTCCTGCTCTGGCGGGGGGGGGGGGTTGGACTCGATCTTTGGAGGTCCCTTCCAACCCCTAATATTCTGTGATTATTTCCCTTCTCCAAATATCAGCACTGGGGAGGGGTATGGCTTTTTCACAAGGCTTTTTAACATTCAGATGTACAGTAAAATAGCTCTAATCTCTGGATTTTCACTGTCTGAAAGTGCAGTGTTGTTCAAATATGGTTTACAGATGAGCTCCTGGGGCAAGCCAGCTTGCAGCTGGGACACATTGGAGAGGGCTGAGGGCCTGATGGCATCCTGGATAAACTGCAGCCCCATTGGAAGATAGAAAGGTCTGGAAGCACGTGGGAACCACTGAACTGAAAAATGCAGTAACAATAAAAAGCAGAAGAGGAAGGAGGTTCTCCTGCCAGGTTGGGATTATTTTAACCCAAAGGGTTTTTCATCCTGTTGACTCAGTTTAGCTCATTTGCATAGAGAAAGGAAGGACAAGCTTTGTGCAAGAACCCAGGCTTACAGCTCATGGATTTCTACCTTGCTTTAGGAACCTGGAAATCTGCTTCTTGCAGAATGTGTCCGGGATGATGTCCTCACAACTTCTTGTTTAGCATAGAGGAATGGCACCTGATGCCATGTAGGTTGGTCTCCATTAATAGAAATTATTTTGCTGCTTAATTATTTCTTTTTGTGCTGCTAGCTTTTTTGCACCATTTGGCTTCTAATGGAATTTTCAAAGTCCTGCTTTTGAACAGTCCTGTTCTTTACAAGAGTTTACCAGTGGCACTTGGACAGCAGTAGATATTCTGGGGACTTCTCTGTACCCCAGAATAATGACTATTTCCCAAGCCTTCAACAAGACCTTAAGCTCTGAATCTTGTTGCTTGAGAGCACTGAGAAGAGAGCTTTTGACTAGTGCTGCCCAGTCAGTCCTGAGCATCCTTTATGCTGATTCACCTGCCTTTCTTGCTTAGCAGTTGGCAGACATGCGGAGCAGTACGGGGCTTGGGCCTCTGGGGTGGCTCTGTAACCCTTGATGTACTGGTTTTCTTATGAGGATTTTGCCTCCAGCATTGTTGCTTCTTCACATCTGCTCCTTCTGCTGGTGATACCAAACTTTGAGACTGGAATCTAAAATGCCATGTGTTCTTCTGCCTCCAGCTTTGTTGAATAGTCTCCTGCCTTGAAACCATCGTATGTCTCTCTGCTCATCAGGTGCTATTTGCTAGTTGCCAGCTTCTCGACTCATCCTTCCTTGAAGTAGGTGAAGGGATAGCACCCAGTAGTGAAGTCCACATCTACTTGTGTAGTAGGGTCTGTGCTGCAGCATTCCAGGGGATCAGAGAATCACAAGATCATCAAAGTTGGAAAAGACCTTTGAGATCATCAAGTCCAACCATCTGACCTAGAACCCCCAACAACTAATCCATCTCCTGAAACATCCTGTCTGCATCTGCCCATTTGTTGAACCCCTCCAGGAACAGTGCCTCCACCCCCACATTGGGCAGCCTATTCCAAGGCCTTCCCACTCTTTCTGGGAAGAAGGGATGCCTGTCTTCCAACATTCAAGCAAAGAACGAAGATGCTACAAGGAACAAGCTTTGCAACCTTCAGCTCTACTTCAAGAGAGTGAAATCTGGACATCTTACTGTAGGAGAATAAGAGACTATCTGTACACAAGAGAAAATCCTACCTGATGGATAAAAACTTCAGCTTTGGCAGAGTGTCCCTTGGCTAATATCTGGGAAGTGATTTGATGCTGGTGGTGGGAGTATGAATGCATGCTGACCTGTTAACATCACCCCATGATGCCCAGTTGCTTCGTTAACCAAGTGGGAAGAAGCAGGTTCTCACTGCTTTGCCATGGAGGACTGAGATGGGGGATGCCGGCCGTTGTCAACAAGATCAGCTTCCTTGCAGTTAATTTGTCCGGCTCCTCTGTGTTTCCGGTGAGTGATGGCAAGATTTCAGCAGAGCGAGAAGTCAGGACTTGAGCATTCGTGCCTCTGGTGAAGGTCCCAGCCTGTTAGTGTGAGTGGACTGCTTGGGTTGTGTCATTAGTAGAAATCTTCTCTCTCCACTCCCCCTTGTTCTGCTTCTTCCCTTTGCTCACAGCAGTGAAACTTTGGAGTAGGAAATTGTTACTGCTTTGGTTCAGAGCGATGTGAGAAGTTGGCCTGGGGCTCCTCTGTGGAGATAGGACTGATTTGTAAGGATTCAACCCGTTTCATACCACCCAGAGGTGGAATCATGCAGGTGCACTCCCTGTGGTGATCATTTCATTTAGTGCTTACAGCCAGCTCTTGCCAAGGAGATGGATAATGCCCTGGAACTGCTTCTGTTGGGCAAAGAGGGGATGTGGCTTTATTTACCTGGCAATTTACTTATCTTTTCAGCATGAGACAGTTTTCTGAGAGCAGTCCGGGACCCTGTACTAGTAACTGCACCTTCACCTAGATGCCATGAAAATGCTCACAGGGTCAGAGCCCCTCTGCTATGAGGACAGGCTCAGGGAGCTGGGTTTTTTCAGCCTGGAGAAGAAAAGCTCCAGGGGCACCTGATAGTGACATTCCAGTCCCTGAAGGGGAGATACAAGAAGGCTGCAGAGGGACTGTTTATGAAGGCCTGGAGTGATAGGATGAGGGGCAATGGCTTCACGTGAGAGAAGAGCAGACTGAAATGGGCTGTTAGGAGAAAGGTCTTTAGCAGGAGGGAGGTTGAACACTAGAACAGGTTGTCTAGGGAGGGAGCTGAGGCTCTGTCCTTGGAGCTATTCAAGGTGAGGCTGGCCAAGGCTCTGGGCAACTTGATCTAGTTGTGGCTGCAGGGAGCAGGGGTTTTGGACTAGATGACATTTGGAGGTCCCTTCCGGCATGGGCTATCCCATGATTCTGTGCTCTGAAATGAGCTGGCCAAGAAGTCTTTTCCAAAAATGAAATTACCTATTGGTGCGAAGATGTTTGTGGTGTGGGTTTGGTGTGTTAGTGGCTGCAAGCTGCTGTTCTTGCTTTGATACTTGTCTGCCTTCTGCAACAGCATTTTTTTCTAGCAGAGTTCATGACTTGTTTTTTTATGAAACTCTGTGGCCAGTTCCTGTGGTGGGTGTCTGTCTCTGAACTTCTTATAACCCAGCCCGCTTCCTGCAGCCGTTGAGTAGGAGCTGGTTTGGTCTTGCACAGCTTCAGAACCAGAGTGGAAGGAGGGAGCTGGTTTGAGTTTAGCCTGGAGAAGAAGAGACTCGCGACCGTCTGCTGCTTTACAACTACTTGAAGGGAGGTTGTAGACAGGTGTGGGTCAGGCTCAGGCTCTTCTCCCAGGCAACTAGCAACAGGATGAGAGAACAGGGCCTGAAACTGCCAGGGGAGGGTTAGGTTGGATGTTAGGAAGCCTTTCCTCACAGAAAGGGTGATCAGACATTGGAATGGACTGCCCAGGGCAGTGGTGGAGTCCCCATCCCTGGAGGTGTTTAAGGACAGCCTGGCTGTGGCCCTTAGTGCCCTGTTCTGGCTACTGTGGTATTGTTCGGTCCTGGGCTGGGCTGGATGAGCTCAGAGGTCTTTTCCAGCCTCTGTGATTCTGTGGTACTGTAAACAGGTTGGCTGTTTCTCCTGTGCTTTCATTTTGATTCTCTGTTCTTGATACCTGCAGTGCTGGGTGATTTCTCTCCATCTTGCTGCTAGTGAGTCATGGCAGAAGTGGGCCTGCTGCTGCTTGCTGCTTCCTTTGGGCAAAACCAGGGGCGTTTGGCTCAGTTTCATGCCTGTGTGGTCAGGCTGGAGAGGTCTGTTTCAGGTCATGCACATCCACCTACAGCAGCGCTTGTGTGGTGCTAATTCGGTTTGGAGTGTTTTCTAGCTCGGTGTCTTGCTGTAAAGCCTGAAGATAGAAGAATAACAGTTTTCAATGTGCGTCTGTATAACCATCCAACACTTGGGGGTTCAGGCTTGTTGAAATGGGTCTCCTGCCTGTGTGGCTGAAGGCGACTCTTGGGGGATGAGTAAGAACAGGCTGTGTGCATACAACACCTCTAACAAAACCAGTTGGTGGCCACAGACTTCCTGACCTTCAAGTGTCAGCCTTCAGTCTTCAAATCACAGGTCCATCAAATTGTTTTATAAACTTTGCATCCACTGAATCTTTAGACAAGGGGTTTCATTGAGGAATTGAGGAAAACATCTCCTTAACTTCAGTTGATCACTCTTCATCCTTGTACTGGAGAAGACTGTTTTCCCTCTCCTACCTCTTCCATTTGTAGATCCCTGCCAGTGCCATCTTTTCTCCAGGCCAAAGACTTCTAGTCTGAACTAAACACAAGACTTAGAAGAAGGCACCTCCAAACTGTTATGCCATGGTAGAAGCATCCTTTGGGAACAATTTGCACGGTGACTCTATTTCATCATGTCACTGAACATGCAGCGATGGTTACTGGACCACTCCAGAGTCAGCATTTCCCAAGAGATCAGGCACTTCTGCATCATCATTTCTGTGTTGTGGGGGGTGATGGAGTTGGCAGTGGAGCAGTGGCACTTTGGAGGGGAGATGGGCACAGGTGGATTTTCTCTCAGGCGGGGTCTATGTGAGCACAAGTCCTGTGCGCGTGGTTGCTGTGTGTCCCTGGCTGCCTGTCAGTGCAGGTGATGGGATGTTACTCCTAAACTGCTTTTTTGTCTATTTGCTATGCCTGCTGAGTTCAAAATTTTAAGGTGAAAACCAGCACTTTCTATCACTTCCTTTTTGCTTAACCGGAGCCCATAGGGTAGTTAACTGGGAGATGCCCTTGAATAAGAAGTTTTAGTTGAGCTGGTTTAACAGTGCTTATGATTAGTGAGTATCTTGTGTGAGAGATACTTACTGCTTAGCTCATGTGGAGAGGCTGTTCTCAACCTTTTTTCTCTCTCTTTACTGCCTTTGTGAGATGACTGACTCTTATTTTACTTTTTATTCCTGGTAATTCTTCTCTTGCTGGGGGCTGTCAGGCACTGCTGTTGTCTTACCAGCACACCAGTTTGGCATTGCTCAGGCAGCTGGAAAGGGGTTAATCCCCCCAGCAGTGTGTGTTCCTAAAGCAGATTAAGTGAGGGTAGTGGTTGTGCTCTGCTCCCAGCTGTCAGGGCTCCCCTGAAGCCCCAGTGAGTATTTCATGGCACCTCAGCCGCTTGGTGTGCTCAAGCACCCTTTGAGTGCTTTGGCCTCACTGGGACTAGAGCTTGGGGTTTGTTTTCTATTTGCTGCTGAGAGTTGACTTTTTAATCTTATCTGTGGTCTCTCACCATGAGCTGATGTGGTCTCTGCTCTGATTTCTGCTGTGCAGTGTCAGACTCCCCAGGCTTGGTGCAGGTTGCAGGGCAGCTGCACAACAGCTGCCATCTCAGAAAGTCTCTTTTCCTTTAGCCTTCCTCCCTTCTTTAATGCACAAAAGAAAACCAAAGTGGTGCTGCACCACTAGCTGCTGCTCTGGCTTGCTTGATCCTTATCTCTTTAGGGTTGGAAAAAGGGTAATCCAGTCATCTGACCCGCTCAGACCTCCACAGGTGGAGCCCTATCCTCAGGCTGAGCTGAACTCTGTGGAAAAAGACTGGGGGGGGCACTAGTGGATAAAAAGCTGGGCGGGGGCCACCAATGTCCAATTGCAGTCCAGAGAGCCAGCTGCATTCTAGGCTGCATCAGAGGTATGGCCAGCAGATCCAGAGAGGAGATTCTGCCCTTCTACTCTGCCCTGGTGAGACTTCACCTGGAGTCCTGTGGCCAGCTCTGGACACAGGGCGCAAGAAGAGTGGTCTGATGGAGTGGGTACAGAGTAGGCCACAGAAATGCTCAGAGGGCTGGAGCCCCTCTGCTATGGGGACAGGCTGAGAGAGTTGCGGTTCTTCAGCTAGGAGAAGAGAAGGCTCTGAGGAGACCTTATAGCAGCCTTCCAGTACCTGAAAGGGGCTGTTAGAAGGTTGAGGAAGATGGTTCACAAAGGCAGGGAATGATAAGACAAGGGGTCATGGTGTGAAGCTAGAAAAGGGCAGATTTAGATCAGCATCAGGAAAAAGTTCTTGAAACTGAGGGTGGTGGATCCCTGGAACAGGCTGCCCAGAGAGGTGGAGGCCTCATCCCTGGAGCCATTCAAGGTCAGGCTGAATGAACATCTGGTCTGGTTAGAGATGTCTCTGCTTGCTGTAGTGGGGTTGGACTAGATGACCTTTAGAGGTGCCCTCCAACCCTATGATCCTATGAAATCATAAACACCAACAGCCTGGCTCTCTTCTTCATGGACATGGCCATTTAGCAGAAGGATTTTGCTTCTTTGTGTGGCAGCAAAGTCTGAATAATGAAACCACTTCCAACTCCCGCTGCTGGAGGATGCCAGTTCACCTGACAGAGAAGGTGTGTTTTGCCAGTGCCCCCTTAACACTCATGGGTAGTGCAGGGGCCAGCAAAGTCTAAAACTCTTCAGCTGTGCACTGGGCTTCTGTGTATTTGGCTTTACCTGGTGTTGTACGTGGATCTTTTGGCTTTTTGAATGAAATGTGGAATAACCTAACCCTTACTGATGGAAATAGCCTTGTGCAGCTCCATCAGGGATTGGATACACGTCAAGACAGTAGGAGACAGCTGCCACCTCCTTTAGGTGGCATCTTCCTTCTTTAGGTTGTTGTTGCCTGTAAGACTGAGATGCTGATGGTTTTCTTTTGCTATGAAAAATTCAAGCATTTTTCTCTGTTGAGCCTTTTTCTCTGTTGAGACAATTAAAGTGCACATGAGATGTTTTCAGGTTTTGGCATCCCCTCACAGATAGAGCATCCTGTATGCAACAGTGTGGAGATGCTGGAGCCTCGTTGTTGCGTTCGGTACAGTCGTGACTGGTGCTTTTCCTTTGCAGCCTCTTCAGCCCTGCCTGCTGGAGAGCTTTTCCTCTCTCCAAGTCCTCCTCTCCTCATGACATGCTGTCATGGGCCTCGCTTGCTTGCACAGTAAATCACCCACTCAAACAGATGTTTTTACATGGAAAAAGAATTGCCAGGCTGGTGATTGTTTTTCCAACCAAAAAACTCATGATGGGCTGCAGAGATTTCTCACCCGTTTGGTTCAAAAGCAGTGAAAATCCCAGCTGCGCTGTAAACTTGCTTGCAAGGCTGTTTCACAGGGTACAGGGGGGTTTTCCCCATTGTAAATGGGTCGGGATGATATTTGCACCTCCAGAAGATGTTGGACAGAGGACTACTGATAGTTTTTATTCTAGAGCAGGGGTCCTCAAACTTTTTAAATGGGGCCGATTCACTGTCCCTCAGACACTGTCAGGGGCCAGGCTGTAGTTTGGGAAAAAATAAACTAATTCCTGTGCACACTGCACATGTTTTATTTGTAGTAGTGCACCAAAACCAGGAAAAAGAATGCAACATTTAAAATGAAGAACAATTGTAACCAACAAAAACAACATTTCAATGTGTGCTTCCCACTGGTGCTGGCTGGTTTGTACTGCCTGGCTTGTCCTGCCTGAGAGCTGGAGGGAGGGAAGGAGAGATAGGGGAGCGGCCCACCTCGCTGGTGCTGCCGCCCCCCTCCTTATCCCAGCCGCGCAGTCGGCAGGAAGTCATCATCGCGGGGCGGGGGGGTTGGGTGTCTGTAAATACCGGCGGGCATTTACCACATTGGAGACCCTGGGGGACCGTGTCCAGCCCTGCAGGCAGCGGATTGACAACCCCTGTTGTAGAGGGACCAGGATCTGCTAGCAGGCTGAAACATGTCTTTATGGCCAAAGATGATGTAGTAATAGGCTAAGAATAACGCAGCGTTAAGAAGGGAGCTGATGCTGCTTGAAAAACCACAGGGTCTTCTCCTTGCACTTCTGCTTGACCAACACCAAGGTCTCGTGCCCATGCATGGCTGATGAGCTATGTCTGCTTACAGGCTGGGGATGTGATGCTAACAAAAACCAGGCAGCAGGGACTTCTTGAATGTGCCTGGCCTGGCCTGGCCTGGCCTGGGTTAGGGGGTTGTGACCATTTACCCACCCAGCAGTCAAGAAAGCTTTAGTTTCCTCACAGATGTGTTATTTCATGATTTGTTGGTGGTGCTTTGCCACAGAACTGGAGTGTTTTAGCTGCAAATGCCAACCATTCAGTTGCCAGCATGCTCCCTATGTCACTGGCTCTGGTTTTCTGGTGTGGGTTTGATTAATGAAGTCACCAGTAACTTTTCCAGGCATCCAAGTCAGCTTTAAGGCAGATGGGAGTTTAGGCAGAGCTGAAGATCAATGAAACTTTGGATTCACCTTTCATTCACTTCTCATAGAAGCGTTTGAGGGCTCTTACACATGTGCACACAGAATCACAGAGGCTGGAAAAGCCCTCTGAGCAAATCCAGCCCAGCCCAGGATCTAACATCACCACATGGGCCAGACCAGGACACTAAGGACCACAGCCAGTCTGTCCTTAAATACCTCCAAGGATGGGGACTCCACCACAACCCTGGGTAGTCAATGTCTTTGAGACTGAGCATCCTGTTTGCCTTGATGTAACCACAACCTGTGTGGCCCAACAGATTCCCTTAAAGAGACCATCTTCCAGGGAGATCCATAGCTGGTGATTTGGGAACAGATTGGAATAGAATATTCTCAGTTGGAAGGAACCTACACTGATTCTATCGGGTATTAGTCTCCCTGCAGTTCCGGTCTCTACAAACTTTGCTTCATTTTCAAGTTGGATGTCAGGAGGAATTTCTTCCCTGGAAAGTTGTCAGGCACTGGAACAGCCTGCCCAGGGAGGGGACTGAGTCCCCATCCCTGGAGGTGTTGAAGAGAAGGATGGATGTTGCCTTGGGGGACAGGGTTTAGTGGTGCTGACAGAGCTAGGAAAAGGTTGGACTTGATGATCTTTGAGATCTCTTCTAGCCAAAACTGCTCTACGGTTCTATGATTGGACGTAGTTGCACAGAATTGGATTCACGTGGCTTCTCTCGGCAATACTGTGTGTAACTGGTGCCTACGGTCACGGGAAGTGCTGCAGGTTTCCTAAGAGCAAAGAGAAACCATAGACCTTGCTCACGATATTGATGTAGATGACTTTGCGTGGCGATGGCAGGGCAAGGCTTGTGCTCTAAACAGCAGCAGAGTTTCTTTAGGAGACATTTCCTGTTTAAAAAAAAAGATGAATATTTAAGGAAGTCCCTCTGGAGAGCAGCAACACTTTCTCATGGAGCAAGATGTGGAACCAGGCTTGTTGCTTCTGATTTCATTTTTCAGAGTGGGTGGGGAGAGGGTTACCAAGCGCTTTCCCATGTGAGAGGACACTGGAACAGCTTTGGGATGGTGTGGGCTGCGACGGTGTCTGTTAGACATCTTCTGTCCGCCAGTGTTTGTCTGAATTCCCAGGAATGCCGCTTGCTCTTCAGAGCGGAAAAATGTTCTATTTTTGGCCGTGACAGCTTTTTTTCTGGGGGAAAAAAATGGCAAGAGTTTCTGTGTGTATGCGTGTGTGTTGGTCTTAATAGTCTGTGAGGAGAGTGGAGCAGGGCTCCACAAATAAGCTTCAGCAGACACATGAGGAAGCTATTAATGCTCTACTTGCAGTTTAATGCGAAGAAGTGCATCAAGCGGGTGATCATGGAAACCCTGGTGTGTTGGAGTGGAGGCAGACTGGGATATGTGGGAAAATGTCTCTTTGGACAGAAAAAGATCAAAACGGATGGGTAAATAAACACAGAAGCATATGGCTTGGCTGAGAAAAGCTGGGAGAAGGGGTGGATTCAAACACAGCCTCACTCAGCTTGTGAACAAAAAGGTCGGTGATAGAGATGGTATTGAAAGAAGCCCATTTAGGAGCAGCGGCTCACAGCTGGTGTTCCTGGTGCCCTCACAGCCAGTCTGTGGCGTTTCACTGGGAGAGGTGCCTTGCTCTGAGGCGGTAGAGTGGTGTTACCTGCTTCTCAACGATTTCTTCTTGTGGTGGGTTATTAATCCAAAAGCTGATGGTGTGCAGCCCCTTGTGCAGTGTTCTCAGGGGAGGAAGTGTTTCTCTCACGTCCAGCATAAACCTGTGGATGGTGAAGAAGTTTCTGTTTCTTTTCCTCTTTCAGGTCCTGCACTTGGGTCACAACAGCCTCCAACCCCCTGCACTGCAGGCTTGGGGCAGTGTGGCTCAAAAGTTGTCTGGCAGAAAGGGACCTGGGGGTTCTAATCTACAAGTGGCTCAACAGAAACCAGCAGGGTGGCCGGGAGAGCCAATAGCATCCTGGCCTGGTTCAGCAATAGTGTGGCCAGCAGGAGCAGAGAGGTGCTTGTCCCCCTGTACTGGGCACTGGTGAGGCCTCACCTTGAGTACTGGGGACAGTTCTGTGCCCCTCAATACAGCAGAGATATTGAGGGGCTGGAGAAGGCCCAGAGGAGGGCAACAAAGCTGGGGAGGGGCCTGGAGAACAAATGTGATGAAGAGGGATTGAAGGAGCTATGGCTGGTTAGTTTGAAGAAGAGGAGGCTGAGGGGAGACCTCATCACTCTCTACAGCTACCTGAAAGGACATTGTAGAGAGATGAGTGCTGGTCTCCTCTCACAGGTGATTAGTGAAAGAAGAAGAGGGGAGGGCTTCCAACTGTGCCACGAGAGGGTTAGGCTGGACATAAGGAACAATTTTTTCACAACAAGAGCAGTCAGACGCTGGCACAGGCTGCCCAGGGAGGGGGTTGAGTCCCCATCTCTGGATGTGTTTGAAAGTAGTTTAGCTGTGGTGTTGGGGTATCTGGTTTAAGGGTGAGACTGATAGAGTAGGGTTGATGGTTGGACTTGATGATCCCAGGAGTCTTTTCCAATCTGGATGATTCTGTGATTCTAGGATCTGGGGCTACTGCGACTTGTATATTTGCTGATTCCACCAAAGGGTTTGTTCCTATCTGATTTCTTCCATCCCTGCCCATGCCGCAGTCAAGAGCTGCTTGTACCCTCAAGCATCTCCATGGTCAGACCCAACAAGCCCTGAATTCCACGTGTGCTTGCACAGCTTTAACCTTTGCCAGTAGAATGGAGTTGAAAGCCAAAGGCAATATTGCTAGGAAGGTCCAGGCTGGTGCTTCCACTTCGAGGTGATGGCTTAGAGTAGGACTTGCAGGTGATGACAAGTGATCCCATGTTGGAGAAGGGTTTTATGGTGGTAGCCTTTTTTAACTGCCTTTTGAAACAAAACCATCAACCAGAGAATTTCAGGTGTGTTTGGAATCTGAGACAAATGAGCCCCAAACTGTTTTCCTTTAGAAACTGCCTTGAAAAGCCTTCTGGTTTGAGATCTCTCAGAAATACTTTGGAGCAGCACTAAAGCAGGAAGTCAGTGAGAACTGCTTGGATACCTTACAGGGTGTTTAAACAGCTGCTTTGGAGGCAGCTCGAACAGGAAGAGCATGGTTTGGTGCTTGCTCCTTGGAGTCTGCATTGCCCCTACCAACGTGTGTCACAGCTATGGCTAGTTGTTTTCTTTCTGAAGAGCTCAAGCTCACTTGCATGGGGAGAACTTGTGAAAATAAAATGCCTGAAGCTTATTGCACTGCTGCTTTTTGTTTTTCTTTAAAAGTAGGAGTCATCATCATCATCATCTCTTGATGCTCTGGTGTTGCAGCAACAGCCTAGAATTTCCCTGTTTCTCACTTCTGTTTTCAGTTGTCTGTCTTCCAAGTTCTCCAGCAGGGTAACATTTTCCATGGCTTGTTTGTATTAAAATTACTTCTCTGGATATTTTAAAATGAAGTCATGGAAGTGAAAGAAGTTTGAGCCATCTTGTCTTGCTAAAGAATCTCTATACAGGCCAAAAGTTATGGAACCCTGCTCTGCACACCCCGAGGTTTTGATCCTGTTGGTCCAGCCTTCTTGGAGGAAAATCCTCGTGTTTGCTGGCAAACATCAACTGAAAGCTCTTAGGGTGATGATTAATGGCTGGATTTGGGAAACATGCTTCTGCCATCAAAAAACTTTGACTCTTCAGAGGTTTTTCTTGTAACTTCTGTCTTTCTCTGTTGTCATTTGACTGATCTTTAATCTTACAACCCTTACTTTATTACTTTTCGAAGGCCTGTAGGGATAGGACGAGGGGCAGTGGCTTCACATTAGAGAAGGGTGGATTGAAATTGGATGTTAGGAAGAAGTTCCTGAGCAGGAGCAGGGTTGAACACTGAAACAGGTTGCCCAGGGAGGGGTGATACCCCACCCCTGGCGATCTTCAGGGTGAGGCTGGGCAACCTGATGTAGTTGAGGCTGTCCCTGCAAGGGGGTTAGACTAGATGATTGTTGCAGTTTGAAAATTACCAAAATCTTCAAATATATAGATTTGTGCTTTCATGAAGAAAAAGGTGCATTTTGCTTTAACAGGATTGACCCACTAACCTGTCCTGGGGTTTGTGGACTAGGTGACACCATAAAAGAGGACTGATGATCCAGCCCTGCGCCTTTTCACTGGGGACTTTGCCCCAGGACATCAGCATGGAACTCCATCTTCCCCACCCCCTACTTCTGGGTTGTGGGGGAAGATGGGACAGAGGGGATGTGGTGGCTGGCCGCAGCCCCTCTGCGCTCTCATAGATGATGGGGGGAAGTGGGGGGCAGCAGTCCTGCTCCCCTCCTGGAGACAGTGGCACAGCGGCGGCCTCACCGCCCTGGGCCCCTGTTCTGCCTTGGGTAGGCAGCCAGCGAGAACGGGCCCTGGCCTGGTCCCGACTCCCACCCAGCCCAGGGTGCGACAGATGAAGTGGGGCCTGCAGAGTCTCTCCAAATGAATAGAAGAGAGGGTGGTTGTACCCCTCTCTGCTTGACTGACATGTTCTTTCCTCAGGTCTCTAATGTAAAAAAACCTCCCATTGTATTTTTCTCAGAACATGGGATGGTGTGACAGAATTTCTAGTTTGTGTGCACTAACTTGCTTAACTTTTTCTTTTGTCTGTATACAGTTATAGGGTTAATAAACCCTTTTCCATTTTCCCTGAGCTGTTCATTGTCTGGCAAATTCTATCTGAGATGGAGATCTAGCTGGTTAGTTTGGTTTTTTTTTTCAGTAATTTTTAATTGTGGTCTTGAACCCATCACAATGACCTTTGGAGGTCCCTTCCCCCCCCAGGCCATTCTGTGATAACAAGTGGTGCTTTGGAGCTGGGGGTGTTTAGCCTGGAGAAGAGGAGACTCTGCCAGGGATGTTCTCCCTCTCTACAACTACCTGAAGAGAGGTGGTAGTCAGGTGGGGTAAGGCTCTTCTTCCAGGCAACTAGTGACAGGAAGAGAGGCCAGGGCCTGAAGCTGCCAGGGGAGGGTTGGGTTGGATGTTAGGAAGCCCTTTTTCACAGAAAGGGTGATCAGACACTGAACTGGACTGCCTGGGGCAGTGGTGGAGTCCCCATCCCTGGAGGTGTTTAAGACCAGTCTGGCCGATGCGGTGATGTTAGGTCCTGGGCTGGGCTGGATGAGGTCAGAGGGCTTTTCCAGCCTCAATCGTTCTGTGATTGTGTGATTCTGTGCCTGAACTAGGAGTAACACATGTATTGCTCATACACTTCAGTGAAAGTGATTACTGGCAGAATTGCTAGTGGAGGGAGAGAGCCAGACATTTTAATTACTTTTTGCTTCTCCTTTTTTGCTTTATTTGAGCTTTTAGGAAAACGTTTGGGCAGAGCTGAGCTGTGAATGTAGGGACATGTCAATGGAGGCTGTGAATCGGCAGGGTTCTGCTGAAGTTCATTTACTAGCAGTGGGAGGATCTGTGTTTACACAATTAGCAATGGGCAGGACCAAAGTGTTCATAAATGTTTATCAACATGGAAAAGGATGAAGCCAGGCTTTGCTCAGTGACATCCAACAATAGGACAAGAGACAACCAGTTGAAACTGGAGCAGAGGAGGTTCCACATAAACATAATGAAAACTTTTTCCCTGTTGAGGGTGACAGAGACCTGGCACAGGCTGCCCAGAGAGGTTGTGGAGTCTCTTGCTCCAGAGACATTCAAAACCTGCCTGGACGCTGCCTTGTGTGACCTGATCTAGAGGATCCTGCTCTGGCAGGTGGGGTTGGACTAGGTGATCTCCAGAGGTCTTTTCCAAACCTTAACTTTTTGTGATGATTCCTCTGAAGGTGCCTCTCGAGGGGGAGCAGGAAAATGAGTCCCACCAATGATATGTTGCATCTCCTGAGCATCTCTGCTTTCTTTTGCTTCTGCTAACACTTGGATGCAAGTCTGTCTGCCTTCTGCAATGACTTGAGCAACGTCTGCTTTGCCCATTAGCCCTGTTGCCTGGCCTCCAGCCCATGCCTTTTCTGCCATCGATTCATAGCCAGTTCCTTCTTCATCCTACAAGGACTTGCTGAATGGGGACATTGTCTCAAAGCATCAGGGGGTTTAGGGGTAAGCGTGCAAGACCACATAAATAGCATGGACTTGTAGTCTTGTTAGGCATCTCTGGAAGTCTTCTGGTCACTCTGAAGTTGGGATTGCATTTCAGTACTTCTCCTTTCGCTCTAATTTCTTCAATGTCCCTTCATCACTGACTCATAAAGCCAGGTCTCTCCTTACCTTCCCCATATTTCACTTCAGCAACCATAGCACTGCATGTTGCCTAGCAGTGGCTTTCACTGCCTCCTTTCTATCTCATTGCCATGCAGAGCCTCCTAAAAGATCTCTGCATCTCTTTGCTGGGTGCAGACAGTTATCTATCAAGATAGGCAGATACTTGAGTGAGAGCAAACGGCCTCAAGTTATGCCATGGGAGTGTTAGGTTGGAGATCAGGACAAATGTCTTTGCTGATAGAGTGGTCAAAGGTTGGAACAAGCTGCCCAGGGAGGGAGTGGAGTCGCCATCCCTGAAGGGGTTCAAAGAAAGAGTAGATGTGGCCCTGGGAAACAGGGTTTTGTGGGCCGGTTGGGGTTGGGTTGACAGTTGGAATGGGTGATCTTGGAGGTGCCTTCCAACCCCAATGATTCTGTGATTGTGATAGTAAGTGAGATGCCTGCAGACTAACAGAGGATTCTCTTAGCTGACAGACATGAACACTCCAGTGCAAACTGCTGCCTCATGCCAGTCTGGATGTTAGTTTTTGGAGCCTAAACAATCCATCATTAGTAGTAGTAAACAAATAATCACATATAACTCTCATTCAGCTTTGTAGGATTAAAAGAACAAGACAAATACCAACCATCTTGTCTTCCTGCAGCCAGTGTCACCATCAGGGAACAAGGTTTTAGAGGTTCTTAAAGTGAGAAAAAGCTCCCTTGGGGTCCCACGTACATGCTTATGTAGGGAAGGCAAGATGGGCAAACACTAATGTCCTTCCATGTCACTGTGTGAATGAAAAGTAGCCATAGTAACACCTCTGGCTTCAGGATAAGTGTCACCATAGCATCACAGACTGGCTCAGGTTGGAAGGGACCTTAGAGATCACCTACTCCAACCCCTGCCATGGTCAGCAACAACTCTCAACCAGACTTGGTTGCTCAAGGCCGCATCCAACTTGGCCTTGAACGCCTCCAGGGAGGGTGCAACCATAGACTCTCCAGGCAATCAGTTCCTCCCTTGCAGTGATGAACTTCATCCTATGATCTAGTCTGAACCTCCTTTCCTTCAGTTCCAAACTATTTCCCCTTGTCCTATCTCTAGATCCCCTCGGGAAAAGTCCCTCTCCAGCCTTCCTGTAGGTTCCCTTCAGGTGCTGGAAGGCAGCTGTAAAGGTCCCTCCACAGTCTTCTCTAGGCTGAACAACTCCAGCTCCCTCAGCCTGTTCTCACAGCAAAGGTGCTCCAGTGTTTGGGCCATCTTTGTGGCCTCCTCCGGACTCACTCCTACAGTTTTATGTCCTCCTTGTGTGGGGGACACTAGAACTGGATGTGGTATTCAAGGTGGCATCTCACAAGAGCAGAGTAGAGAGAAAATCCCCTCTCTTGCTGTGCTGGCCACACTGCACTTGATCCATCCCAGGACATGGTTGGCCTTCTGGACGGCACTGAGACTTGTTGAACCTCATGCAGTTTGTACAGGTCCAGTTCTACAGCCTGTCCAGGTCCCTCTGGATGCCCTCCCTGCCCTCCAACCTGTCAACAGCCTCACACAGCTTGGTGTCACCAGAAAACTTGCTGAGGGAACACTCGGTGACACTGTCCATAGGACCAACAAAGATGTGAAACAGCACTGGAACTAGAACAGACCCGAGGAACTGCACTTGTAACTGATCACTTGGACATGGAGCTGTTGAGTGTGACCATCCAGCCAGTTCTTTATCCATCAAGAGGTCCATCCATCATATCCATGCCTCTTTATATCAGAGATGAGGATGTCGGGTAGATGACATCAACTGCTCTCCTCTTACCCACCAGTGCTGTGAGCCTGTCACAGAATGCCACCAGGTCTGTCAGGCAGGATCTACCCTTAGTGAAGCCCTGTTGGCTGTCATCAGTCCTCCTTGTTTTCCATGACCTTCAGCACAGTTTCCAGGAGGATCTGTTCCATAATCTCTCCAGGCACAGAAGTGACACTGACTGCCCTGTAGCCCCTTGGGTTTTCTTTGCTCCTCTTTTTAAAAATGGGGGTTGTGTTTCCTCTTTTCCAGTCTGTGGCAACTTCAGGAGACTGCTGTGACTTCTCCAATATGATGGATGGCTAGTGCCCTGCCACCATTTTGCTCAGGACCTATGGATGGATCTCATCAGGTCTCATGTACTTGTGCACTTTCAGATTCTCTAGGCATTCGCAGACCTGATCTGGTCCTACTGTGGGTGGTTCCTCACTCTTCCAGACCCAGCCGATGCCCTCTGTGACTTTGGTGCTGTGACCCAGGTGGTGACCACTGAAGACTGAGTCAAAGAAATGGTTGAGTGCTTCAACCTTCTCCACAGCCCTCAGTAACCTGCATCTCTGCAGAGAATCCCTACATTCTCTCATTTTCCTTTTATCTCTTACATACCTGTAGAATCTTTCTCTATTGTCTTAAATGTCCCTGGCCAGATTCAATTCAGTCAGGGCTTTAGCTTTCCTAACCTGGTTTCTGGTTTCACAAACAACTTCCTTGTGTTCATCCTGGGTTACCTGCCCTTGCTTCCTCTCTTTGTAGGTTCTCCTCTTGTGTTTGATTCTGACCAGGAGTTTCCTGTTTAACCATGTAGGCCTCCATGCTTTCTTGTCTGATTTCTTCTTTTTAGGTGTTTTTCAGTGCCTTTGAGCTTGGAGGAGATGATCCTTGAAAGTCAGCCAGCTTTCCTGGGCTCCCAGTCCCTCTAGGGCTTTGTCCCATGATACCCTACCAAGGAGGTTTCTGAAGAGGCCAGCATCAGTTCTCTTGAAGTGGAGAGTTTCGAGCTTGCTGAGCACCCACTTCTTTGCTGCCCGAGAATTTTAAACTGCAAACTGAAGCCAAAGCTGCCCACAAACTTCATATTCCCCTCCCTGCTGCTGAGAACAAGGTCTAGCCTGGCAGCTTTCCTCATTGGTTCCTTGGTTGCTTGGAGGAGGAAGTTACCATCATTGCTCTCCAGAAATCGCCTGGATTGCTTATGTCCTGCTGTGTTGTCTCTCCAACTGATGTCAGGGTGGTTAAAATCCCCCATAAGGACCAGGGCTTGTGAACGAGTTGTAACTATCTGTGTATGAAGGGCCTCATCCACTTGGTCTTCCTGGTCAGACCCCCACTGTAGTGTTCCCTACCGTTCCTGTCACTGTGACCCATAGGCACTTGGTCTTCATCAACCACCAGCTGGCTCTCCAGGCACTCCAGCTGGTTGCTGATATAGAGTGCAACATCTCTTTCTCATAATCCCTGCCTGTCCTTCCTGAAGAGCTCATAGCATTCTAGTCCAACACACCAATCGTAGGAGTCATCTCACCGTGTCTCTATGATGCCGATCAGATCGAAGCTGCGGCCATTCACAGAAGGGCACTGGAGCTGGGCTTCCAATGGAGTATGTGGAGCCCCCAATGAAGTACAGTTGCACTTGGGCTGGGCTAATGGTTTCACCCCTAGTGTGAATGTGCCATTCCCAGGTCTTCTTCAGTTGCCTCCTCCCCATTCTGTATCCAGCTAAAAGCCCTCTCAGTAAGCCCCACCAGCTCTTGATACAGGATTCTTATTTCCCATTACAGAATCACAGAACATTAGGGATTGGAAGGGACCTTGAAACATCATCTAGTCCAATCCCCCTGCCAGAGCAGGATCACCTAGACCAAGTCACATGGGAACATATCCAGGAGGGTTTTAAATGTCTGCAGAGAAGGAGACTCCACAGCCCCCCTGGGCAGCCCAGTTCCAGTGCTCTGTCACCCTCACTGGGAAGAAGTTCATTCTCATATTTATGTGGAACCTCCTATGTTCCAGCTGACACCCAGTGCCCCTTGTCCTATCATTAGATGACACTGAGCAGAGCCTAGCCCCATCCTCCTGATATCTGCCCTTTCCATATTTATAAACACTAATGAGGTTGCCCCTCAGTCTTCTTTTTTTTCCAAGCTAAAGGGAGCCAGCTCCCTCAGCCTTTCCTCATAAGGGAGGTGTTCTGCTCCCTTCATCATGTTTGTTGGTCTGCGCTAGACTCTCTGTCCAGCAATTCTGTGTCCTTCTGGTTACCAAGGCAGAGTAGAGGGAAAGAAGAAGAATCTCTCCATCTCCTAACGACCCCACTTCTGATNCTATCAGATTGGTCAAGCCTGACTTCCCTTTGGTGAAGCAATGCTGACTGTCCCTAATGACCCACTTGTCCTAGCTGTGCCTAGAGACAGCGTCAAGGATAAATTGTTCCATCACCTTTCCTGAGATGGAGGTGAGGCTGACCAGTCTATAGTTACTTGGGTTCTTCTTCTTACCCTTTCTGAAGATTGGAGGAACATTTGCTATCCTCCAGTCCCCAGGCACCTCTCCTGATCAAAGCAAAGATGATGGAGAGTGGCCCAGCAATGACTTCTGCCATCTCCCTTAGCACTCGTGGGTGCATCCCATCAGGACTCATGGATTTATTTCCATCCAGTTTGATGGATCCAGTCCTCGTCAACCAAGACAGGCTTCTCTCATCTCAACTTCCTATGGGGCAGCCTCAGGACAGCCTCTAGAAGTACAGACAGAGGCAAAGAAGCTGTTTTTACAGTCACCTGGACCCCATTCTGACCTCAGCAGGCCAGGTGCTGTGTAGATCTGCTAAGGGCCGAAAACCCCAAAACTGGAGTGTTGGTACCACCTTTTTAGCCAAGGTTCTATTAGGTGTGTTTTTCTGAGCCGCTCAGCTTTGAAGAAGCCTGAGGAGCAGCCCAAAATTCTCCGTCAGGATGGTGGAGGAAGCTGCAGGAAGACAACTGATGCCGTTAGAATGTGCAGGTTGACCTAAGCCATGGCAGCAGTGAGGGGTGGTAATGTCACTGATCATGGGAAAACTCCAAATCCAGCCCATTCCAGGCATGACTGGCGAGGTTTAAACACTCTGTCTTGTGCAGACAAGACCCATTTGTTCTCATATGGGCATTTACCCTGTTTGGTGAGTCAGGCTGAATGGGAGACATCTAAGCATGTGCAAGGCTTGCATCAATGGGATTAAAATTGACTGGGGAGCCTAGACATCCCTCTGATTGAAAAGAATGTGATTCTCACAGTGAAGGTCTGACCTGGCTTGATTCTTGGCCATGTGCTTGGTTTTCACTTGAAAAGAGTATTAACCAACTCAGTGCCGTTTGCACTTGTGTGCTGCTCTGCACCGGGAAAGTTCTGCCAGGGTTGTTTTGATGTTTTTATGAACTTTCATGCTGATGAGCTTTTCCCAGCCCAGGTCCTACTCCTGATGCAGAAGAGCTGTTTGGTCACAGTGCCATGGCTGGCTGGACTGCCACCAGCCCTGCGTTGCACAACTGCTCTGTGTCCTCAGCTTCTATGTGGGCTCCTTGTTCCACTGCAGGGCTTGTTCTTGTATCGTCGCACTGCTGCCTCTTCATCACTCAGGTAACAGGTTGTTTTGGAAGGACCGAAAAAGTAAAAGCCTTTATGGAAGTGGTCGTGTACATCAGAGGCTGCACATAAATCAAATTGAGACAGTGCTGGGCTACGCCAAGTAACCCAGAATTTGGGCAAATCCTGTTGGAGCTGCCCAGTATATCTGGTGCCACCGCTGAGTGACAGTCCTAGAATCATGTGATGGTCTGAGTAGGAAGGGAACTCCAAAGGTCATCCAGTCCAACCCCCACTGCAGTCAGCAGGGACATCCTCTACTGGATGAGGTTGCCCAGAGCCTTGTCCAGTCTCACCCTGAATAGCTTCAGGGATGGAGCTATGTGCAAATGTTGTGATCGGGGATGAAAAGCAATGAAGAGCAGCAAGCAGACACCACCCCACCACCACCCCCCCCAAAAAATACGCAGAAAATTTTTAGAGCTGGCTGCAGAATTAATTCCTTGTTTACTAAAATCTAGAGTGGCTCAGTCCTCTTGCTTGGCTTTGACACTAGTGGCGCAGAATAGATTTGCTCTACAGGAGGCTAGCAAGTTGAACCCCAACTGAGAGGCTTCCAAGAAAGCATTTGCCTGTGAAGGAAAAGCTGAAGCGATTTCACCAGTCCATGTTGGGATGATCTGGATAGCCCAGAGGAGAGATGGCAGAGGTGGAATGTGTTTGTGATACGACAAATCTGCCTTATGCGATCCTGAATGGAAAAAGTGTGCTGGTAGAAAGCAGAGAGATGCTGGAGGGGATCTGGGGTCTCAAAGCTAGTCCAGAGGCAGTGGTGGAGGTCAGCCTTGCCCAGGACTGTGCTGGCCAAAGCACAGTCAACAGGTCTGTGGAGAGCACAGTTGTCTCTGCTCAAAACCAGGAATCCATATCTGGATACCAGGAATGGTTTGGTGCCCCCAGTACGAGAGCAGTGTCTGCAAATTGAACTAAATCCTGTACATGGCCCTGTGGATACTGGGGTGGCGAATGAAGCCTACGGTTTCTTTCAAGCTCAGAGTGAGTGGTGGGGTTTTTTAAAGCTAACAGACACAGTAGTTTGAAATGGCTGTAAGGAAGTCCTCCCTGTACATCTCTTCTGCAAAATGCAGAGAACCTGTATATGTTTTGGTTCTTCTCTGTCTTCCAGACATGACAGCAAGTCCTTGCATGCAGCTGTAGAGCTGGATGCTGCATGCAGGCTGTCTCAGGTGTGGAGGCTGGGGGCAGTGATTGTGTTTAGAAAGCTTCATATCCACTCACTTTCTAACGGTGCTGGTTGTGCTCATTTATTGACTTCCTTCTCCACCTAATTAGCTGCGTATCAGACGTTCCCACCCAGGAAACGTGGGCTTGCATAGCTGAAACTTCTGCATCTGTGTGTTCAGTGGGAACTTCTGGATTTTCTTCCTTTTTCAGTTGCACTGAGCAGCAGCCACCAGACACACAGATCTATAGCAGCAGTGTGCTGTTAATTCCTGGGCTGTGTAAAGGTGATAAAAGCTCTGACAGACAGCTCTGGGAATTGGCTGGGGGATTTTTTTGTGGGGGGAAGGCAAAAAAACCAAACCTTCAAGAGAAAATAAGAAGCATCAGCAAGAAGCCATATTGCAAAAGACAGGTCTACTCTGGTTTTGATTCTTCAATTCATTTGGGCAACCACCTTTGTCTAAATACCCCTGATAAATGCCTGTGATAGCCACATGATCATTTCAAGATCCTGCTGCACACTGTATTAGGATTAAATAACAATTAGCTTTATATTTTTAATAAATCTCAGGATACCCATAACTTCAGTAGAAGATCAAGGGAGGTGCTCTTGCCCCTCTACTCTGCAACTGTGAGACCACACCTAGAGTATTGCATTCAGTTCTGGGCTTCCTAGTTTGAGAGAGAGAGACCTACCTGAGATGGTCCAAAAGAGGGCCATGAGGATGATTAAGAGACCAGACCACCTATGTTATGAAGAGAGATTGAGAGACCTGGGGCTTTTCAACTTGGAGAGGAGATGGTTACGAGGGGACTTAATCACTGTCTGTAAGTCTGTGAGGGCTGGTTGTCAAGAAGAAAGAGACAATCTCTTTTCATTTGCACCTGGTGATAGGACAAGGGGCAGTGGGTGTTGGAGCACAGGAAGTTCCATCTCAATCTGAGGAAGAACTTCTTTTCTGTCAGGTTTACAGAGCACTGGAACAGGATGCCCAGGGAAGATGTGGAGTCTTCTTCTCTGGAGACGTTCAAGATCTATCTGGATGCGTTCCAGTGTGACCTGCCATAGGTTCTATGGTCCTGCTCAAGCAGGGGAATTGGACTCGATGACCTCTGGAGGTCCCTTCCAACCCCTAATGATCTGTGTCTCTCTGTGTGTCTGTTTGAGGAGTGCAAGGAAAGAAGGAGCGTATGTTGCACCCTGTAAAAAAAAGGGATGGATCTGCCCTTTAATTGGCAGCTCATGTTTGCCAGACATCTAGTTCCCCTGCTCCCGACGTTGCTCTGTGCTCTCTGGCACAGGCTCTGAAAGATCTCAAGCCTGGGCTCTGCAACAGGGCCAAGCTATGCATTTGCATGAGATATCTGCCTCATGAAACCAGCAGAGCTGCACTGGTCTTGCATCAACAGCGCTGAAGTGCTTATCCACCAAAAGGGTTGCAAAGCACTGGAACAGGCTGCCCAGAGAAGCACAGGAGTCACCACCCCTGGAGATGTTGAGAAGACGGAAGTGTGGTGTTGAAGGACACTGTTCAATGGTGATGTGGCAGTACCAGCTTAATGGTTGGACCTGGTGATCTGTAAAGTCACAACTCAATGATTCCAAGGCATTTAAAATGTAAGGGACACAAATAGCTAGAAAGAAAAGTGCCTCACTTAGAAATCAGGGACAGGCACTCATTTCCATTTCGGGTGAAGAATAGAGCTTTTCAGAATTTGGTATGCATGTGGCTGCACTTTGGTCCCAGGGCTGATGAGCTTTGAGCTTGATAGAAGTTGGGTTTTTTCAGCCTCTGTTGGTGTCCACAGCAGAAAGAACAGCCTTTACAGCAGCAGCTGAAGGAGACAGCCATTAAGCTGAGGAAGCGTGGTGACCTTCCTGCAGCAGAAGTCTGGGCTTGGATCTAGTACTGAGAGACATGGTTTACAGGTGACCTGGCAGTGCTGGGTCAAAAGGATGGACTTGATGATCTCATAGGTCTATTCCAACCTCAGATAACCTGTGAATCTGTGTGCTTGCCTCAGGTGGCCACATACTCAATGTGGGTGCCACAGATGACTTAGATATGGCTGCAATACTTAAGACTTCTTATAAGTAGTTGATTTGAAGAGAAAGAGGAAGGAGAAGTCTTACATGACTCCACAGACTGGTTTTTCAAGTAATTTGCCTGTGAAGTCCTTCCTTTACGGCAAAATATTCTCAGCAGTTCTTCTGAACTTGTGAAAGTGAGGATGACCCAGGAGACCAGACGTTCCTTCACGTGTGTTTGAATGCAACCAAAGACTTTAATGTGCCAACCTGCTGTGAAAACTCACACAACGTTAGAATTACTTTTGTGCATTCAGGCCTTCCTACAACTGCTTCAGAAAGGGTGATCAGACACTGGAGTGGGCTGCCCAGGGCAGTGGTGGAGTCCCTATCCCTGGAGGTATTTAGGGACAGACTGGCTATGGCCCTTAGTTGCCTTGTCTAGCCAATGTGGTGACATTAGGTCATGGGCTGGGCTGGATGAGCTCACAGGGCTTTTCCAGCCTCAATGATTCTGTGATTCTACAAGAATGTATTTAGGTCTACAGGAGCCCTACCTTGTCCTGTCCTCTGTTACCTGTATCTGTTGGAGAAGTAGAGGAGCTCTAGAAGAGCTGGCTGTGTTTCCTGAAGTTGTAGGTGTTGTTTCCAGCTTGTTTAGGTGGTGCAGCTTGCCCATTCTCCTATCGTTGTGCCATTGAAGAGGGGGTTAAGAAATGCCCAAACAATGCACATTTGATATCAAATACAGTTTTCAGCCATTGTGGCTTGTCTCTGGCCCACATACATGAGCATTGTGGTAATTGCATGTGAGATAAAATGGATGAGGCAAAGGCTTGAGGTGACATTGATGCAATTACTTTAACCTGATGTCAGCTGTACTAAGCTGTTGATGAGGCAATCTATGTTGCCATGTGAAAAACACGAGCCAAGAAAATACTAGGACAGCTCAAGATGCACTTCTGCCCTTGGGGCAAAAGCTCTGGAGATGGCAGAGGTTCAAGAAGCCCTGCATTCCAGTACTATTCAGTATATTAATTAATGACTTGGAAAATAGATTAGAGAGCACTGTCAGCAAGTTTGCTGATGACACAAAGCAAGGAGCAGTGGCCGACACCCCAACAGGCTATGCTACCATTCAGTGGGACCTGGACAGGCTGGAGAGTTGGGTGGGGATACATTGAATGAACTACAACAAGGGCAATATAGAGTCTGGGGACTGACTTGTTGGAGAACAGCATAGGAGAAAGGGACTTGGGGGTCCTGGTGGCCAGCAGGATGTCCATGAGCCAGCAATGAGCCCAGTAATGGCATCCTGGGGTGTATCAGAACAAAGGTGATTAAGAGATTGAGAGAGATTGAGAAGGTGGAAAGGAGACCTGGTTTATTTTCTTTCCTTGAAAGTGCAGTGTGTTTCTCCTTGCTGAGAATCATTTCATAATCTCAAACACATGATGAAAAGCTGAGGTGTGGACCTGCAGCACTCGAGGGGGAAAAACTTGTGACAAAATTTCTTAACACAAGGGGAATAGCTGTTGGTTAGAGTTATGGTTATTGAGGTTGCTGGTTCCTTGGGTGAATTTGTCCCAACATTTTCTCTGGCAGACACTGGTCACTTCTGCTTGTGTGGACCTGGTGTGCAGTGGCTTTTTACCACTGACAGCCACGTGGTGACCTGGTGTGTCCATGATGATTTCCAAGAACACTAGTCTTCTTGGGCTGTTCTTTCTTCCAGCTTTTTGACATGATCAGGCTCATCTTTCTGAGCCATCCCCTGTGGATAAGCGATTTCCTTCTGACAGTGAGAACTGAGACTGGTCTAACTACTGGCTTTCAGAAGCAGAGGCTTTAAAACACATCTCCAGAAGTTACAAAACTTGTGAAATGGATAGCTTGTGTTTAGCTTCTTACTATTGTTCCCAGTGTGAAACTGGAGGGCTTCAACATCATTGGCACAATGCTCACCCCCATGAGGAGAAAATGCCTTCGGTCTGCTGGGAATGTCAGACGATGCTGGCAGAAGGAAAGCCAATAAGCCTCAAATCAGGATGATTGTATTTGTAATTGCTTTTACAAAGCTCCTTGGGAAGGTCCTGTTGCAGATGCAGGGTCCTGTGTGGTCAGGTTAGACGGAATAGAGCCATCAACACTGTTCGCGAAGGGTCTGAGCTATGTGAGAGAACTCCACTGGCCAGGCTGACACTAGTATGCTTTGAGACTGTGTCACAGGCCTCCTGGTTTCAATTGGGGAAACAAAAAAAAAAGGCTTTTTCAATTACAAATGAAGTTTCTTCCATCTTGGCTCTGGCTTTTGGATGGCTGTGTGGAAGGATACCTTCAGCGAGACAGAAAGACTACAAAAATAATAGAAATCAACAACTCCAGCTGAAGAGCCTGACTGAGACTTCCCAAGTTTGTTTTGGGTAGAAGCCAAGTTCTGCTGAACTCTGCGGGGGTTTTGCTCTTGGCCTCAGTTGGACTAAGCTTTTACCCTTGGAGATCATGTCCGTTCAGTCTAAACTGACTTTCAGGACTTGTGTTGTTTGACTCATGTCCAAGAATTTTCATAGACTATGTGGCTTTATGTTCCTGATTGACTCAGATCGCTCCCCTTAGCATCTACCAAGGGTGAGGTCTCAATGAAGAGCCAAACGCCAGGGAGTGCTACATGTGAACAGGCCTGATGCCAGCTGCCAAGACACAGAAGTTGTTGCTTCTGTAATCATCGTGTGCGTGAGGACCTCTGGCTGTGTGCTTAAGCCATAGAACGCAGTAGATCTCCAGCATGTGGGAGAACCACACTGTGGGCACAGCCAGGGCAGTGGAGTCCCCATCCCTGGAGGTGTTTAAGGACAGAATGGCTGTGGCCCTTAGTGCCCTGCTCTGGCTGATGGGGTGATGTTAGATCCTGGGCTGGGCTGGATTAGCTCAGAGGGCTTTTCCAGTCTCAGTAATAACAATAATTACATTGTACCTGTAGTTTTTGCAAGAAAGAGAAGACCTTGCAAGATGGCTTTTGTGTCCTGAATATGATTCTGATGGCAGTAGCTGTTTAAAGGGGAGGATTAGGTTGGATGTTAGGAAGCCGCTCTTCACAGACACTGGAATGGACTGCCCAGGGCAGTAGTGGCACAAGCAAGGTCACTTCCACCTCCTAAAAGCAACTCTCAATGTAGCTTCATGACTCCATGTAGCCTCCATGAGAAGATGATTTGTGATTTTACCTTTTTTTAAGAGAATGGTGGCAGGTAGACATTTCCAAGCTAGAAGGACAAGTGTAGGCATTTTTTCTCCTCTCAGCAAGGCCCGTGTAGACAGCATCGAAGGACTAAAGGACGTCACAAAGTCATGAGCATTTGTGCCATTAACCGCTGTTGCTTTCGTCAGCCGTAAGTACAGCTGCATTCTTTTTATAGTACTGCGTATGGCACCATCATAATTGAATTTTTCATAATAATTGATCTGACCTCTACAATTCTGTTTGCTTTAGCAGAGCTCATTCAGACAGATTGAGATTAGAACTAAAAATATGGTCAGGTTAGCAGAGGAACCGTACAGAGCCTGACTTCACAGTGATGCTGATGATGATGTACAAGCTGCTTTGCCCAGCCTGGTTCATGCTATATTTATATGTAGCATATGGTCAAGGCTGATACCAGCTTTGGTTCTGTTTTTGTCCTCTGTGAGATGCGTTACAGGGGGAGCGGGTGGCTACTTCTGCTCACATGAACATTACTGTTCCCTCTGGCAAGGCCAGCAGCTCTAGGACTCTGGTTGGTGACTCTGTGGTGTACAGAAAGCATGCAGGAGAGGGATTAGAGCTTAAATGTCCTGTCCCTGTGCAGTGGGATGCTAAAGGCTCTGGTGTCATCTGCTCAGCTTCACATAGCAAACGATACAAATACCAATGAAGAAAACAGCTGGAGTTGGTGAGATGAGTCTGGCCTTGTATTTAGAGGAAAAATACACCTTTGGTGGTATGGGCTTTATGGAAGGGAAGCTTGCCGAGCCACTCGCCATAATTTATCAATGCTCCTGGCTAACAGGGGAGATTCCAAATGACTAGAGGCTGCTAACATGATACCCATCCCCAGGAAGAGGAGGAAAGATGATCAGGGTAACTCAAGGACTGTCAGTCTGACCTTGGTACTGGGGAAGAGTATGGAGTGGCTCATCCCGAGCTCACTCACACAGCCAGGGTGATCAGGGCCAGACAGCAGGGGATTGTGTAGAGCAGGTCTTGCTTGACCAGCCTGATCTACTTCCATGACCAGATGACCCACCTGGTGGATGAGGGGAAGGTTGTGGAAGGTGTTTACCTGGACTTCAGTAAAACCTTTGACACTGTCTCCCACAGCCTTCTCCTAGAGAAGCTGGTGGCTCATGGCTTGGACAGGTGGACTCTTGGCTGGGTGAAGAACTGGCTGCATGCTTGAGCCCAGAGAGTTGTGCTGGATGGAGTGAAATGGAGTTGGCAGCCAGTCCCAAGCTGTTCTCCAGGGCTCAGGATTGGAGCCAGTCTTGTTAAAGATCTTTACTGATGATCTGCATGAGAAGATTGAGTGCTCCCTCAGGAAGTTTTCAGATTACACCAAACTAGGTGGATGTGTCAATCTGCCTGAGGGTAGGAAAGCTCTGCAGAGGAACCTGGACCCATGGGCCAAGGTCAGTTGTGTGAGGGCTAACAAGACCATGTTCCAGGTCCTAGACTTTGATCACAACAACCTCCTGCAATGCTACAGGCTTGAGGAAGAGTGGCTGGAGAGCTGTTGGGTGGAAAAGGACCCGGGGGTGTTGATTCACAGCAGCTGAAGAGGAGCCAGCAGGATGCCCAGGTGGCCAAGAGGGCCAATGGCATCCTGGCCTGCATCAGAAATATTGTGGTCAGCAGGAGTAGGGAAGTGACCATCCCACCGTACTCAGCACTGGTGTGGCCTCATCTCAAGTATTGGGGTTGGTTCTGGGCACGTCAGTACAAGAAGGACATTGAGGTGCTGGAGTGGGTCTAGAGAAGGGCAACAAAGCTAATGAAGGGCCTGGAGGACAGGGCTGGTGAGGAGTGGCTAAGGGAACTGAGCCTGGTTAGTCTGGAGGAAAGGAGGCTGAGGGAAGGCCTCATTGCTGTTTACAGCTGCCTGAAAGGAGGGTGTAGCGAGGTGGGGGTTGGTCTCTTCTCCCGAGTGACCAGCAATAGAACAAGAGGAAACGGCCTCAAGACATTACCAGACTGCACAGCCTGTAACTGGACCAACTGGCACAACAGATCAGTAGCCTGCACACACCTTGCGCAGGATGTTACCATTGTTCCAGGAACGGGGGTCAGGCAGACACTACAGCCTGATGCTTGTATTGCTGCTTCCACTGTTACCAGTCCAGTCTGGGTCCTGAGGCAAGTACCTATTGTTTCCATATTCCATCCTACTCACAGCTATGGGACTACAAAAAGGTTTCAGCATCCTCCCTGCCTTCCCCCAGTGCAGACTTACCTACCCTGAGTCTGCTTCTCTCCTGTGAAGCTGTTCTCCTCCCCCTCAGTTCCTTCTCACTGCCCTGTCCTGTGCCGAGTGAGTCTTGGTGCCAGACTGATCTTGCTGCCCTTTGGAGCAGCTGTGGCAGGAGTGGGTGTGTGGGCTGCAGGGTCACTGCTGGCGGCGAGTTGTGGTTTCAGGCTACAGAAGCTTTGCCAGTCTCTCACAAGAGCTGCTGGGTTCTGCAGGGACTATCAATCCTCACAGTGTCATCCGGCCCCGCTCTCTCCCTCCCCCCAGAAAGCAAATTCAGGGATTCAGTGCCGAACAAACATGACCTCAGTTGCTGTGCTTCATGGGTTGCAGTTGATGACTGCTGCTGGACTTGTCTGCTTTTGTCTCTGTCTGTTTTAAGCATGTTCAGCTTCAGCATGTCCACACGGATTCTTCAGTTACCTCTGACCAAGCCCTGGGACCTCTCCTTTCTTTGGGACTCCCTGAATGGGACACTGGTGTTCATCTGTTCTCTCAAGTTCCTTGTTTTCTCAAGCTCTAAGCTGTTTTGGAGAAGTTGTCTACATGCACTTGGCTGGACTTTGTCCCACCCAAGTAACCTAAACACCCAGCATCCCAAACTCACAAGTGGGCACCATCACAAGTGGTGTGGCACCATTAGGCAGCCACACAGCTTCACATCCAAGAGTGCACCCAAGGCAGTGGGACTGGTATGATTTTTCAGGGCCATTTCATGTCCCCTTGCTACGCCAAGTGAGTGGCTTGCAGTTTACATAGAGGACTCAAAACCTTTCCCCCTCTTTTAAAGAATAGAGAAGATGCTAACCTGTGCTTCAGCCAGGAGGACATTTACTTCTTTTTCTTTGTAGACACAGTGCTCTGGTACCAGTTCAGACAGGCAAGTTCTGGGACTACAGCTTTAGTCCTTGCTCAGTATTTACTCTCTCTGTAGATCTCGGTATTGAAGAGTGGGACAGACTCTGTTTTGATGCCTGCTGTTGCAACTTGCGTTTTCACGTCTCATCAGAGGTCCGAGTCACTTGGATGTCTGTGACACCTTTCCTTGTGCTTTCAGGGCCTTCACACCAGTGTCTACAGATTCCTGAGGTACAGGAGAAATTATTTGAGATGGCTTTGAGTCGCACTATGCTGGCCTGGAAGGAAAATATGCCAGTAGCTTCGAGATCTTAAGTCACGGTGGGATCGTTGGAAACGGAACTCTGCAAAAGGTAAAAACTAAAGAACTCAACTGTTGCAAAATTCCCATCCTAAACAAAGGGACCTCTTCTTGTTTCTCCCTTCAGAAGCAAACCAGCTGGGATTTGCTTCTGTGAATCTGTGGGCAGAGAGGGACCTGGCAGTACTGGTTGACAACCAGTTGAACAGGAGCCAGCAGTGTGCCCAGGTGGCCCGGAAGGCAAATGACATCCTGTCTTGCTATCAGCAATAGTGTGGCCAGCAGCGCTAGGGATGTAATTCTCCCTTGTACTGGGCAATGGGCACCTGAGGCCTCCCCTTGAGTACTGGGGGCAGTTCTGGGACCCTCACTTCAAGAAAGAGATTGAGGGGCTGGAGCAGGTCCAGAGGAGCAATGAGGCTGGGGAAGAGACTTGGAGGGAAAGGCTGATGAGGAGAGGCTGAGGGACCTGGGGATGTTTAGCCTGGAGGAGACTCAGGGGGGACCCTCTCCCTCTCTACAACTCCCTGAAGTGAGGTTGTAGACAGGAGGGGATCAGGCTCTTCTCCCAGGCAACCAGTGACAAGATGAGAGGGCAGGGCCTGAAGCTGCCAGGGGAGGGCTAGGTTGGATGTTAGGAAGCCCTTCCTCATGGAAAGGGTGATCAGACACTGGAATGGACTGCCCAGTGCAGTGGTGGTGCTGGTTTGAGGGTTAAAGGAGGAACCGTCCAGAACAGATTGTTAGATTCCTCTCCCACCAATACAGGAAAGGAATATAAATGAATTTGAAAACTCAAATAAATTGTAAAATTTATTCACAACTAAATAAATTTAAAATAAAGAAAGACAAAAACAACAGAAAAACCTTCACAATAAAGAGAAGGGAAATTTAGGGAGACGGTATAAGGGAAGAACTATGTACAAAAGGCAACTGGGTGCAGTTCTGGCCTCCAGTCCGTAGGGGGTGCTCTCCACGGGGCGGCAGCAATGGTCGCTTGCACCCGGCTGCTTCCAGACGGAAGGGCGGTACAACGGCGCGGGGCAGTCGCGTGCCCGTACCCAACCTGTGTTTGCCTCTTGGCAATCAGGACCATGCCAGCACTCCGTTCTGCCAGCGCCTAACCCCTTGCAGCCCTCCTCCCCCTTCCAAAAGCAGAGCTGCACTTAGAACAGGTTTAAGGCAAAAACGCAAGTGCGAAATCCCCTCCTGATCTGCCACCAACAGTTGATAAAAGCTTAACTAGCACCACAAAGAGAGTGAAAGATACCTCACAGGAGAAGACAGGCAGGCTGGGGGTGGCGATCAGAGCGCAAGGCTGTGTGTCCTCTCTCCTCCACAGCTGGTCAGGAACCACCCACAGCCACCCACCCTGCTTCCACATTGTCCCTCCAGTACTAGAGTCCCCCCATTACTTTACCTCACATTTTGTTTCCAGAGGGGAGTGGTTTGGGAGATACATCAGTTTTTCTGGGTCCTAAAACCTAACCCATCACACCATCCCTGGAGGTGTTTAAGGATGCACTGGCTGTGGCCCTTAGTGCCTTGGTCTGGCCGATGGCATGATGTTAGGTCATGGGCTGGGTTGGATGATCTTAAAGGCCTTTTCCAGCCTCAGTAGCTCTGTGGTTCTGTGAATCCCTATGTATTTTTGATCAGTCACTATGATCAACCTTTGGAGCCGGACTGTGGCAGATCAGCATAGCAGCAGAACTCGGAGCACAGGGGTTTTTCTTTCTGAATGCACTCAGAGTGTGCCACTGAGTACAGCCTGAGCCTTTGCCAGAGCCTGCACACAGCATCACTGATGTCAGTGATGTAGTTCTAATGGAGGAGGTATTTGGTTCGATATTGCTGTTGTCTATATTTGTCAATATCTCATTTTTTAGTTATTGCTTTCATTAAAACTGCTTTAGTTCTCTTTCCAATCAGTAAGTTTCTCCCATATTCCCTTTCTCATCCCCTTTGCTAAGGGAGAGGGGTTCACAAAGAGCATCTGTCAGTCATCTGGCAGCTGGGTCAGCCCTGATCTGTGACACCAAGGGTATCTCTATGACTTTGACTGCTATGATCACTGTGGATACACATAAATCATGTCCTGAAGTGATCAACCTCTGTTTTATGCTTCTTTGTGACAGCAATGTAAAGAGCTTCAGGTCTAGCAAGCAAGAGCCAGAACTAGTTCCCATTTTTTCTGTTGGTTACAACTCCTCCTTTCTGCATACACCAACAGCAAGGTGCCACTGTTGTAATCCTCATGTTCCATTTCTTCTGCTGTTTGGTGTTGTTATGTCTTGATCAGTCAGAGAGGGCTCATGGATTCAGGTGGAACTAAGGAGGTTTACATTACAGGTCTGCACAGCAATCAAGTTTGCTAAAGCTAACAGGTGCTGAACTCAGAGAGCAGAGGAGAGGAAAAGGGAAAAGAAAGAAGGTAGAGAAGAGGTCAGATCATCACTCTGGGCTGCAGCGGTGTCTGTCAGACTCTGGCCTCCACCTCAGTCTTTGGCTCTGCAGATCCCTGGAGAAAATCTCCGTGTCTCTGGCCATTTTCTCAGTCAGCTTCTCAGCACAGCTGGCTTCACAGATGGGGATGGTGATAGGTGATCAGTTCCTCTTTGCTTCCTCAGCTTCACAGGTTTTGGGGTCTCTAGCAGTCCCTATGTCAGTCTCTCAGCATGGCCACAGGTTGGGTGTGGTGGGGCTGATGGCCACCCAACACTCTTCAAATCCCTCTGTCTATCCCCTGCTGTCAGGAGTGTTTTCCTCGCTGTCAATGATACAGGGGACTGTTCTCAAGGACTTAGACAAAACAGTGGCGAGTAAATTCATTGGAGATGGCAACTCATCGTGTTCTCACTGCTGAAGCAGAGTTTTGCAGATAGAATGGCAGTGTCTCAGGTCCTGCTTGCTGTGCTCCCACTGCAGAGTGCTCATCTCTTCACCAGGTGCAGGTGTAGAACACTCTTCTGCTCACCAGGCATTTTCCATTTGTTCACAATATTTGAAGCCATCTCACCTCCTGTTAATTGGAGTCTGACAGGAGTGAAGGTGTATGGTCTGGATTTGCCCACAGAGACCACACTCTCCTATTCTCTTCACTGCTGGAAGTATCACAGAATCACAGAACATTAGGGATTGGAAGGGACTTTGAAAGATCATCTAGTCCAATCCCCTTGCCAGAGCAGTGAGTTTTTGTGAGTTCAGAACAACAATAAACAAGTTAATGACTGAAGATTTCCTTCAAGGGTATTGATCACTTCCAAAATGTCAGGCTGAATAAAATAGCAAAGTACCAGAAGCTGTGAGAGCCACCAAGGGACACTCTTTGTGAAGACAGTCTTAATGAGCAAAGCATTGTGTTGGAGTGCTTCACATTCTGGTTCCAGCTAAACGTGTACTGATGAGACCCAAAGACTGAAGGATAAAAACCCAAACTTGTGTGAAAGTGTAAAAATGCATTCTGTTTCAGAGCATTTCTGATGGTAGGTTTCTGAGTACATGTGCTACAAGATACCTCACAGTCCAGTCATTCATGAACTGAATCCTTGAGCAATATTGACAAGATAAAAGCCTCTTGCACCAAAACGCCACAGAAGCAAAGAAAAATGTGCAATTTGCAATGTTCTCGTATTTATTTTCCCAGCAGAAAAGGGTATCAGTCTTCTGGGTGATTACTTGCTGTCATTTGAGTCCTCCCTTGGAGTGCTGGGGGTAGTTCTGGGCTCCTCACCGCAAGAAAGAGATTCAAAGGCTGGAGTGGGTCCAGAGGAGCAGCAAGGCAGAGGAGAAGGGACTTGGAGGGAAAGTCTGATGAAGAGAGGCTGAGGGAGCTGAGCCTGGAGGAGACTCAGGGGGAACCTTCTGTCTCTCTACAACTCCCTGAAGTTGTAGTCAGGTGGGGGTCAGGCTCTTCTCCCAGGCAACCAGCACTAGGGCGAGAGGGCAGGGCCTGAAACTGCACCAGGGGAGGGCTAGGTTGGATGTTAGGAAGCCCTTCTTCATGGAAAGGGTGATCAGACACTGGAACGGACTGCCCAGGGCAGTGCTGGAGTCCCCATCCCTGGAGGTGTTGAAGGACAGACTGGATGTGGCCCTTAGTGCCCTGGTCTGGCCAATATTTGTGTTAGGCCATGGGCTGGGCTGGATGAGCTCAGAGGTCTTTTCCAGCCTCAATAATTCTGTGATTTGGCTCCACTCAAGAGGTGAGGGGTTTGTATTTGCTTGCAGACCCAGGATAAAAAATCAGAAGTCCTCTAATGCTATTGAAGTTTTACGTTCTTTGAACCCACAAGAAGTACTAGGCAGATGACTCAAAAATGAGACCTCAGCACTTCTTCCCCAACAACTTTGATTAAAGTTTCATTCTAGTTTTGTGTGAGCTCATTTTTCAGGCATTCTGGTCTTCTCATGGCTGATACTAATAAAAATGCAACAAAACAATCTCAGCCCTTCATTATAAAGAGCTAAATGGGCATTAAATATTGATGATACAGTGCCTTAGTCATTACTGAAGCATCACAATGACTTTTCCATAATGCCAGGGCCTCTCTTTTCTAATTCAGCTCAAATTTCTAAGAAGGAAGAGGCTTTGGTGCAGAATGTTTGGGGCATGAGGCAAGATCTGGTAGAGATGCTACAAGAGTAAGAGGGCTCAAAGTTCTCACAAGCAATCTGAAACCTCTTTTGATTTGATAGTTGCTTTTCCTCCCCTACCTCAACTTCTTCCCCAAGGAAGAGAGGAAAAAAAAATGAGAAGGATATGTATTTATTGGTGGGAGATGAGAAAAATGTGATAGAATAACAGAATCATTAGGGATTGGAAGGGGCCTTGAAAGATCACCTAGTCCAATCCCCCTGACACAGCAGGATCACCTAGACCAAGTCACACAGGAACACATCCAGGTGGCTTTTAAATGTCTCAAATGAAGGAGAGTCCACAACCTCCCTGGGCAGCCTGTTCCAGTGCTCTGTCGCCCTCACTGTGAAGAAGTTCCTTCTCACATTCACCTGGAACCTCCTGTGTTCCAGCCTACACCCATTGCCCCTCGTCCTGTCACTAGATGACATTGAGAAGAGCCTGGCTCCATCCTCCTGACACCCACCCTTAAAATATTTATAGACATTAGTGAGGTCAGCCCTCAGTCTCCTCCAAGCTAAAGAGACCCAGCTCCCTCAGAGTCTCCTTATAAGGGAGGAGCTTCACTTCCTTCATCATCCTTGTTGCCCTGTGCTGGACTCCCTCCAGCAGCTCCACATCCCTCTTGAACCAAGGAGCCCAGAACTGGACACAATACGACAGATGTGGTCTCACCAGGGCAGAGTAGAGGGGGAGAAGAACCTCTCTTGATCTGCTAACCACCCCTCTTCTGATCCACCCCAGGATGCTGTTGGCCATCTTAGCCACAAGAGCACACTGCTGGCTCATGGCCATCCTGCTGGGCACTAGGTCCCTTTCTTCTACTGCTATCCAGCCTATACTGGTATCTGGGGTTGTTCTTGCCCAGGTGCAAGACTTACCCTTGTTATAGTTCTTTAAATTCTCTCTGCCCAGCTCTCCAGTCTGTCCAGGTCTTGCTGAATGGCTGCACAGTCTGCTGGGGTGTTGGTGACACCACCCGGCCTTGTGTCATCAGCAAACTTGCTGACAGTGCATGCCAATCCCTCAGCCAAGTCATCAATGAATACTCCTCTCCTGAAGGATCTGAATGGCTAGGGCCTGATAGCGTGATGTCTTGCAGCTAGAAACTTCTCACTGCTTCGCTGCAGAGCTCAAATCCAAGACTATTCATTTCTGGTAAAACCCAAGGGTATTAGAAACACCTCTCTAAGGGGTTTTATGCTCAGAGGATACATGGGAGTGGTCTCTTCAGCTCTGCAAGGGTAGGAATCCTTGAACCAGAGGGCTGAGATCCAGCTTTGCACAAGCAGACAAAGCTCAGCACTGCAACTCGTTCAATGAGGTGCAGTTCCAAGAGGGTACAATCGTGGAAAACCACTGAGTTTCAGTCGCTTTAGTTGCACTAATTGATTCTGTTTGTATTTATTTTAGTTTGTATTTTCCCTGTGTATCCATCTAGCTATCCTTGCACGCTCTTGAAATACCTAAAGCCATGCCAAGTACTGCTAGTTGCGTGTGATCTTCAACATTTCCAACGCAGCTTCAGTGCATGTTTGTTGTTGGAGTTTCATGGAGACACGTGCAAGCCTTTGACGAAACTAGAACCTGACATGAGAGAACAAAACAACCCCAAAGCCTTGCTCCAGCCATGTACCTAAAGCGCTTGTAAAGGGCAGGTTTGGGAGCTAGATGAAACATTTATCGTGGCTATTTTTAAAAACTCTCCATGTGTTCCTTTTCCTTTTGTGGATCTGTCTAAAAAAGCCACAATGCACCCTGCCCAGACTTTTTTCTAGAGGTGTAAATCTTTGCCCCCCAGTAGGCGCTGGAGGGGGTCACGGGAGATACTAAAGTGGAGATCCTGTTGCAGTGGTTGACTCATCCTCACAGGGCTGGGAACACACACTCTGGAGAAAACACAGTGGCAATAGAGTGTAAATGGATTTGTGAGGTGATTGTGACTATGAAACTGCCTGAAGCTTCACTGCGAAGACAAACTGTGCTTCCAGGGGTACAGGCTGAGCTGCAGGGTGTGCTGCAGGAATGCACCAGCCTGGGGCTTCTCTCCTGAAGCAGGGAGTTATGACTACAGCAGAGCAGGCCCATCCAAGTTTCCTCACTTTGACTCATGTTTCAGTGGCAGTGAATGTGAGTCTTAAGGGTGGGTTGGATAAGCCTGCTGCCCTCTTTGCACCTGCCATCTCTGAGCCATCATGAGACACAGCTCCTGAGACACAGCATGGACATCACAGTTCTCTTCATGCACACCGCTTCCTGGTCAGACCAGCTCTCCAAAACATTAGACCCTTCTCTTGCTGGGAAGTGTGTAGGAAGAGCAGCTCTTGCAAAGGATCACAGATTTCTCCAAAAGCCCTGGCTTTGTCCCACGTAGCAACACTGGTGGTGACAGCTTCCCTAAACTCTGTATTTTCAGCTGGGAGGTCAAGATCTAACTTATTTTTCTCCACTTTTCAGCTACATGGCCACCTTTGTTTGCTACACGGAGCATCCTTGGCCAAACAAATACTTTTATTAATACTCTCCATCAAAAACATAAACAGATGCTGAATTATATCCACAGGCTCTGTTCTGGTTATTTGACCTTTAGTTTCTATTGACAACAGCAAAGTAAACAATTTCTCTAGTGACTCAACACTCATTTCAGCCAGGAATAAACAAGAACATGCACACAGCGAGCTGTAAGTGATCAAACCTGAGACCTAAATCATTTACAACTGGCAGCTGCACTGTGAGCACTGACAGTGCAACAGTAACTCTCCCATGCAAAACGCTGCTCTTGGCTCATTGGAGATGGGTTTGATTCACATGGAACTGCCCAGTGATGCAGATGTGAGCTACAGTGAACAGAAGGTGGGCATCTTCCCACCTCATTGTTTCTCAGACCGAGTTTTCAGAAGAGCCATGAAGTCAGCAGCTCCTTTTAGGAACGTAAACAAGTAGGGAGGTTTCTGGAAAGCCTGTGAAGGTACTTGGTAGGTACTTGCACAGCTAAGTATATTAATCTGGGAACTTGGTCACCCCCCCAGTCACTTTTCATGTGCCTGAAGCAGTCTCTTACAAGCTCTTAGGGCAAGGTGACATTGGAAGATGGACTGAGGACATATCCTAACCCATGTGCAGGGTCCTGGCTCACATTAGCAGCAGGTGTGAGGAAAGCTTTCCAAAAATCTTCCTTCTACAGGATGCTTGTTGGATTTTGCTGCCTCTTGTGCCACTCCAGTTTCATGGAGGGGCTCAGCCAGGATCTAGGAGTAGATCTTTCTCCTCCAATGTGACCTGGCTGTGCATTTCTGCAGCCCACTAGATGCTCCCACTAAGCCCAGCATGTTGGCACAAGAGCTCAATGGTGAACGTAACACAGATCTGTGCAATCAGCCAGTCTAGTCTTAGACAAGGATGAACTTCTTGCCAGATCAAAGAAGTCTATCAATGCCTGGATAGGATGAGCAAATCAGAGTGTGCTCCTACCTGTGAATATTTGCCAAACTAGAAGGCACTTGGCATGACATGCTGGAGGGAAGGGAGGCCATCTAGAGGGACCTTGCCAGGCTCAAGAAGTGGGCTCTGCAAACTGCTTGAAGTTCAAAAAGGGGAAAGGCAAGGGTCTGCATGTGGGTCAAGGCAATCCCATGCACCAATACAGATTGGGAGGAGAAAGGATTGAGGACAGCTGTGATGAAAACAATGTGGTAGGGGCAGGAGGGACGGGGGTGGACAGTGTGCACTTGCAGCCCAGAAACCCAAACATGTCCTGGGCTGCATCAAAAGAAGCACTGATAATTGGCTGAAGGAGGTGATTCTTCGCCTCTGCTCTGCACTGGAGAGACCCCATCTAGAGTACTGCGTCCCATTCTGGAGTCCCCAACATCAGAAGGACAGAGAGCTCCTAGAACAGATCCATCAGAGAGCAACTTAAATGATCAGAGGGCTGGAGCACCTCCCCTACGAGGACAGGCTGAACAAGTAGGGGGGGTTCAGCCTGGAGAAGAGGAGGCTCCCAGGTGACCTTCTAGTTGCTTTCCAATCTCTGAAGGGGGCTACAAGAAAGCTGAGGGAGAGCTTTTGATACAGGTGTATAGTGAGAGGACAAGGGGAAAGGACTGCAGACTTGAAGAGCAGAGATTGAGGTTGGACATGAGGAACAAATTCTTTGCTATGAGGGTGCTGAGATGCTGGAAAAGGTTTCCAAATGGATCAGCAGGTCACTAACTAGTACCTCTTGAATAACAGGGGAACTACACCGCACCCTGTCCCTATCTGCCAGCTTAGATAACCAGTCATACTGAAGACAGTCTACCCTGTTGTTGAAGACAGAGGCAAAGGAGGCATTAAGTACCTCTGCCTTATCCTCATCTCATGTACTTGTAAAAGCTCTTCCTGTTGTCCTTAGCAGAAATGGCCAGCCTGAGTTCAAATTGGGCCTTTGCCTCTCTAATTTTCCTCCTACACAACCTGACAAATCCTCGATACATGACTTGATTGACCTCACCCTTTTCCCAAAGGTGATACATCCTCTTTTTCTCACTTAGTTCTTTCAGAATTTCCATGCTCATCCAGGCTGGTCTTTTCCCCCTACGACTCATCTTACGACAGACAGGGACGGCCTGGTTTTGTGCTTTCAAGAATACATTCCTGAAGTACACCCAGCTCTC
>VXBP01006262.1:0-31293 GCA_013400115.1 Rhinopomastus cyanomelas | reverse complement strand
GTGCATTAAAATATACACACCTCAGTTGGGCCGATACATTTGTCTTCAGAGCGGATACACCATCCACTATTACCTCCCAAGAGACTTCAGTACCATCCCCTGCCCCCTTCAGTCCTAGTTTAAAGCCCTCTTGATGAGGCCTGCCAACTCGTGGCCCAGTACCCTTTAACCCTTATTAGATAGGTGCAACCCACCTGAGTCTAACAAGCCATGATCAATAAATGTTCAAGTTGATGCATCAGTGCCAGATATTTCAATACAACGCATTTGTCCCTTAATTATCAGCTGGCTAAACATTTCTGGTCAAGTAAGTAGGCTCTTTTTTGGTCAGTATGGCAAAAACACCCATTCTAAAATCCTTAGTGGGTTTTTTTTTTAAATTGACTGTCCCACTTCATAAGCAAAGCAAAAGGATGTTTGCGGTGTTCCAGATTAATAATCATTAGCCATGGATCATATCTCTTGGTATGAGCTTATGTAATTGTCCTGAATGTGCTCTAAAGCCTTGTTTTGTTCCTCAGTAAGTGATTGGGCCTCATCAGCCTGTACAGACGTTCCCAATTTCTGGAGCAATTCTTAAGCCCCTTTCTTGTAACAATTTGGTTAAGTCTGGCAGTATCTGGTCAACTAGCATTCCTTCCCCTGCTATCAAAATGTCATCCATATAATGGTATACACAGTTAGCTCTCTAAAACGTTGTCGAAATGGTTCTAACGCCCATGCCACAAACTTTTGACACATAGTTGGAGAATTTTTCATGCCCTGTGGTAAAACCACCAAGTGACAATGTTTTGCTGATTCAGCCTTATTTATAGAAGGCACCATAAAAGCAAATTTGTCACAATCATCAGGATGAAGTGAAATAGTGAAAAAACAATCCTTTAAGTCTATAATTAACAAATTCCAGTTTTTTGTACCATGACAGGTGAGGATAAGCCGGGTTGCAACGCTCCCATTTGACTCAAAAGGTCCCTGTCTATTAGTGCAATTGGTACATTCCAAACATAAAATCTTGTTGTTACTTTTGTACCATCTTTGAAACTAAAATGGACAGGAAATCTGCTTACTCTTGTTGACAGCCCACCACCAATTCCAAGTACCCCATTTGAAGTAAATATGGTAGGCCATTGTTGTGGCCAGCCATTTTGAGGGACAATAGTCACATCAGCTCCCGTATCTATAATAATTTTCAATATGATAGTTTTGCCATCACTTCCAACTATCACTACTGTTTCTTCTGACTTTCCTCGGGTAATATCCATAGCCAGTAAAACTTCAGGGGCTCCAGTTGAATCAAAACCTTCTCTCTTTTTCCCTTTTATGTGGTACTTTTGATTCAAATGGTACTAACTTTGCTAAAACACTCCCTCGGGGTATAGAAACTGGCAGGGTAGGTGTATAAATCACAATTTTGATTATGCCTGTAAAGTCTGCATCAGTGACTCAGTGGTAAAACAAAAATACCCTGTTTAGACACTGATGATCTTCCTAATAACATAACATACCCTAGAGGGCCTTTCATGTTTGAGTCTAGGACTTACACATGTTGGTCCAGAAGAGTTGTGTCCACTGCTATTGCANAAATTCCAGTTTTTTGTACCATGACAGGTGAGGATAAGCCGGGTTGCAACGCTCCCATTTGACTCAAAAGGTCCCTGTCTATTAGTGCAATTGGTACATTCCAAACATAAAATCTTGTTGTTACTTTTGTACCATCTTTGAAACTAAAATGGACAGGAAATCTGCTTACTCTTGTTGACAGCCAACCACCAATTCCAAGTACCCCATTTGAAGTAAATATAGTAGGCCATTGTTGTGGCCAGCCATTTTGAGGGACAATAGTCACATCAGCTCCCGTATCTATAATAATTTTCAATATGATAGTTTTGCCATCACTTCCAACTATCACTACTGTTTCTTCTGACTTTCCTCGGGTAATATCCATAGCCAGTAAAACTTCAGGGGCTCCAGTTGAATCAAAACCTTCTCTCTTTTTCCCTTTTATGTGGTACTTTTGATTCAAATGGTACTAACTTTGCTAAAACACTCCCTCGGGGTATAGAAACTGGCAGGGTAGGTGTATAAATCACAATTTTGATTATGCCTGTAAAGTCTGCATCAGTGACTCAGTGGTAAAACAAAAATACCCTGTTTAGACACTGATGATCTTCCTAATAACATAACATACCCTAGAGGGCCTTTCATGTTTGAGTCTAGGACTTACACATGTTGGTCCAGAAGAGTTGTGTCCACTGCTATTGCAACGTCCACTCCGGCACTTCCTGCAGTGGCTGAGGGCTGGCTGTCCAGGCATCTTGTGTGTGTCGGTGCATGCTGGATCATCACTCTCTGACGGTAATTTCCCTGCTGCTTTTCCACACTCCTGCAATCATAAGCTAGATCTGGTTTATTACATTTCTCACATCGCTTTTGCCTACTCATGTCAGACCCCAATCGACATTTTGTTTTAAAATTACCTGTTTTTCCACATTTAAAACACTGTTTATCTCTTTTTACTTTTGAATTCTTTTCCCTTTTAAACAAGCAGTGATACAGCCGCCGAAACGGCTGCTGGCGATATAGGCTACCTTGCCCCCCTTCATCCATTCTTTCTGCTGCTTCTAACGTTTGCTCTGCACTTGCTCCCTTTTGGCAGTGCACGAAACAGCTGCTTTGTTTTGGCATTAGCATCTCAAACCCTAACATATCAAATAATTGAGCTTTCATTGTTTCCCCCAGGTTAAGTCCCCTCCGTCTGGTTCCCGTCAGGCGAAACGGAGCGGGGAGCTGCTGGAAGCCATGGCCGAGCCGTCTGTCCACACCCCCCCACCACCACCCCGGGAATCCGGGGGACACACACACACAGGGTCAGCTCGGGGCTCCAGTCCCTGTGCTGGGCTGAAAGCTCTCAGCAAAAAGCACTAAATTCAGCAGCTGAGCTGCAAATAGACATGACAATAGAGCCCTAGTAAATGGCGATTTCAGACCACACTGGGTAATAGATGTCCCAGCTTCCTTAATTACCTTCCAATCTAAAGGTGCCCACCGAGGTTCCCATCCAGGCATCTGGACGACTGGAAATGCTGTAGAACTACTACATGGCAAAACATCTCCCTCTAGAATTGCATCTCTAATAATCCCTTTCCAACGATTTACTGGATTTTGGGACTCATCATGCTTTCTACAAGAGTCACAGGACTCAGAGGTAGGCTGAGGAGTGACAGGCAGAAAAGGATTCGTAGCTGGGGGTGGAGAAATCACAGAAATAGGGTAGGGAGGAGCAGAAGGAGCAGGAGGTAAAGGCACATCCAAGGATACTTTGTTTTCATCAGACAGCAGCTTCAATCCTTCCAATTTCTTCATCAGTTGATCAAATTGAAAGTTAGTAAAACCGCCTTTATTATTATTATCAACTCGTGATCCTCCCAATGGTGGAGTTGAATGAGGTAAAGGAGAACACAAAGCTGCTGCTGCTTGATTTCTAGAACCCTCTTCAATCTCTGATTCTGATGAATCAACCGAATCAGATTGCACAGAGTCTGAAGTGAAGGGCTTCTTAACTCCCCGTCCTGGCTGCGGTTTGAATCTTGCTTGCAGCAAATTTACTTTTGGTTTCACTACCAGCACGGTTACAGCTAGTTCAGGAATAGGGGGTGCGTGAGAATTAAACAACATATCTGTGGCTTTGGACCCCGTCTCCGCTGAATGTTTAACTTCAGGGGTGACAGCAAACAGTAAAGCTGCGTCTACATTCATCTCTCAGAGCATTTCCTTAATTAGATGCCAGAGGGCAACAAAGTCACACAACTCCTTATTCCCTAAGGAGATCTCATCCCATAGGGACTGTCCTGACTTTTTCCCACGTGGTCAGTAGTGTTATCTGTCCCACATCCATGATTAAATTTTTTGTCTCTAGCCCATTTTAACAAATATCTCAGAGACGATTCATGGCATTCAGTTCCTCTCTCAGAGAGTACATGTTTAAGGAGGTTCACTGCTTCTTCCTCCTTGGAGAGCGTCTTCCCCATCGCCCTCTCGCCTTGAGGCAGGATTCCTTTGCGGCCTTCGTCCACGGACAGCTGCCCTTTTCTCTGCTACTATGCAGCTCCGTTCCTGCAGAGTGCACTCGCCCGGGCAGCGAGTCTTTCGGTCGGTTTCCTGCTTTCTCCTGGCTTCATCTTCTCCTTCTGGCCTCCTTTACAGACCTCATTTTCGCAGGAAATTGGAACCTGAGAAGGTCTCTGTTCGGGCGCCATTTTTTGCCGCATAACTTATTATTGTGGGGCATCACCTTTTAGACTCTACACAAATCAGTATGATTTTCAAGTAGAAGCCGTTTTATTGCTGAAACTTAGGCAATATATGCACTCTTAGAGAACAGTGATAGGTCTGTCAAACACCCCAGCAACCCGTGCTGCGATCTCATTGCCTGCCACACACTGTCCACGAGGTGTCCACGGCAATGTTGTTGTTACCTCGTTTCTTCTGCTGGAGGTTAGCCTTAGACAAAGACTGCGACTTGTGCTGATCGCCACACTGGTCACCAGCCCTTCCCTGTTGGTGAGAACAAGGTCCAGCATAGCACCTTTTCTTGTTGGTTCCTCCACCATTTGGAGGAGGAAGTCGTCATCAATGCAATCCAAGAACAACTTGGATTGCTGGTGCCTTGCTGTGTTGTCCCTCCAGCAGATGTCAGGTTGGTTGAAATCCCCCATAAGGACCAGGGCCTGTGAACTGGAAGCCGCTACTATTTGCCTGTGAAGGGCCTCATCTGCTTGCTTCTGCTGCTCAGGTGGCCTGTAGCAGACCCCTACAGTAACATCACCCTCCCCTGTCTTCCCTTTAATTATAACCCACACACTCTCAACCAGCTCATCATCCTTCCCCAGGTGCAGCTCCACTGATTCTAGGTGGTCACTGTTACAGAGTTCAACGCCACCTCCTCCTCTCCTTCCCTGCCTGTCCTTCCCAAAGAGCTTGTACCCATCTAGCCCTATGTTCCAGTTGTGGGGATCACTCTACCAAGTTTCAGTAATAGTCATTATGTCATGGCATCCCAGCAGCACAGTGGCCTTTAATTCATCCTGTTTGTTGCCCAAGCTCTGTGCATTTGCATAGAGGCACTTCAGCTGGGCTGGCCCTCTTGTGCCAATTGCCCTTGATTTCCACAGACTGTCCCGGTGCATCATCCCTGGACTGCCCCAGGGCAAGCTGAGGGCCCTCATTGGCTTTCCATCCCTCTGCCTCTGGTAAGCTGCCCCACTGTTTGTCACCAGCCAGCAGGAGACTATTTACCCCTTTCCCCTTCAAACTCAGTTTAAAGCCCTGTCAATGAGCCCTGCCAATTCCTGCCCCAGGATCTTTTCCCCCTCAGGGACAAATGCATCCCATTGGTCTCTCCCCCGTGGGAGAGTCAGACCTGTAGCAGAGCTCAGTGCACAGAACACAGCCTCACAGAGAAGAGGTTGCCCAAGGAATTACAGGACCCTGCAGCCATGTCCAGCATCTCTGCTATGATCCAGACTGTAAAGGAAGGTATCAAGATGCTTGGCCTATTTTGCCTCTTAGAAAAACATTATAAAGAAGGACTCTTGTCACATGTTGAAGAGGGGATTACTGCATACCAGGGGGCTCTTAAGAGCAGTGAAAAAAAGGCCTATCAGGTTCTGGTGCTCAAGATGCCAACACTCATGCCAGAAAAAAGACCAAGGAGTGAAGCAAGCACTCAAGCAGTTACCTGAACAAAGCATTAGCTTTACCATTTCTTGGCAGCCTCACTGGGATGGATGCAGCTACTCACCTCACAGAAACTGGAGAAGGCATAACGGCCTGGGATTTCAGAAGACTGAACTGATGGTTCTCTCTGATGCTGTGCAGCAAACCCTATGATTCTGCTCTCTTCACTGTGGCTTCCACTCAGTAAATCCACATTTAGGTCCTTGGATCAGAAGTACATAGTAACAAAACAGTTTCAGAAAGACAGCACTGAGCACACGCCACCTTCCACTGTAGGTGGGGATGGGTGTTGATGCAGGTGGAGGTGCCATCAGCATCAAAACACAGTGCAACTGAGAGGATGAGCATCAGAAATGAGGCTTGTGAGAAGGATTTCTAATTAGACAATACATTGGACAAAATGCCTGCCTGATCCACAGCCAATAGCAACTCTAAAAGCAAAGAGGGACCAAAAAAAGTCTGTTTTTATGTTGAACTTAATGACATGGGCTGAGAAACTGTATGATCTAATAGTCCTGCTTGACTCAAAACATCTCAGCTTGGCATAGCTGATTAGCATGGCTGTGGCTTAGCATCACTGTAATCCTAACACACTCCCCAGACAGTCAGTTTGCAGAGCACTCACACACTGGCACTAACTACCCTGGACCAGAAGAGTCTTGTTCAAAACAAAATCCACATCTAGGTAAACTCTGAGAGCTGGATCACTCTGTGTATCCAACTCAGTGTGGCTAGACATCCTCTGCATGCACATCACCTGGAGGGTTTGTGGTCAGAAACAGAAAAGTCACACGTTTCATTGGTCATCAGTTCAGAGCAACACACAGGACCAGAAACTGCAAGGCAGGAGGGACAAAACTGCCAGTAACATCATCTTCCAAGGAACTGGTTTACTGAAATAAACATCTGACCGTCCCTAAACCTAAAGCAAAAGCCATAGTTATTCTAGTGGCTAGGTGACTACTTGGTACTGAAGAAATCACTGAATCCTTTTGAGAAACATCTACCAGCCTAGTGAGGTTACTGGAGGCCGTTCAGCAACTGTAGAGTCTCCCTTTCCCATGGTTGTAAAATTTTACCTTGCAGTGAAACCACAGTGATTGTGGTGATGCCTGCAGATAGGTTCCACCTAAGCACAACCACACTGCCCCAAAGGAAGAACTTGTTAGTCAATTCCATCACCCACCCAACGGGGTGCAGCCATCAGCAGAAAACACAGATTTAATTATCCTTCTCTACAGGACACACAAATGAAACAGCGCAGCCAGCAAAAGAGGAGGCAACTGAAACAACAGACCCACTCATTGCAGGGGCAACAGAAAGCAAACTGACCCAAACATTGAACAACAGGGAAATCAACCCCAGCCCATGGCCTGCCACAGCCAGACAGAGACAACCTCTGAGAAATGCAGAATCTATTCCTCCCCCTGGTCCAGTTAATCTTGTCTCACGGTCACTGGGAGCTTCAACTACCAGAGAGACGGCCAGGAAGTCCTTCCAATAACAAGGACATTCTGTAGGTGCATTTACCCCCCCGACAGACTGACTGCTTGCTCTGCAAATGGGCCCTGCTTTTATACTGGGAGGGGCACCAGGGTGGTCACTCAGGGCCCAGCTGCAGCCACTCAGAGCTGTTAAGACCCTTCAAGAGCTTCTGCTGAAGCCACCCTTGTCTCCTGGATGGTTCAGGTACAACAGAGGTGGTTGACCTTCCTGTCAAGGTCTGGGATGGCCTGTGTTCCCCACTCCTCAGCACCTACTGGGGTCCAGCCAGCAGCACAGCTGAAGGCGCCTGTTGGTGGCCAACACAGAGGCCAACCCAGTCCTGCCCTTGATTATGGTAGGAGGTATCTGGCCAGCCTTGGTCCTTTCACCTGGCTATGGGGTTCATCTGTGTGTCAGCTTGAATTCTCAGCACTTCAGCACACAACACATGTGAAGAGCATCTGATCTAAACACCTTCCTTAACTGGGTAAGAGAGAGTTCTCTGAAGCACCAGGGATACAAAACAAGCAGAGCTTTCCTTGATGGGGCTGCAGATATAAAAATGAGTATAGAGACAGCACTTTAAACCCACCATTAATAGCACTTCCTTGAGTCAGGCCCTTATAGGCTGCCAGTAGAGTCCTGCAGCTTCCTATGAGACTTGATTTCTAAAGCAGCTTTTATCTACTTCAGAGCAATTTTTCCTTCATCTTGGGTATCTGCAAGCAAGGTTCGATGCAGTGGGCAGAGACCTGGCAGAGCCAGATCCTTGCCCACAGGTCTCAAAACCACTGCTGCCTCCAAAAAGCAAGAGCAACACACAGATGCACTTGTGGCTCAGTTCAGGCACCGGCTATAAGAAGGAAGAAAGGGCTGCAGAAATCACCTTAGGCCATCCATGAGTGGAAGAGGTGGCAGAGCACCAGGTCTGATGGTTCAATACAGGATGCTTGGCTTTCTCAGGTGCTGTGGGCCAGCCCTACAAAGTGATGTTCACTGGATGGAAGTCGACATAACTGTGAGTCAAAAGGCTAGGAACGTTTATGAAGACAAAAATACTGTTGTCTGAGAGCTGAAATGTTTTCATTCAACTTTGGGCACAGCTGTGGCTTGTGACATATAGGACATGCAAAGCAGTCATCACCCTTGTCTGGAAACATGGAGATAGTAGTTGTCATTTATGATCTACTAGTTTAATAGAAAAATATGTCTATCCAGGGAAAAGCCCAGGAAATCAAGCAGACAAGTCTCTTCTGTCTGCCGTCCTTTTGCATACAGTGGTGTATTGGAAATATCTTTGCTTGATACCTGCCTCATGTGGGAAAGGCAACACCATCGTCATCCTGACATAGGAAAATAGGTATCACCACAGAGACCCTTAAGTGCCCTCTCTCTGGAGCGTGTCCAGAGGAGTATGTCCCTGAACTTTTCTACAGGACCTTAAAAATGCAAGTAATTCTTGTTTAAACCACCTTAATCTGGAAGGAAGCTATAAGAAAGAGGTGTTTTGATAAACTCCTATGACACATGGAAGGTTGGAAGTAACCTAAAGTTCATGTTCAATTTGTGGTTCATGTTCAAAAACCTCTGAATTAAAAATGTAGTTATTCAAAAAAACAGTTATCATTGTGAGGTCTTACGATACGTTTCTCTGTCATTCGTGGTGTTGAAGGTGGCTGATAAAAGGCTTTGGTGAGAGCACCATGAATCCATAGCACACACCTGCTTGGAAGGTGGCAAAAGACATGACAACACATTAAAGCAAAGTTTGCTTTTCTGCGTCTGCTTTCATGTTTGTTCTTTATTTGGAATTTTGATGGTTTGGCTTCATTACATTCAAAATTGAAGGAAGTACATTTTGCACAGAATCACAGAAGCATTAAGGTTGGAAGAGACCTCCAAGATCATGCAGACCAACCCAACCCTACCCTGCCCAACAAACCCTATTCCCTGGGGCCACATCTACTTGTTTTTTGAACCCCTCCAGGGACAATGCCTCCACTCCCTCCCTGGGCAGCCTGTTCCAACCCCTGATCACTCTGTCAGGGAAGAGATTTTTCCTGATGTCCAACCTAAACCTCCCCTGGTGCAGCCTGCAACCATTTCCTCGTGTTGTTTCATTAGTGACTTGGGAGAAGAGACCAACCCCCACCTCTCTACAACCTCCTTCCAGGTAGCTGTAAAGAGCAATAAGGTCTCCCCTTAGCCTCCTTCTCTCCAGACTAACCAACCCCAGTTCCCTCAGCTGCTCCCCATCCAACCTGTCCTCCAGGCTCTTCAACAGCCTTGTTGCTCTTCTTTAGATGCATCTTTGTCATGTACTGATCCATCAGAGAAGGGAGTGACCCAGGCTCATGGATTCACTTGGGTGGAATTAAGGATGTTTATACCACAGGTCTGCACAGCAGTCAAGTTTGCTAAAGCTAACAGGTGCTGAACTCAGAGAGCAGAGGATAGGAAAAGGGAAAAGAAAGAAGGTAGAGAAGAGGTCAGATCATCACTCTGGGCTGCAGCGGTGTCTGTCAGACTCTGGCCTCCACCTCAGTCTTTGGCTCTGCAGATCCCTGGAGAAAATCTCCATGTCTCTGGCCATTTTCTGTCAGCTTCTCAGCACAGCTGGCTTCACAGATGGGGATGGTGATAGGTGATCAGTTCCTCTTTGCTTCCTCTGCTTCACAGGTTTTTGGGGTCTCTAGCAGTCCCTATGTCAGTCTCTCAGCATGGCCACAGGTTGGGTGTGGTGATGGCCACCCAACACTGTTCTAATCCATGTCTATCCCCTGCTGCCAGGAGTGTTTTCCTCACTGTCAATGATACAGGGGACTTTGTTCTCGAGGACTTAGACAAAACAGTGGCGAGTAAATTCATTGGAGATGGCAACTCATCGTGTTCTCACTGCTGAAGCAGAGTTTTGCAGATAGAATGGCAGTGTCTCAGGTCCTGCTTGCTGTGCTCCCACTGCAGAGTGCTCATCTCTTCACCAAGTGCAAGGCTTCTCCTGCCCTCTTGCTCACTAGATTTGAGCCCTTCCACTTGGTGCTACTCAGAGTCTGACAATGTTTTAGTCTATAATCCATCTTTGAAAAAGGAGCAGACACGAGTGACAATGAGAAAAACAGCACAAAGAGCCTGGAAAGAGTTCTGAAGTTACAGCCTGTTCTTTCACCCCTGAAAGGACCCCCCATCTTTCTCTGTGCATTAAGGCAGAGCCTGGATGAAGGCAGACTTGTGGATGGGTCCCCAGGAATCATCACTATGCATCCAGAAACATTAGACCGACCTACCACAGTGAAATCTTCCAGGGGAACTAACAGTCCATCAGACAATCCTCTAGCACAGTTCAGAGTAATCCCTTCGAGACCAACTCCCCCAGGACAACCAGGCTGGGATGGAAGCTGAGCAGGGCTCGGCTGCTCTAATACAATCCCCTCAGGAGGTATGGCTCTTTCACTACATTTTTCCAGCACTGCAACCCAAAACCTTATTTCAGCAGAGCTCTTGTTTTTGAACTTGTGCTAAATCAAGCCAACAAGAAATGCCTCAACGGATTAGGCTTTTTTCCATCTATGAGTGGCTCTCTGTGGCTACCTGGAGCCATGGAAGAGAGGAGCTCACATGCCTTTGTAAAAGATCTGTGGCCATACATCACCAACATGTTGTTCTATACAACACACAGTGATTGGAATCTAAGGGTTTGGAGCTTGTTGGTTCAGACACAGTAACAACAGCTAGTGCCTGGAGAATAAATCTGATGAGGAGAGATTGAGACAGTTGGGACTGTTTAGGTTGAAGAAGAGGAGGCTGAGGGGAGACATCATTGCTCTCTACAACTATCTGAAAGGACATTGTAGAGATGTTGGTGCTGGTCTCTTCTCACAGGTCATGAGCGACAGAACCAGAGAGAACAGCTTCAGTCTTCAACAGGGTAGGTTTAGACTAGACAGCAGGAAAAAAATCTTCACAGAGAGTGGTCAGGCACTAGAATGGGCTGCCCAGGGTGGTGGTTGAGTCCCCATCCCTGGATGTGTTTAAAAGTTGCTTAGATGTAGTGTTGGGGGATCTGTTTTAGGGGTGAACTTGTAGAGTTGATGGTTGTACTCCATGATCCCAAGGGTCTTTCCAAACCTGAATGATTCTATGATTCTAAATTTGAAGATTTATGGAAAGAAAATATCAAACCAGAAATAAAACTCCATGGGATCATGAAATATCCTTCAAATAGTTTTTTTTTTTTAAATTGAACTTAGATTTTTTAACATTCTTAATGTCATTTAAAATATCGCATTAGAAGCAGCCAAAGGCAGCAGCAAATTACAGTGTTCAGGGGCTGTGAATACAGGATGTCATCTTTTTGTGAAATGCAGGGGTGTATGAAGAAAGAAACTGAATTGTGCTTTTCTAATAGTTAAAATAACACCCGCTGAAAAGAGCATTTTGTTATTTTTAGTGCTGTAGTAAAGAGAGGTATTAAACTTACGATGTGATCTATGAGGAAGGGTAAGCTAATAGCAAATTTAGAACAAATAAATTCTTTCTTGGTTAATTGCCGAGTAATTTCAAAACTGAGTCATGATAGAAACAGCTTAGTTGCTTAAAACCATGACAGGTAGCATTTTCGACACAATTATCCTCGCTGTTTCACGTTTTGGTACTTCACATCGAATTCCTGGTCCATTCACTCGCCTGTGTATTTATATCCTTCCCAAGACCTGCTCGTCTATTTCTGCACCTGTTCTGTTGCCAAAATAAAGCACAGAGCTGTCTGGAACTCACCTCTCTTTCAGACTGGCTGTTTAGTTTTATGGTGGTGATGTCGGCCTGAAATGTCAGTGCAGTTTTCATACGAACACCCTGCCACAGACCACACTGAGATAAATTCTTTCCTCTCCTTCCTCGTGACATTTGCCAGGCTAAGTACCTAAGCCACCATCTTTACTGGCCTCTCCTACGCTCATTTCTCCACTCTCTGGAAGAGAGACGAGAAACAAATTCTTTGCTGTGAGCACAGTGAGATACTGGAACAGGCTGCCCAAGACACTTTCAGCTGCCCCTTTCCTGAAAGTGTTAAAAGCCAGGTTTCCTGAGACCTTGAGCAACCTGATCTAGTGAAAGGTGTCCCTGCCTGTGCAGTGGGGTTGGAACTGGATGATCTTTAAGGTCCCTTCCAACCCTGGCCATTCTATGATTCTGTCTTTTCTATCACCTGCTCTGCATTATTTCTGTTGTGAGCATGGCTGGGCTGATGTTGGTTAGACCACACTCAGGCCAGGCACCACATTCCAGTGGCATCTCATTGCCAGTAAATCAAAGTATTAAATGAACAGATTGCTCTTCCAGCAATCTGCAACCAGGGCTACAGAAAAAGATGGTCCTCAAACAGCTACTATCCTTCACTTAAAATTTGTCTGTGCCTGAAGACCTTGAGTTGATATACTGTTAGTCCTTGCCCAGGCTGTCCAACCTGAGAAGCTTAGCAAAGTATGCCCCGTCACTGATTCCCCATGGCCAACACATGAACCATGACCAAGGCTGATTTGAACCAGAAGAAATGAACACCTGTATGTATGGCATCTCTGGGATCAACTGTGCATATTCCTCCTGTCACTTCCAGGCTTCCAAACGTTCCTGCAACTCCATGGTGATGCTGAGACCAGTGCCAAGTGGAGTTCCTCAGATATCTGTTCAGGGTCCGGTGCTGTTCATCAAGTTTGTCAGCAACATGGACAAAGTCACTGAGCGCCCCTTCAGCAAGTTCGCCAACGACACCAAGCTGTGTGGTGCAGGGGACTCACTTCAGGGAAGGGAGGCCATCCAGAGGGACCTTGTCAGCCTTGAGAAATGAGCCAGTGCAAACTGCATGATGTTCAATAAGTCCAAGTGCAAGGTCCTGCACCTGGCTGGGGACAATCCAAGACACAAATACAGGCTAGGTACAGAATGGCTTGAGAGTAGCCCTGAAGAGAAGGACTTGGGGGTGTTAGTTGACGAAGAGCTCAACATGAGCCGACACTGCAGTCGGGCAGCCCAGAAAGCTAACCGTATCTTGGGATGCAGCCAGCAGATCAAGAGGTGATTCTTCCCCTCTGCTCTGCCCTTGTGAAAACCCACTTTGTGTAATGCATCCAGTTCTGGTGTCCCCACCATAAGAGTGACATAGGTCTGTTGGAACAAATCCAGAGGAGGCCACGAGGATGATCCAGGGACTGGAGCCCCTCTGCTACGATGACAGGCTGAGGGAGCTGTGATTGTTCAGCCTAGAGAAGAGAAGGGTTCAGGGTGACCTTATAGTGCCCTTCCAATATTTGACGCGAAACTACAGAAGGCTAGAGAGGGACTTCTTACAAGAGTGTCCAGCAACAGGACAAGGGGAAATGACTTTAAACTGAAGGTTTAGATCAGAACTTGGGAACAAATTCTTCAGTACAAGGGTGACAAGACTCTCTAATAGGTTACCTAGAAAGGTTGTGGATGTCCCCTTCCTGGAGATGTTCAAGGCCAGGCTGGATGAGGCTTTGAGCCACCTAGTCTAGTCAAGAGGCATTCCTGCTCATGGCAGGGAGGTTGGATTACATATCTCTGAGGTCTCTTCCAACCTAGGCCATTCTATGATTCAAGTTAGGCTCCTTGATACAATTTTCACGGGCTGTAAAAGTGTCCGGAGACCTAGCAAGGCTGCTGGGGGTCAGTGACTAGAGCCAGAAAAAGCTTTACATTAAGCAAAGTAACCACTCACAAGCACAGATCTCAAAAATTCAATTCCATTCCAGTACACCAATATTTTGCACCTTTATTTTGCAAGTTAGAGAACAGTGATATGAACAGTAAACTATAATTCGATCCATCATAGTAAAATTCATCATAAATCTAGACTATGTTTAGCAACCTACTTTGAATTTGCTATAAATGAGACTTCACAGCCTCTGCAAGACTCACAGCAGAATCTATGCAGCCATCGAAGTTGGAACGAGTGAATCCATCACCCCCACAAATCAGAAGAGGTTCAGTATGAAGAATCATGTGAGCCAGACAGTTTGGCACAGCTTTTGTAACCTGAAAAAGACAAGTATAAAGGGAAATGCAAAAGAAAGTCTTTCTTCTACCTGAATTTCACACCAGAAAAGGGTGAAGGTTATTCGTGAGAAAACATTCCTTCATACAAAGCAACCATACACAATAGCAGGTACAAGCACTCGCAATCAAAGTAGTCGAGTAAAGTCAGTTATCTGCTGGACTTGATATCACTATAACAAAGCTTTCCTGTACTGGAAATGTAGATGCTTGACAGCCCTGTCCTGCTGTATCCTCAATCTATCTCAGCAGAAACGAACTGGATAGATGACACATTCAGATCTCTAAGCCAAAAGATACGAAGGTACATGAACTCACATCAGCAAAGATGAGCTTGCAAAAAACCCCAGATATTTACCCATTGAACAAAAGAAGGGGAGCCTGGTCACAGAATCAGAGAATCACAGAATCATTTGGGTTGGAAAAGATCATGGGGTCCAACCAAGTGATGTTTCAAAGAGAGCTTGCAACATGATTGGGTTGACCAAGTGACCTTCCTGGGTGAGAAGTGAGGTGGACTTCAGCATAAGAATGGTCATGATGCTCGTGCCTCCTGCTGCTGTGCAGGTGTACACACAGCCTTGGGGCACTGCATCCAGCTGTGCTACGCCGGTCATCATCTGAAGAGCACAACAATTTGTAGACATATTGAGATACAATCAACAACTTGGGGAGCATGGGACAAGCTCTGAATAAGTAGTTTTGAGAAGTTTTTAATGTCATTCTCAGTGTATTCACCGTACTCATGTAAAATATAGTTTTCCTGGCACTACACCTTCAGATCAGCTTTCACCTGCAGAGAGGCAGCTATGTGTAGCACTTCTAAAAGTCACTGGACTTTACTTCGGTTGCTACCTTTAAACTGAAGCTGCCTGGAACTCGTGGGAGGACAAGGCCTTTTGTTGGTGTTGTACTTTATGAGAGAAGTGGAACAGAATGCAGCCTCCATGATCCAAGACAAAGTGATGGCTTTGTGCCACTTAGATGTTCACAAGTCTATGGGGCCAGATGGGATACAGCCAAGGGTACTGAGGGAGCTGGCAGAAGTGCTCACCAAGCCACTCAATGGCCCTGCTTATTGTAGGGGAGTTAGACTGCATGACCTTTGGACATCCCTTCCAACCCAACAGATTCTATGATTCTTTAAGTCCAACTATTAGTCCACTCTACCAAGCCCACCACTAAGCCATGTCCTTCAGCTCCAGATCCACACGACTTTTCAACTCATGCAGGGATGATGATTCTATCCCCTCCCTGGTCAGTCTGTTCTAAGACCTGATGATTGTTTCAATAAAGTTTTTCCTAACATCTAACCTAAATTTTCCCTGGCACAACTTGAGTCCATTTCTTCTTGTCCCATCACTTGTTACTTGGGTGAAGAGACCAACGTCCACCTCTCTACAGCCTCCTTTCTGGTAGTTGTAGACAGCAGTAAGGTCTTCTCTCAGCTTCTTTTTTCTCCTAGACAATCAGACTCAGCTCCCTTAGCCTCTCCTCACAAGGCTTGTTCTCCAGACCCTTTACCAAGCTTGTTGCCCTTCTTCAGAGTCACTTCAAGTTCTTCTGAAGGTGTTGTCCAACAACAATTCTAGATTACCCTTGGATCTAAGGCACAGCCTGTTGCACATTCATCCTCAAAGACTTTCAGACTCATCCACATAAAGCCATGCCTGTGTTTACCTACTGCTGCTGATAGTTGTGATAATTCTGATAGACTTGAAGGGGTTATTTCTGAATTCCCCCTGGAGAGGTGTAATTCCTACAACTCTGTTTTCCCAGTATCCCTTACACATATTCTCTGACAAAAGGATATAGTGGATTGGGAAGCTGTTGGCTCTGAACACTAACAGTGTCTTACCACCATAATTAAAGCGGGGGATCACGGCAGCATCAGTAGAAATGTGGAAGTCCTAATCCCTTGTCTGCCATGGATGATTGTAATGTCTGCTTTTAATTCCAGGATTGTGTTTGGCCATGTGAAGGACATTACAGCAGGATTTAATTAACAAGTAGGGTAAATCCTATCTAAAACAGTCAGGGGAAAGACGCAACCATCTCATCAGTTCTCTCTGCTTCTGTGGCAGCTGCTTGTTGTAATTGAAAGCAAACAGAGTTTCAAGAGAAAGAGGGAGCTCTGCCCCAGATATTTAATTTAGGTAGTGAGTATTTGATAGGCTGGAAATAGAGATCTCTTTATTGAGATAACAGATCTGACCTACATGTATTTATTTGCAGTTTAAGACATATTGACATTCATCCCCAGAATTAAAGACTGGTGATAATTCCTCCTGTGACATAGCCACTAGCCGCTGCTTAAGTCAGTACTTCTGGTTAGGAGCAGCATCGTCAATAGCAGGGAACAGAGGCAGGAGAAGAAAGTGGGAAGAGCTGTAAATTGTACAGTGGTTTGAGAAAATAGCAGAGCTTCATCCATCAGCATGATGTAATTTTGGAATAGTGGAAAGAGGATGCACACCTAGTAATTTAGGAAGACAACAATTTTGAAGAAACTGTGGAAAACAAGCATTCATTCCTACTTGGATACCTCTAGAAGAGTAAGCAATAGGTACAAGGTTATAATAAATCCTGTATTGCCGTAATTTTGCTATGAATCAAAAAGCCTAGCTGTTTAGTAGAATGTAATTGAGAATTTAAAAATATTTAGTAGTAAGAAATTAACTGTCACTCTCACCTTTTCCTTCATGCATGTTTTCATGGGAAAATCAGAATAATGGACCGTATATAATGCACATGCTTATATGTCACCCTGGAGCCTATGCAAAAAAAAGCGTGCCGGTGGTTTCAAGGGCCAGAAGGTGACCACCTCTTCAGGGTGGGGACTGCACACTCAACCTCCCTGAATTGCCTATACACCAGTGCATAGAGTAAGAGCAATACAGGAAGAACCGGAGATCTGCGTATGGCTGCAGGGCCATGATCACACTGCAATCACTGACATGGTAGGATGACTCCTGTGACTGGAGTGTTGATAGGAAGGGGTATCAGCTCTTCAGGAAGGACAGGCAAGTGAGATGAGGAGGAGGTGTTGCCCTCTATGTCAAGGACAAGGTGAAGTGCACAGAACTGCACCTGGGAATGGATGAGTGGATGAGGAAGAACAGAGAGCTTATGGGTCAGGATAAAAGGGAGAGCAGGAGACATTACAGTGGGAGTCTGTCACCCAACTACAGAATCACAGAACATTAGGGACTGGAAGGGACCATGAAAGAACATCTAGTACAGGGGTCCTCACACTTCTTAAACAGGGGCCAGTTCACTGTCCTTCAGACAGTGTTGGGAGCAGAGCTATAGTCTATGCTGCCTGGCTTGGCCTGCCTGGGAGCAGGAGGGAGAGACGGAGATGCCGCCCAGCCCCGCCGCGCAGTCAGCAGGAATAAATCAACTGCGGCTGCTCGGCAGGGGTGGGGATTGGACACCCTGGGGGGCTGTATCCGGCCCGCGGGCTGGGGTTTGAGTCCAACCTTGATAATACTGTGATACTGTGATACTGTGACCCCTGATCTAGTCCAATCACCCTGCCACAGCAGACCACCTACAGCAAGATGCACAGGAACATATCCAGGTGGGTTTTAAATGTCTGCAGAGAACAAGACTCCACAACCCCCTTGGGCAGCCACTTCTAGTGCTCCGTCACCCTTACTGTGAAGAAATTCCTTCTCACGTTCATCTGGAACCTCCTATGTTCCAGCATACACCCATTGCCCCTTGTCCTATCACTAGATGACATTACAAAGAACCTGGCTCCATCCTCCTCACACCCACCCTCCACATATTTATAGACATTAATAAGCTCACTCCTCAGTTTCCTCCAAACTAAAGAGTTCCCTCAGCCTTTCACACAAGAGAGGTGTTCCACTTTCTTCATCATCCTCATTGCTCTGCGCTGGACTCCCTCCAGCAGCTCCATGTCCTTCTGGAACTGAGGGGCCCAGAACTGGACACAATAAAACTGATGTTAAAGTTCTTTTAATATGACAACTGAGAACAAACAACTATTTACAAAATGCCAATATGCACAAAAATAACCGTTGTGCTAACCAGAACAGATTACTAAACTAGATGCAAGTAAAGATGTATAAGCAAACAGCCAGCTCGAGAAACCTTCCCAGACTTTCATAGACTCACAGAACATTAGGGATTGGAAGGGACTTCGAAAGATCATCTAGTCCAATCCCCCTGCCACAGCAGGATCATCTAGATCAAGTCACAAAGGAACATGGCCAGGTGGGTTTTAAACATCTGCAGAGAAGACATCTCCACAACCCCCCTGGGCAGCCCACTCCAGTGCTCTGTCACCTTCATATTTATATTCCTTCTCATATTTATATGGAACCTCCTATGTTCCAGCTTACAGCCACTGCCCCTTGTCCTATCATTGGATGACACTGAGCAGAGCCTAGTTCCATCCTCCTGACACCTGCCCTTTTCTTATTGATAAACATTAATGAGGTCACCCCTCAGTCTCCTCTTCTCCAGGCTAAAGAGACCCAGCTCCCTCAGCCTTTCCTCATAAGAGAGGTGTTATTCTCCCTTAATTATCTTTGTGGATCTGTGCTAGACTCTCTCCAGCAGTTCTTCGTCCTTCTGCAACTGAGGGGGCCAGAACTGGACACACTATTCCAGATGTGGTCTCACCAGGGCAGAGAAGAGGGAGTGGATAACCACCCAGCTTTGTGTTATCAGCAAACTTGCTGACAGTGCATGCCAATCCCTCATCCAAATCATCAATGAATGCATTGAACAGGACTGGTCCCAGCACCGATCCCTGCAGCACTCCACTAGATACAGGCCTCCAGCTAGACTCTGTCCCATTGACCACCACTCTCTGGCTTTCCAGGAGACAGTTCACAATCCACCTCACTACCGGATCATCTAGACCACACTGCCTCAGTTTGGCTGCGAGGATATTATGTGAGACTGTGTCAAATGCCTGGTCAAGACAGACCCCATCCACTGCTTTGCCATCATCTATCCACCTGGTTATGCCCTCATAAAAGGCTCTCAGGTTAGCCTTTGTAGAAGATTTTTTAGAGGACTGTTTGAAGTAAATATTTTGCATTAACTTTCTCCAATGTAATTTCACTGAAGAGGCTTCTGGTAAACATGCAGATAACTCCACTACTTTAGGAAATTGTTAACCATTTCCTTGGTTTTTTAAAATATGTCTGTAAAGTGTGCCCATTTTGCTATTCCTGCTCTTGAGTAGTTTACTTTAAAATACCTTGTGCATAACATTAAATTCAATTAGGCCAAATCAAAACAATTAGTAGGTCTGAGTGCATGGACTTCCAAAACTCTATTGGTAATTTTGCTAATAGTATCACATACTGCTGTACATAAAGGAGACAGACCGAGTCCTATTTTTAAACACCAGCAAAAAACTCACTGAAGCATGTGGGACTCACGTACTTCCTGTGCACTGTTCCTGTCCCAACTTAATCAGCTGAGGCAGCTCTGCTACATAAAGAGATGGCTAGAAATTACCTGGCTGTCATCGGGCAGCCATGGATGCTGCCCAGGGCTACACAAAGGAATGTTTTACAGACACTGAGTAACTACTCCCTTTCCTCATGGTCCTCAAAAGTGAAAAACATTGGCTCCTAGGACATCCTGTCTATTATAATGGACTGCAAGTCAAACCTGCTCTGGCAGGGGTGCTGGATTGCTTGATCTTTCGAGGTCTTTTCTAACCTCTGGCTTTCTGTGATTCTACAACACTGCCCCAGAAGCATCCTCCCAGATGACTGATCCCCGTACAGAGTACCTGAGAGTATCTCCATTTCTGACACTTGATGCTGGCAGGTTTAGGGAGGGATGGCACAATTCTCTCCAGATGACTGAGAATTAACTGCTGCACCTCTGTAGGGTCTGAATCCAGGTGTTCACTTCCAAATGTCACAGTTGTATGAATGACAACTGAAGGCCCGATTTCAGGGGATTCTGAAATAAAGCAGAGAGATGCTTTTCAAAGGGCAAGCTAATACTTGCCCTCCCCGCACACTGATGACTGTGTCTCTAGCCTAGAAGTCAATAAAACTAAAAACACCTGTGGCACCACCATGTTCTTCCAGCTAGAAGAAAGGCAAGGAGTACAACACAAGTTGCTCACAAGAAGCACAGTGAATAAATCAAGGCTTTCTGCACAGTCTCTGATGTCTTTTCCATTGCGACAACCCTAGCTCTACATACATCTTCTAGAGGAACCTCAAAGCATTTCCACACTCTGTAAGTAGCAGCTGGAAGGACCAGAATATATACTGGAAGCAAACCCTTCCCCTCTTTTCCTCCTGGATATTTCAATAGCTCAACAAGAAGGGCAAACACCTGGTGATTTTGGCAACCTGGCAACAGAGAACAATGAGAAGAAACACGTAGAATTGCTTTGTAGAAGTATTTTTCCAGCCAGATCAACAAATAGTAACCACTAGTGGTCCTATAACCACAGGGCACTCAGCTGCAGCTGCCCATCTGTAAGGTCTTGCCTGGGTGGTGGTTGTGGAGGTGAAGCAACCCAAAAGGCTGCACTTGCAGCTGGGACCCATGTTATCACTGACACTGCTAAGGGGAAACCTTTACCATTTTTGGAAATGCAATTACAGAATCACTGAGTAGTTGTGGTTGGAAGGGACCTCCCAAGATCCTTTAGACCAATTCCTACACAGGACACATTTGCTGAAACAAGGACACAACCCAAGTACTGCTATTGAGAGCTCAGTGTCGCTGAGCTGACTGTTAACTTGATCCCCTCGCTCCACTAACCAGAAGTTCCCTCTTTTGGAAGCAGAAAGCCTCTTCTGGTGAAACCTTTGAATTAAGACGTTCCTAGAAAAGTACTTTTGTTTCAGAGAATGAACATTTGGGGAGGGATCCACAAAGAAAGAGGCAGTAGACTACCTTCTGACCAAGTTTTACTTGTTAGGTACAAAGCTCTATAGAAATATTTCTTCTGCTTCAAGAAGGTAGTCTTTGAATGTTAACCAGCTACTCTGAGCTCCTTTACCTGCCAGTACCCTGTCCCATGGGATTTCCCCTAGCAANGTATTCAAAGGAACAAGAAATATTATTGCTTTGGATCGAGGACTTTCTGGTGTAAGTAAAGATAGTTGTGCAGCACATCTGATACCAGTCTTCTGCCACAAGTTCACTGGGCTTCGGCAGGCAGGCACTGGGCTTGGCCTTTAGGGTGGTGCCAAGGTGCAGGCACCCCATTCCAGTACAGCCCCTTCCATACTTCATGGTCCAGAGCATCTTCCCCGCTTCCTCATCACTTCTCTTTTCTCACTTGCCCTTCCACCAAAAAGCAAGAGCTGGGCATACCCTGCCCTTGCGCCAGCTTTGTCCCCAGTCCTAGAAACTGAACCAACTTGATCTAGGGGATCCTGCTGTGGCAGGGGGATTGGGCTGCATGATCTTTGAAGGAAGAAAACAGATGTCATCTGTACTTACTAGGAAGAAATCAGTGAAGTCAAGTCATGGTAGCAGAAACCCTAGAAACTGAACCAACTTGATCTAGGGGATCCTGCTGTGGCAGGGGGATTGGGCTGCATGATCTTTGAAGGTCCCTTCCAATCCCTAATGTTCTGTGATTCAAACCAGGATGCTGCCACAAGCTGGAGGTGAACGATCCAGGTGGTATCCAGCTCCCACAGTGCAGATAACAGGTTGTATTGCCATCCACTCCCGTAGCCGCTGGCAAATAACTAAATGCCCAGAATTAAATTGTGTTTGTCCCAGCTGGCTCTTTGCTTTTTGTTTTGCTTCCCTGCCTTGTCTGATGGTTAAGTTGGGCTCAGTCCTGGGCAAATTTCTCAACATAAATTGGACAAAAAGGTTAAAAGACAATTACGCATAACATAAATATTCACTATTTGCTGTGACTTGTTATAGTCAATGATTCTCGGACAGGGTCACTTTCTGTCAAAGCTCTCATCTCTTCCTTAGCATGTACAGAACAAGTATCTGGAGAACAGTCAGTCAGATTTTTTAATTCCTCCTCTGTGCTACTGATAGCTTGGAGATCTTCCAGAGGCCACTGAGTCACAGCCTTCCAGTACTAAAATATGCTGCCTGCAAGGATCAAGGCTTTTACTTCTTCCGCAAAATTACTGGCTAAAGGAGCAGTTTAAAATAAATTTTTCTCTGAAAGCACTGGGGGTATCTTCGCCTTGAGGCACTGACTATGGGTGACTGTCCAGCTGTTGTAGGAGTAAAACTATCATTTTTCTCCCAACATGTTTAGCTCAGGCTGTCACAGCTCACTGAAAAATAAGAGCTTCTGGCAGAGCTTTTAAGGAGCTTTTAATTTCCTTTATTTGTAGTGAGGATGGAAGCCATGCACAGCCACACTAGTAGATGATGAAGCAGGATGAGAGATGGAACGCTCAGCAGTGTGAGGGGTAATGATCTGAGGGTGAATGGAAGCAGCATCAAAGCTTTCATCTGCTCAGTTGTCCCCAGCTCCCATCCCGGCTGTAAGTAATCAATCCCATCAGCTGATGTGGTGGAAGATGGAAGATGCTGGATAGATCAAAGCTAGCATGAGACAGCAGAGTTGGCTGCAGCTTTATACCTTCATGTGCAAGAGGCTACTCTGCCAGCCCTGGCTGGACCTTTGGCATCCACAACTACTGAGGGACCCCACTGAAACCCTTATGAGCAGCAGGTTCACATCTGGCTCTCTTTCCCTCGTCCAGCATGTGCTATAGTGGTGATGGCCACAGGGGTTGGGTGCTTGGCTCTCACCTGTCTGCTCTGTCTCCATGAACTGGTACCAGGAGGACAGTGGCTTTTGTGCATGGAGACCTAGTTGAGGCAGTGGTCAAGGAGGGCAGTGCTGGCATCATCTCATGTAGCAACAGCAGCTTGGCAGATGTGGTTTGTGGCTGAGGTTCAGTTTCAGACTCTCCTCTTCCACACAGATAGAGTCATAGACTCATTAAGGCTGGAAGAGACCTTCAAGATCACCCAGTCCAACCATCAACTCAACCCTATCCTGCCCACTAAACCCTATTCCCCAGGGTCACATGTACCAGTTTTTTTAACTCGTCCAAGGATAGTGACTGCATCCCCTCCCTGGGCAGCCTGTTCCATCCCCTGACCACTCTGTCTTGGAAGAAATTTTTCCTGATGTCTGACCTGAACCTCCCCTGGCAGAACTTGAGGCCATTTCCTCTTGTCCTATCACTGGTGACTTGGGAGACGAGACCAGCCCCCACCACTCTGCACCCTCCTTTCAGGTAGCTATAAAGAGCAATAAGGTTTCCCCTCAACCCCTTACCTCAATAGGTAAGATGCAATACTATAACTACAGTTTCTCTTCACTTCTGCATTGTTTTACTCATATTACTGTTATTTTCTTTGGCTCTGACGCATCACAAAGGACCAACACAAGTGGGTAGTGGATGCAAAGTGAACCAAGAAGCTGCAGTCCTCCAGAGTGCGAACTGTATCCCCGATGCTCAGGAGGGATCAGGCTGCTGAAAGAGAAGTCAACTTGCAGGCCTCATAAAACCACATCTAAAACGACCAAAAGAACATTGATGAACTCTACCACACCTAGCAAATGAGCCTCAGAGATGGAGGTTTACTTACAGAGATAGAGCTTCACTTCCAGAGATGGAAGTTCACTTCCAAAATGCCACAGTGCTATTCAGCCAAAGGGTCAATGAGTTCTCCTCAGAAGTTCCTGTGGTCCGTAATGTCCTGTACTCTCCCTGGAATAAAACCTGCTCTATCTCACGTTTCAGGAGAGTCCATGCACAAAACGGCAGTAACTTTATCTCTTGAGAAACACAGCATTTCATCTGCCTGACAGGCAGTTCCTGATAAGTTTCCTAAAAGACAGGCAGGGCGGACAGGGGATTACAAAGCAATAGGCCGTGCAATGAGATGAAAATCTAAATAATTGTTTACTTCTTTCATCTTCCTAAAAAAGTCCTTATTTCAACACTGAGAAGATAAAAGAGCCTGTATTTTAAAACTGAAGAGGATACTGCAGAATTACAGTCTGAAAGACTCTAGGATGAATCTTCCCTTTAAATGACATACCCTCTCAATCCTGAAGCAGCAGAAGGGAACCGCTTCCATGTGTTTGTGTCATCTCTCTTTAGTCCTCCAGAATGCACAAAGTGCAGCATTGCAGAAATGAGACTTGAAATAATTTATCCTGGAGAATTCCCACTGTCTTCCCAACCAGAGATAAATATTGATGAGGTATTTAAGGCAGCCAATCATACATGTATTTAATATTCATCTGTACCACACAGGGACTAGACACTTCTGGTAGAGTCTTCTCCATAGAATAATCAAGGGCATCAGCCCTGTGGACGGAGACATGATTTTATGGAGAGCAGCTGAGATCCTCAGCCTTCATTCTCAGAGGTTCCTTGCGCTCCACGTTACACTGGTGACAGCAGCAGCAGCGAAACAGCTGTATTACTGATTCATCTGCACAATCAGGAAGAAAACAGATGTCATCTGTACTTACTAGGAAGAAATCAGTGAAGTCAAGTCATGGTAGCAGGCCGTGCCATGGAGAAGAGCTACCAGAGATCCCTTGGGTGCTGGTGCCTCCTCTAGCAGCTCAGCCGTGCATAGGTCAGGCTCATCACCTCCTCCCCACTGTAGTGAGAGTCTCTCCCTCACACAAACCTTGATTCCTCTCTAGTACTGTAGACAAAGACAGAACTCTGAGAAGTTATGCTGTTCTGTATCACTCACCTGGACTGCCACACAGATGGCATGGTCACCTGGCTTGTGCTCTATTACAGCAGTCCAGGGGACATGCTGATGAACTATGTTGAATGTGAAGTTACGATTTAAACAACATTACACTATAAATGTCTGAAGAACCAGGAACCCTTGAGCAGTCCGCATAAAGGAATTGAGAAGAATTTTTTGATGCCTCAATATAAGAAGGACATTGAGGTGCTGGAGTGGGTCTAGAGAAGGGCAATGAAGCTGATGAAGGGTCTGAAGGACAGGCCTGATGAGGAGCGGCTGAGGGATCTGGGGTTGTTTAGTCTGGAGAAAAGGAGGCTGAGAGGTGACCTTATTGGTCTTTACAGCTACGTGAAAGGATGTTGTAGAGAGGTGCGGATTGGTCTCCTCTCCTAAGTCACCATTGACAGAACAAGAGGGAAGTGGCCTTCAGTTGTGCCAGGTTTTAAGCTGCACATGAGGAAAAATTTCTTCTCTGACAGAGTAGTCAGGGGTTACAACAGGCTGCCCAGGGAGGGGGTGGAGTCACCGACCCTGTAGGACAGGGGTCCTCACACCCCAGCCCATGGGCCAGATATGGCCCCCCGGGGTCTCCAATGCGGCCTACCAGTCTGCCGGTATTTACTGCTTCCACCCCCACCCCGAGCAGCCGCAGATGACTTCTTCCTGCCAACTGCATGGCTGGGCTGGGCAGCTCCTCTGTCTCTCCCTCCTGCTCCCAGGCAGGACAAGCCAGGCAGCACAAACTATAGCCCTGCTCCTGACACTGTCTGAGGGACAGTGAACCGGCCCCGTTTAAAAAGTTTGAGGACCCCAGCTGTAGGAGTTCAAAAAAAGAGTACAAGTGGCTCTGGGGAACAGGGTTTAGTGGGCAGGGTGGGGCTGAGTTGACGGTTGGACTGTAAGATCTTGGAGGTCTGTTCCAACTGTAACAATTCTAAGAAAACCAAAAGAGAGGCAATACTGCTGTATTCACTAGCAGGAAGAGGCTTTATGAATTTGCAGCTGCTTTATTAATTTGATGCTGCAACTCATCAGAGCACATCGAGATACAGGCAGTCCTTAGGTAAGCACAAACTGAGACTTCGGGAGAATTACAGAGTGCTGTTCACCAGCTCTGCTAACAATCCCAAAGACTGGTTCAGGTATTTGACTGAAAAATGTGACACTTGCATAAGAAAGAAAGTTATACATCTCTGCTTTACCAAACAGATCCATCACGGATTAGGACATCTCACATGAACAAAAAGGACTGTTTGGTCTTTAATAGTGAGGACCAGACCACTTGCTTTCAGATAGATGTCATACAGCTATGCTTTCTACTGTGTCATGATGTGTTTAACACAGAACCCTTCACCAGAAAGCTGGAGGTACTTCCTTTGAATCTTTACAGTTCAGTGCTGTTTCCTAAAAAGTTACTGTTTGATAAGCTTCATTAATTGGTGATACATCAAAACAGGAGTAGAAACACTAGAAAACCCAAACTTCTGCTAGTGTTTGATCACAGAATCATAGGATGGCCTGGGTTGGAAAGGACTTCATCTAGCGCAACCCCCCTGCAGTGAGCAGGGACAGCCTCAACTACATCAGGTTGCCCAGAACCTTGCCCAGCCTCATCTTAAATATCTCCAGGAATGGGGCCTCAAGTCCCTCCCTGGGTAACCTATTCCAGTGTCCAATCCCCCTCCTGCTAAAGAACTTCTTCCTGACATCCCATTTCAATCTGCCCTTCTCTAATATGAAACCATTGCCCCTTGCCCTATCACTCCAGGCCTTCATAAACAGTCCCTCTCCAGCCTTCTCGTAGGGACCCTTCAGGGACTGGAAGGTCTAGAGAACTACAGCTGGGATTCACTACCTGTTGAGGATGTCCTCCTACTAGGCACTGCAGAACCCCTTTGATGGGCACGGAGTGGGTCTCCCCAAGATTAATGCAGTGGACAGCAGGATGTGTGCAGGCAGAAGGTAAATAACACACCACTGGGGCTCGGTGTGGATGGCGTACAAGGGGAATGGTGCATATGGGATCACTAATTTATCAGCATGGGAAAGGTGATGACTTTTTGGGAAAGGTGACTGTCCTGAAAGATCTCGACTACTTCAACCAAGAGACCCAACACAAATCTTAGCCTGAGCACTTCTGTCTTCTCTCTCTGAATGCTTGTTTTAATGGTCCTCACTGTCCTCTTCAGATGAATCACAATCAGGGTTGAAGAATGGAAGAACCAGAAGAACAATGAGTGGAACACGGGTTCAGCTCCACTGGCATCAGCAGTGGCACCCCAAAAAAAACAGCAAACAAGGGACAGCTGCTGCTGTGCCCCCCATTGAAATATTCTGGAGGTCACGGTCGGAAGCACTGGAAGAACAACACAAATGCAAAATCCCTGCATTTGTGCTAATGCAAACATAATGAAACTTTGCATTTTGGCTGCAGTACTTTGACACAAGAAAACCCCACACATCAGACTGTCTGAGCAACAAACCTTCCCAGCTGCTTGCGGAGAGTCCACCAGGGAATCAGAAACCAGCAGCCAAAAGTTGGCAAAATCACATCAGGGTGTTGAACCACACAAACCAACTTCCCAGCTGGATCTAACTTCACACCTTGGATTGGGCAAGACCAGAGAATCTCCAATGATCACTTCTAAACAGGAGGACCACGATTCTAACTGGTAGAGACAGACAATGGAACAGGAGACAACATCCATAGGCTCAGTCTTGGGAAGTTCAGACTGCAGATGAAGAAACATTCCTTCCTCCAATTGAGCAGCAGCTCTGGGACGGATCACCAGTGATGTGGGGGATCTCCATTCCATATTTTTGAAAACTGTCAACTAGACAAGGTACAGCTACCCTGATTTTATGTTACCATAGCCTGCTGTGAGTAGGAGCTGGAGATCTTAGAATCATTGAATCATTAACATTGAAAAAGACCTTCAAGATTATAAAGTCCAGCCGTCTGCCCTACAACCCCCAACTAGTAAACCGTCTCCTGAAACACCCTGTCTGCCAATTTGTTGAACCCCTCCAGTGACGATGCATCCATCCCCTCCCTGGGCAGCCTGTTCCATGACCTTCCCACTCCTTCTGGGAAGAAATTTTTCCTCGGATCCAATCTGAACCTCTCCTGGCACCACCAGACCCCATTTCCTCTTGTCCTGTTGCTAGTACTTAGGGAGAAGGCCAACCCCTGCCTCACTCCAACCTCTCTTCAGATAGTTGAAGCGAGCAATGAGGTCTCCAATCAGCCTCCTCTTCTCGAGGTTCAACAGCCGCAGCTCCCTCAGCCTCTCGCCATCAGACCTGTTCTTCAGACCCCTAACCAGCCCAGCTGCCCTTCTCTGCCCCATCTCCAGCACCCCAAAGCCAGAGGCTCAGGCCACCAGCACTGCTGTTGTAGCTTATCACATGAAATTGCACATTTACAGTGCGAGAGAGAGAAGGCCTGCTCGACTACATGGCTGCTTTGTAGCGCGGAGACAGTATATAGATGGTGATGGGCAAGGCTGCCCATGCCCTTCCCCACAGATACTGACATCCTTGATGTCTGGCTGCAGGCAGGAAACAGTGAATCCTGATGGAAAACGGACAACTAAAATGTCTTCCAGGTCTAAACACGAATCTGCTCTAGTGAATAATAACAGGCCGCAGCTGATTTATGAAAATCCTTCCTCCCTCTGGGCCAGTGAATCACAGCGCTTTGTAGGTCACCAGAAAGGTGCGTAAGGTTTTACCTCTGCTTCACAGAAGTGGTGAAACTTGGTTGTCATCTCAATGTGGGCAAGCAGCACAATAGGGAAGAGATCTCAGCTTCCTGAAACTCAAATGCTAGTAGTTTCTTTTGAGTTGTTCTCTGCAGACACGCTTGGTATACAAAATACATTTAATAAAGATAATAAATAAATAAATAAAGCATCTATTTACTCAACTGCCACCTTCCAGAAACATCTGAGAAGAGTCTCTTGTGGGATGTTCTCCAAACATCACTAAGCAGCAGCACCATACATTCATTTCAAGGATTTTCAGTGATTACAGCACACTGGCTGACTCCAAAGTAGACTGAATGGCTTCAGTTCTAGAACTCATTGCTACTTCCAAGAACTCAAGTTGTAAAGTAATGGATGATGGGATATAAATTAGTATGTGTGTGCATTAACACTTAAACAAAGGAACTCCAGCTCCTTCTTGGAACAGCAACATTCTGATGCCTCAAATCCCCTGACAAGGGTTTCATAAATGCAGTAACTTAAACCATCTGCTGGGTGGTGATTTTCTGAGGACCCTCCCACTTTTATTGTGTATTTCATTATAGGACAACTGTGACATTAAATGGTATCTGTTGTAACTTGGAGATAAATACATGCTCTGTTCAGAATAGCAAAATTCAATTAAACAGCTCTTTTCATGCTTTATACCCTCTGTTGTCACTGTGTTTCAGGGAAATAATGAGAGCACTGACCTATATTGCGTTTCTTATTATCGATGGAGATGAAGCGTACGCAGGGATTATCGGTGATGTACTGTGCAGCCCAGGGGACATCAATCCGTGTGCCAGCTTCATAAAAAAGTCCCAGAGCATAGCGGGAGGAGTAGCTTGCAGATTCCAGTTGCTGCTTTTGACTTTTATTAAGTACTGTGGGAAAAAAAACAACCCAAAGACAAATCAGACAATCCCTTTTCTCTTGGAACACTAAGGGTGTAAGTGCTGTGGTTAGGCTGGTTAGGTCTTCCTGAAAATTACCAGACTGCTAAAGATAGAGATTTAATATTATACCTAGTGTTTCGCACTGTTTTTTCTGGAACACCTCTTCATGAAATTTTAGAGTATGTCCTTCACACACAATGCTACCCCAGTTGTTGACGGGTCCTATCCCAGTTCTCTGCTAGTTGGCTTTTGACTCAAAACTTTGATAATTGGTGACTTTTTTCTCAAAGGAAGAATAAATGAGGATAAGGGGTTTGAGTTGCCTCAAGCACACCAATTAAATTATTGTATGACTCTCTAAGAATTCCAGTGACTTCACAGATCATCTGTAGAGTCATTCAGGTTGGAAAAGACCCTTGAGATCTTCACAGTGAGGGTGACAGAGCAGTGGAACAGGCTGCCCAGGGGGCCTGTGGAGTCTCCTTCTCTAGAGATGTTTAAAACCCACCTGGACATGTGCGACTTGGTCTAGGTGATCCTGCTCTGGCAGGGGATTTGAACTAGATGATCTTTCGAGGTCCCTTCCAATCCTTAATGTTCTGTGATCATCAAGTCCAACCATCAATCCTACTCTACAAGTTCACCTCTAAACCAGATCTCCCAACACCACATCTAAGTGACTTTGAAACACATCAGAGATGGTGACTCAACCACCACCCTGGGCAGCCCACTGCAGTGCTTGCAAATGAACAGAAATGAACACAGGGACTGTTAAATCACTGGAGAAAACACCGCTGTGATTCCTGTGCTGCAATTCAAATGGATGAAGAAAACTGCTTTTTGGCACATAAAGGTTCCTAGTTCAGCTGAAGGGACCTTAACGCTGTTTAGAAAATTTCAGAGCAAGTATGAATCCATTCCTCCCTATTATTAACTTTTCTAAGTACAGTGAGATCTGCTTTTTATTATCTTTGTAAAACGGTGTGAAAAGAAGCATGGGCTCCACTGTGCACTCAAACATAATTTGATTTCATGCCAAAGAGAAACACAATAGTCTGATTCACTACAGAATTAGCCACCATATCTTTCTTCCTACTACTGGATATGTTAATATGGAACCTCCTATGTTCCAGCTTATACCCATTGCCCCTTGTCCTATCATTGGATGACACTGAGCAGAGCCTAGCTCCATCCTCTGACACCTGCCCTTTCCACATTTATATCCTCAGTCTTCTTTCCATATCCTCAGTCTTCTTTTTTTCAAGCTAAAGTTACCCAGCTCCCTCAGCCTTCCTTCATCAGGGAGATGGCTCCACTCCCTTCATCATCTTTGTGGCTATGCACTGGACTCTCTCAAGCAGTTCTGTGTCCTTCATGACCTAAGGGGCCCAGAACTGGATACAATATTCCAGATGTGGTCTCACCAGGGTGGAGAACTTCTCTCAATCTACTAAACTATTTTCCCAGAGGTGCCTCGCAGCAGCTGGAAAAGGAGGAGTCTCGGCGGGGCTTTCAAACCATGCCAGAGCAGGAGCACTTCATTTCCCAGAGATGCCTCGCAGCAGCCAGAAAAGGAGAAGCCTCAGCAGGGGCTTGGCTTCCAGTATTTAAGGTTA
>VXBP01006261.1:0-19402 GCA_013400115.1 Rhinopomastus cyanomelas | reverse complement strand
CAGCACACAACTGACTGTTATCTACCTCTCCCAAGATACCAGTGGAGCTGCCAGTGGAGCTGGCACATGGCCTCCCAATTGTCTCAGGCTTGCTTAAAGTAAGCCTGGCTTCCACCCTCCCTCCCTTCCCACCTAGTTTAAAGCATGATTAATGATCCTGGCCAATCCCTGTGATATAAACCTCCTTCCACTTGGAGAGAGGTGTACCCCATCTGCTGCCAGCAGACCTGGTTTCATATAGGGGGACTCATGGTCGAAGAAGCCAAAATCCTGCTGGAGGCACCAGTCTCGAAGCCAAGCATTGAGCATGTGGGTTCTCCTTACTCTTTCTGAGTTGGCCCCTTCTACAGGGAGGATAGAAGAAAATATTACCTGAGCTCCCACTCCCTTGACTACCTGACCCAAGGCCCTGTAGTCCCTCTTCATATCTTTTAATTTTTTCCTTCCAAGGTCATTGGAACCTATCTGGAAGGTTAGCAATGGGTGATAGTCCTTTGGCCGTACCGGGGAGGGAAGCCTTCTCATTACATCCTTGACCTGGGCCCCCGGTAGACAGCAGACCTCCCTATGGAGTGGGTCAGCTCTGCATATTGGGCCCTCTACACCCTTCAAAATGGAGTCACCTACGACAATGACTCTTCTCTTTTTTCTAATGCAAGATGTTTGTATGGAGGGCTTAGGCTGCTTTAATTTTTGGTTTTCCTCCAAGCTGTATGGTTCACCTTCTTCACTGGCCAGTTGTACCTGCAGGACATCAAACCTGTTCTGCAAAGGTACCTGGGGAGTGCTGTTAATGACTGAGGTAACACATCCACCATGGCAGGTGGGAATTTGTTGACACAGCCCCCCATTGTTTTGGTAGGCACAGTTCGGAATGTGGGAGATGGACAAGGCAGGAGTTTCTTTACTGCCTTGACTGTGGTCTAGCCTCTCCTCCCTCTTTTCCTTTGAGTTACTGGCTGCAACCTGACAGGGGGTGGATACAGGGGATACTTGAACCCCGGTGTCTGATAATGGGTAATCCTTTCTCTCCATTGGGGCTGCCAGAGCCTGGGACCCCCTGTCTATCTCATCTTCTGATTCTTTGATATTTCTAAGCCCAGGAACTTCTTCCTTTAATCATTGAACTTCATCTTCCAGCTGTGCTGCTCTTCTCAGTAGGAAATTACCTAGTAAAGAGGAGAGACTGAGGCATTCATTGCAGCCTGTGGTCTGCGTCTTAGCCTGTTTCGTTTCACCCTTTGTCTGCGTTCCCATCTCCACCTTAGCTGGCACCAGGCGTCTTCCCTTCTTCTGCCGGGTGAAGACCATTATGCTTACCTACTATGGCCAGCAGGTTAGTGTTTGGGTTGTGGGTTGGTTTTGGGGATTTTTTTGATGGGTTTTTTTTCTAGTAAAAACAGCCCGTGATCTGTGATCCACGGCAACCTCCACCCCTGTACACACGCACGTAGCCACATACACACGCAGCCTGCAGCTCCTAGCACCAGAAGTCCTGAGCTTACCACTACCACTTAGTTCAAATCTTCCCGCGATCCACGGCAATCTCCACCCCCATACGTCAGCGCGAACATAGCAGCCCACAGCTCCTAGCACAAGAAGTGCTCAGCTCATCAGAAGATGCTCAGCTCCAACCTCCTGCTTCTCAAGCACTTGCTGTCCTTCCTTCAAAACATCAACAGAAATGCTTATACCAGCAGGATGACTACTAGCAACCTTTCCATCTTTGTGGGTCAAAAACGCCTAAGCCCAAGAGCAACCAAGGATCCTGTACTCTGAGTACAGGGAATACTTCCCTGATGAACAGAGATGGCCTTAGACAGAAGGCATGCACCCGCGAGAAAATAATAAAAGTTAGCAAACAAAAATGATTTTTAAAGAAGGCACAGAAGAGGTCTAGACTGATGTCTTCAGACATTCTTCCTCCTGCACTACCCAGGAGCATCCTAGGATGGCCCAAGACAGTTCAGTGAAGTATTTTTCAGAATGAGGTCCTGGAAGCAGTGCAGTATTAAATGACTTGGTGGCTCTGCCCATGGAAGCATGTTTTGTCTGCCAACCTAGACTGCTAGCAAGGGTCAGTGAGTGGATGCTGCTGTTGGGTTTTGGGAATAAGTTAATCACAAACCTGGGGGCACTCTGCCAAACACCACTGCTTGTCAAGAGGGTGCTACACATCTGTCAGTCTGTGATCTCTGAGGGTACTCTATATTTTGAGAAGGGGTCAAAGCAACACTCTAGTAACTTTCAGTAAAGATTTACTCTTCTGTGCTAAAAGTTATTCCTTTTACATTGTAAATCCCAAAGTAAGGGAGACAAAGTCATGCTTATTCCTGCCTCTATGATTTCATCAGCAATTTCTCACTCGTTACAGGTACCTTGCTGCTCTGGCTGGTGGTTTTACTCATGCACCCCTGAGCCAGACTGAGGAAGGACAACCTTACATCACCCTCTTACCCATCCAACACACCTGGAAAAATATTTTCTTATAACAATAAAAATATTCAATGTATACAACTGATCTCTATTTTCCATGTTTTTCCTATGATTACATATTCAAGATCTTTTCTACTTTCCAGTCACAAAAGAAAAAAAACTGCCAACCAAAACTATCACCTACATTTGTCCTAAGGGACTGACTCTCATGTTGTTCTAGTTCACAGCTTTATTCTTGCGGAACACTGAAATAAAAGTTATTAATTATTGATTTCTGTCAGCAATTTATAATAATTGCTCAGTAATAAGGCATTGTAAATGTGGGATATGTTCACTGTGAATCATAAATAAGGATTATATTACATACTTGTTTCAAAAAGTTGTGGCAGAGAAAAGATTCTAATGATAAAATCACTCATAGCATATTCACTACTGAAAGTTAAGATTATTTATACAACATAAATGGTAATATTTTATTTTAACAGCAGTACTGATGTAGGTCTGTAGAGCAAACACAGACTAAAAACACCATTGGCCTGGACTAGGTACATGAATCATTGCATGAGAATGTAGCATAGCAATACAGAAATACATGGTTTACATGACAAAGCTTTGGGTAGAAGAAAGTTTTCAGGGGTGGATTCTGCGAGTAGATACGAGAAGCCTGGCCCATGTCAGACAGAGACAGTCCCAGCTCGTTCCAAGAAAGGCTTACTGCCAGGCAAAGCTGAGCACATCAGTGATGTCGGTAGTGCCTCTGGGCATATTTAAAAACAAGTAAAACATGCTGCTCATCAGCTGTTAAAAACCATAGGATCATAGGATGTTAGGGGTTGGAAGGGACCCAAAGAGATCAGCGAGTCCAACCACCCCGCTGGAGCAGGACAAAACTATCTAAAACAGATCACAGAGGAACACATCCAGGTGGGCCTTGAAAGTCCCCAGAGAAGGAGACTCCACGACCTCCCTGGGGAGTCTGTTCCAGTGCTCCGTGACCCTCACAGTAAAGAAGTTCCCCCTTGTGTTGAGGCGGAACCTCCTCTGCTGCAACTTACACCCATTGCTCCTTGTCCTGTCACAGGGAGCAAGTGAAAAAAGCCTGCCCCCCCACTCCTGGCCAGCCTTCAGATACTTACAAACATTTATCAAATCCCCTCTAAGTCTTCTCTTCTCCAGACTAAGTGAAGGACTCTGCACTTGTCCTTGTGGAACTTCATCTGCTTTCTCTGTGCTCAGCCCTCCAGTCTGTCCAGGTCTCTCTGGATGGCAGCACAGCCCTCGGCCGTATCAGCCAAGCCTCCCAGCTTGGTGTCATCAGCAAACTTGCTGAGCAGACACTCTGTGCCCTCATCAATGTCATTGATGAAGATGTTGAACAAGACCGGCCCCAGCACCGATCCCTTAGGGACACCATTAGTCACAGCTCTCCTGCTGGACCTGGCACCACTGATCACCACCCTCTGAACTCTATCCTGCAACCAGTTCCTAACCCACCTCACTGTCTGCTCTTCCATCCCACACTTCCTCAGCTTGCTCACTAAAATTTCATGGGAGACAGTGTCAAAGGCCTTGCTAAGGTCAAGGTAGACCACATCCACTGGTTTCCCTGAATCTAACCATTCAGTTATTGCATTATAGAATGCTATCAGGTTAGTCAAGCAGGACTTCCCCTTCATAAATCCGTGCTGACTACTCCTGATAACCTTCTTCTCTTCCAAGTGCCTTGAGATGCCCTCCAGCAGGAGCCGCTCCATCATTTTTCCAGGGATGGAGGTGAGGCTGACTGGTCTATAGTTTCCTGGAACTTCCTTCTTGCCCTTCTTGAAGACTGGAGTGACACTGGCTCTCCTCCAGTCGTCAGGCACCTCTCCTGTCTGCCACGATTTGGCAAAGATGATAGATAGCGGGAGGGCAATAATATCAGCCAGCTCTCTCAGCACCCTTGGGTGCATCTCATCAGGGCCCATGGACTTGTTAATGTTCAGTTTGTGTAGCTGATCCCTAACCCAGTCCACACTGACCAGTGGGGAGCACTCCCTCCTCCAGGCTTCCTCTCCTTCACCCAAGTTCTGGGGGACATAGGAGAGTTCGGCCTTAGATGTAAAGACTGAAGCAATGGCAGCATTCAGCAACTCTGCCTTCTCTGCATCCTCAGTTATCAAGGCTGCCTCCTTGCTCAGTAGTGCCCCTGCACCTTCCTTGTTCTTCCTTTTTCTGCTGATGTCTTTGAAGAAGCCTTTCTTGTTCTGTTTTACCTCCTTTGCCAGCTTCAGTTCCAAGAGGGCCTTGGCCTTCCTTGTTGCTTTCCTACAATCCCTGACTACTTCCCTATAGTTCTCCCAAGTGACCAATCCCTTCTTCCATGAATTGTAAGATCCCTTCTTCCCTGAGATTACCTTCAGGAGCTCCTTATTCAATCATGCAGGTCTCCTAGCACATCTACCTTAATTTTTTTTTCAGGGGATTTTTTAAACCAGTCTGAATGTAATGTGCCTGATCTTTTATTTCTTTGCTCCGAGATTTTTCTCACATGAGCAGATGCTGCAAGTGAAGGGTCTGACAACCTATGCTCACAAGGCAGAAAATCACCTAAGGTGGATAATTTCCAGGATACAGGACTTTTTCACAAGAAAAGCAGTATAGGTGTAGCCTCAGAAGATCTATCCTTTTGTTAAATTTCACAGCCTCCAATGACTGAGTTAATTTCTAGGGGAAAACACAAAACCAGACAGAAACACAACACAAGTCGTATGACTAAATTAATGGGGAAAGGGACTTGGGGTCCTGGTGGACAACAAGATGACTATGAGCCAGCAGTGTGCTCTTGTGGCCAAGAGGGCCAACAGCATCCTGGGGTGGATTAGAAGAGGGGTGGTTAGCAGATGAAGAGAGGTTCTTCTCCCCCTCTACTCTGCCCTGGTGAGACCACACCTGGAGTATTGTGTCCAGTTCTGGGCTTCAAGTTCTCTTCAGTTCAAGAGAGATGTGGAGCTGCTGGAGAGCATTCAGCGTAAGGCAATGAAGATGATGAGAGAGGTGGAGCACCTCCCCTACGAGGAGAGGCTGAGTGAGCTGGGTCTCTTGAGCTTGGAGAAGAGGAGACTGAGGGGTGACTTCATTGATGTTTACAAATATTTGAGGGGTGGGTGTCAGGAGGATGGAACTGGGCTGTTCTCGGTGTCATGTAGTGATAGGGCAAGGGGCAATGTTTGTAAGCTGGAACACAGGAGGTTCCACATCAACCTGAGAAGGAACTTCTTCACGGTGACGGAGCACTGGAACAGGCTGCCCAGGAGGGTTGTGGATTCTTCCTCACTGGAGATATTCAAGACCCGACTGGATAGGTTCCTGTGTGACTTGGTTTATGTGATCTTTCAAGGTCCCTTCCAATCCTATGATTCTATTATTCTATGAATAAAACCATGTTTCAAGTAAGATATATAAAAAAAAAAACCTGCCCTGCTTTATGCATAATTCTATTAGTGACATTAACTGAAATCTTTCTTACTGAATACATTATAATCTAGCAAATCATGGCTGTGATATTAAACATTATAGGAAGAATTTTGTCCAATCGTATTTGGAAAAATGCTTTTGAGGTTTTTTGTTGTTGTTGTGGGTTTTTTTTTCCCAGAATAACTTTGGTAGGAAAAATCTTAAAGATCATCAAGTCCAACTGAAAACCTAATACTCATAAGTCCACCTCTAACCGCTAAATTTACTATCTCTTATGTCTTTCAAATACCTCCTGGAATGGTGACTCAAAACTCCTTCCTCAGTAGCCTCTTCTAGCAGGTCATTTCCTGTCATCCTATCATGAATGACTTGTGAGAAGAATTGCCCTCACTACAACTCCTTTCAGGTAGTTGTAGACAGCAGTGAGGTTTTCCATTGCCACGACTGAGAGACGGGACGCTGCTTGAAGCAAGCAAGATGTTTGTTTATTAGACATACCAGAGTTTCTTATATATGATTCGATACATGCTCTACAATAGCACTGGTTGACTAACAGTTTCTCTAAACACTATCTCCTGCTAACAAGCTAAGACTATTACTCAAGCAAGCTGCATATCAAAGCACCCATGATGTACAATGGTTTTAGGAGTATCATCTACTGGAGCATTGTCTGTTATCAGTTCTTGGTGCTCCAGGGCGGTGACGCAATTCCATGTCTATGTCCACGGATTTCGGCCCAGGAGTGAAAACACATTTCCAGCCATCATTTCATGACCAGATATCAGCTTAGCAGTACTGCTGGATCTTTTGCAGACCTACATTTGGGTGATTATAAGGCTTTGGTGAGAGAATGTAGGGATGCAACTAGAAAGGCCAAGGCCTCCTTGGAATTAAATCTCGCAAGAGAGGTCAAAGGCAACAAAAAAAGCTTCTTCAAATATATAGCAAGTAAAAGTAAAACTAGAGGCAGCGTAGGCCCCCTGCTGAATGAGGTGGGTACCCTGGAGACAGAGGATGCAGAGAAGGCAGAGATACTCAACGCTTTCTTTGCCTCTGTCTATACTGCTAAGGGTTGTGTTGACATTAGACCCCAGACTACAGAGGAGGTTGAGGCAACAGGTGAGCCTGCCTTGGTTGATGAGGACTGGGTTAGGGATAAGCTGAGCAAACTGGATGTGCTAAAAATCTATGGACCCAGATGGGATGCACACGCGTGTGCTGAGGGAGATGGCGGAAGTCATTGCTAGGCCGCTCTCCATCATCTTTGCTAGGTCCTGGGAAACGGGAGAGGTGCCTAGGGACTGGAAAATAGCAAATGTTACCCCAATCTTTAAAAAGGGAAAGAAGGAAGACCCAGGTAACTATAGACCGGTCAGCCTCACCTCCATCCCAGGAAAGGTGATGGAACAATTTGTACTAGAGGCTGTTTCCGGGCACATCAAGGACAGGAGGGTCATTAGGGACAGTCAGCATGGCTTCACAAAGGGAAAGTCATGCTTGACCAACCTGATAGCCTTTTATGAGGGTGTAACCAGGTGGATGGATGAGGGCAGAGCCGTGGATGTCATCTATCTTGACTTAAGAAAGGCATTTGACACGGTCTCTCACAGCATCCTTGCAGACAAACTGAGGCAGTGTGGCCTAGATTTTCGGGTAGTGAGGTGGATTGTAAACTGGCTACAGGGTAGAAGTCAGAGAGTGGTGGTCAATGGGACAGAGTCTAGTTGGAGGCCTGTATCTAGTGGAGTGCCCCAGGGATCGGTGCTGGGACCGGTCCTGTTCAATCTATTCATTGATGACTTGGATGAGGGATTGGCATGCACTGTCAGCAAGTTTGCTGATGACACAAAGCTGGGTGGTGTCGCCGACACCCCTGCAGACTGTGCTGCCATTCAGCGAGATCTGGACAGGCTGGAGAGCTGGGCAGAGAAGAATCTAATGAGCTATAACAAGAGTAAGTGCAGAGTCTTGCATCTGGGCAAGAACAACCCCAGGTACCAGTATAGGCTGGGGACTGACCTGTTGGAGTGTAGTGTAGGGGAAAGGGACTTGGGGGTCCTGGTGGACAACAAGATGACTATGAGCCAGCAATGTGCTCTTGTGGCCAAGAGGGCCAACAGCATCCTGGGGTGGATTAGAAGAGGGGTGGTTAGCAGATCAAGAGAGGTTCTTCTCCCCCTCTACTCTGCCCTGGTGAGACCAAGTCTGGAGTCTTGTGTCCAGCTCTGGGCTCCTCAGTTCAAGAGGGATGTGGAGCTGCTGGAAAGAGTTCAGCGTAAGGCAATGAAGATGATGAGAGAGGTGGAGCACCTCCCTTACGAGGAGAGGCTGAGGGAGCTGGGTCTCTTGAGCTTGGAGAAGAGGAGACTGAGGGGTGACCTCGTTAATGTCTACAAATATTTGAGGGGTGGGTGTCAGGAGGATGGCACTGGGCTGTTCTCAGTGTCATGTAGTGATAGGACGAGGGGCAATGTTTGTAAGCTGGAACACAGGAGGTTCCACATCAACCTGAGAAGGAAGTTCTTCACGGTGACGGAGCACTGGAACAGGCTGCCCAGAGGAGTTGTGGAGTCTCCTTCACCGGAGATGTTCAAGGCCTGCCTGGATGTGTTCCTGTGTGACTTGGTCTAGCTTATCCTGCTGTTGCAGGGAGATTGGACTAGATGATCTTTCAAGGTCCTTTTCAATCCCTAATGATTCTATGATTCTATGAAAACACACATTTTGAAGGTGGCAAGTTTATAATATAAAACAAAAGAATCTTTAGTCTGGATTGTGTAAATTGTATGACAGATATCATTCACACAAAACAAAATTGCTGTATTGTTGTAGTCTTTTTTAAACTTCTATTATCTATTGCAGCATTAATAATTCATGGATGATGTATGGTCAAACAGACACCAGATGGCAAAAAATTAATTTTTTTAAAAAATCTTCAAATCTAGGGCATTGTTGTTGCCATTTTTTGCTGATTAACATCCTACAAAGACTATTCCCATCAAAGCCTATCCCAATCAAAGCCTATTTTACAATGCAGCAAAATAACCATAAAACTTTAGTATGCATAAATCAATATAATGTTTGTTAAAGTTAATACAAAACACTTACTCAATGCTGTAAACTAGGTAGTTTACTCAGATTATATTTTGCTATACTTGGATCAATGAGAGTACTTTACATTTTGTATACTTTATTTGCTTTTTATGTAAAGAAAATTTAAAAAAATTGTTAGTCTTAAAGAAAATTAACAACTGTATGAATAATTGTGGATATAAACAGACAAAGATACACATACCTTTTTACACCTTTAAATCAAATTAATGAAATTAAATTAAAGAACTTTATTTAGAGAAGTACGTCTTGGAAAAGTCTTTACAACATAAAACTGCATGTAAATCATCTGAATCATCTTGGTATCACTGAAAAAGTAGAAATTAGCAAAATCAGTTGATGAGGAAGGAAATGAAAAAGACACATTACATGAAATTTGGATTAGAAAAATGTAAATTTGTGGGGAAGTTCTATATATAATTAGGCTTTATTAACTATTTCCACAACTTTAAAGTCTTATTTAAGTATGTGAATGTTTCCATTCATTGTGTGTTCTGTATTTTCTCAGTGATACAAAGGAGCTCATTAGTGTTAGCAATGTGTATTTATTAATGGATTTGTGTTGCTTTTCAAGCAATTCAAGCATATACAGGAATGCATTCCACCTGGCATATTTCTTTGAGCTGCTGCAGAGACTTATTTGCATTTTTAGTTCTCACAAGATGTGACAGGTTGTGAATGCTTAAACTGACAGCAGACTGTGAGTAATAGCTAACTTTCCTCTTATATTCCTATTGTATGTCTAGGAAATCACAGACTGTGAAAGTCAGAGTAAATAAAAGACAACATTTGCACAAACTGTCCTGTAAGGTATATACCAAATTTTTCTTATCAGAAATAATAAGCACTGAGGATAGACATAAATGGTCGACAGGGTCCTGGATATTGTAATTTTCCTACCTTCACTGGAGAGAAAGAATTTTCAAACTTGCAGAAAGTCTTTTGATTTTCTCCTGTCAGTGTAACTCTGTATAAAAAGGAAACTCCCTTTTTCTGAAGTATTTCAGAAATGGTACAGAGGATTTTATGTGGTGCATCCTGACTGCTGATAACTTGCAGATGTCTCCGTCTACATTTTGCAAAACTATAGCTTGTTAGTGCTGAATTGCAATCTTTACTCTAGACGTATTCATAGCAAAAATAGAAGCTAAGATAATCAAAGCAGTGCACATGGCAGCATTTTCCAATGAGATGTCAATGAAACTGAATACAAACAGATATCCTTTCCTTCCTTTCCTAAATTGTTAATCCAACAAGGTGTACTGTTTTATTCTTTGAGAACACAGAGTTCTTATTGTCACTTCAAAGCTGACATGGTATTTCCTCTTGTATCTTTGCTCCCAGTCATCCTCTAGCTCTTTTAACATCACCAAAATATCCTTGAACTCTGAAACACATCATATGTCTCAGGGCCACAATCTAAATGTATGACCTATTGCCTAATCTCATAAATTCTAATGAATTAATTTGTTCTTGAAGTCCAGTAACTGGACTTGAATTAGTGTGCCCAGGTACCCAAGAAGTTCAACAGCATCCTGACATATATTAGAAATAGTATGACCAGCAGGAGTAGGAAGGGGATTGCCTGTACTCAGCATTGGTAAGGCCATGCCTTGAGTACTGTTTTCAGTTCAGAATTTGCCCCTCACTACAAGAACTTATCTTGCTGGAGCTGGTCCAGAAGTGGGCAACAAGGATTGTCAAGGGTCCTTTGAGGAAGAGCTGAGGAAATTTGAGTTGTTTAGCCTAGAGGAAGGGAGGCTGAGGGAAGAAGACCTTGCTACTCTCTGTAACTACCTAGAAGGAAATTGGAGTGAAACACAGAAACACAGAACATTAGGGATTGGAAGGGACCTTGGAAGATCATCTAATGCAATCCCCCTGCCAGAGCAAGATCACCTAGATGTAAATTGCTGGGTGTTTTGTGGTGGGGTGGGTTTTTTTTGAAAATCATAATCACTGCTGCAAGTCCAGCTATCCCAGACATTCCCAGGTAGCCCACTAAACTGAAGACCAGACCCTTCCAAAACAACACTATCTCCTTCTAGATGGCAAACAGAGGACAGGAAGGCAGTGCTCCCAACACTTACATTTCCTACTTCTCTGGGCATCCACATGCTGTACTGATGAACTCAGAGGTTGTTTTGAAAACAACCTTGAGCCTCTCAGAAAGTGAGGAGCTCTGCTTTCACCTACTCCAACAGACTTAGTGATTAAGTCCTGCTCATTTCAATAAAAACAAAGACAACCATCATTGGGAAATTCAGAGAAGCCCATCAGAACCACACCTGGTCAGCTGTAGCTTTTACCTGGCCCTAGGTACTACCTGTTCTGTCTGATGACAAGCAATGAAATGTTTGTAAGCAGTACTAGGGATGGTTTAGGCTAGATGTTAGATAGAATTTCTTCATTGAAAGGGTTATCAAACGTTGGAATAGACTTCCCAGGGAAATTCTGGCATCATTTTAAAAGCATATAGACATAGTGCTGAGGCACATGGTTTAGTGGTGACATGGCAGTTTTGGGTCAAATGTTAAACTTGATGATCTTAAAAGTCACTGCCAACCAAAGAGATTCCCTGATTCTGTGTGTTTCTGTGCCTTAAATTGCATTTTATGAATACATTCTAACAATATATATGTATGACAACTCTCTCCAGCACAGTCATGTCCCACTGCATCTGCAGTAGTACAGGGAATCTTTGGGTTTTTTTTCAGCAAGTATTATCTGATTTTCTATCCTTGGCTACTTTGCCTGCTTGTCCTGTGTTTAGCTAGGATCAGGTTACTTTTCACCAGGAAGCTACAAATGACCATAGCTAGGATAGCCAAATAGAACCATCCAGTTGTATATTCAATATAATATTGATATCATGCCAGGTATATGTGTAGGAAAGTGGTGTCTAGGAGAAGCCTGACTGACTCTAAATCAATGGCAGATTCGAAGCAGTAAACAGTTGCACTGCCTATCACTCATTTTATATATTATTTTGTAAGTTTTATTATTATTACTTTTCTTTCTTTTCAATTTGTGATTTCTATTAAAATACCTTTCTCTCAGTAAAACCATGCATTTTTACCTTTTTCTCCATACTCTCTTTTCCATCCAACTGTCTGTGAGAAAGGGGACAGTAAGCCTGTGGCCACATGGTGCTTGGTTGCTTACTGGGCCTAAACAATGTCACTGCTTCAGTAACTAGCCTCTTGCAGAATTTTGTTCCTTCAACTGTTCTGGGCAGCTCATTATCTCTAGGCTCCTTAGACTATTGTTGCTTCAATATCCAGGTATTCTAGATGCTCAGTCCCATTTCTCATAATATGTTGGTGTTATGGTGTGTTAAGTTCTCTAAGGCTTTTCTGAACTACTCCTGACACCTTTTAATTTTCCTTGAGTGTTTTGGGTCTGATATACAATTTCCTGCACTGTGACATTATAATTATGATTTCACATACCTTGTGCAGGAAGTGTAAACAGAAAATTCTCCTTCTATAGAATTGTTTGATTTTTTTTCTCTTTAAGTTCTTAGAAAATTATGAGAAGTGTATCTTATTAGAAAGGTAATGAAGAGAAACATGCAATAAAAATTGTGGAACAGATCTTGCTAGAGAGATTTTGCATAAATTAACATCAGTAAATACCTTAACTAGTACAATGTTTTGCCCTTAGGTAGAGTGAGGAAAAAGCTATTGAAGAAATGCAGACTCATTTTTAAATATCACTGATCTTTCCAAGAATTACGATTTGCCCTGGGTTTATCTCTGTGTTTTCTTGCGGAGTGCTTTTCCATAATGGCTGCAAGAATAGAAGTGATTAGACTAGAATAGGAATAACTTACTCATTATTAATCATATAGACATTTTATGTTCCTGAGTAATCTTCAGTCTGATTTCATACTCAATTAATCCTCAATTAAAATTCCTTAGCATATGGGAATCTACCATCTTCATTGTTAAAAAAACAACATATATTATCTTAAAAATATGTTACATATATTTTATAGCATACAAAAAATATATAATGTGTATAATATGTATATAATGTGTATGATATGTATATAATGGTATGCATGGATTAAAATGTTATCTAAGCAGTAGACCTAGCAGACACAACAATTTCCTACAAACAATTATTGCTTCCTGCACTGGTGGCAGGAATGTATGATATTTACAATTCTGCTTTACATTTTTGAATTAGTATCTTACAACACAGTACCATAAATACATCTGGTTTCAATTAGCTTGTGAGATGAAAAGTGATTGCAGGGTTTTAAAGTTCATTAAATAGGTGAGTTCATCTTTTTCATTAATTCAGTGATGACACCCTGTAGTCTATAATTGGTTACGTGAATCAACTGGGATTTATTATTAGCTTTTCTTGTTCCTTAACATTCTTTGTAATGTAAGCACTGTTTAAAATCATGTTTAAAGTGCACTAAAAAAGTCCTTTCCCTTTCATTCCTAGCTTTCTCCTGTGATTACATTTCACAAGACAAACTAGATGGCATATATTATCTGAAGTGAGAAATTATCTTTTCTGTTGTTGTTGAGATCAACAGATGGAAGGACAAAAGTCACCACTTATCCTCATGTGGTTGGTCTCAGTTACCAAGCTGTCTGAAATGGCACTGACGTCTTTATTTGGGCACCTTCCCAATGGAAAATAGAAGCATAAGGTTTTCAGTGGAAGGCTAACAATTTAAATTTGGGGCTCAGAAGACAGTGCAACATTAAAATGCATTGCAAAGTCATAGGTGATTGATAATGCTCCTGTTTATTGGAAATTTTTTTTTTTGTATGCTTTATAGTCCTAAAGCACTTAACCCACTGCAGCTGTGGTGGGTTGAACTTGGGTGACCACCAGGTGCCCAACAGGCTGCTGTCTCACTTCTCAGCAGGTCAGGGAAGAAAATATGATTAAAATCTCATGGGCTGAGATAACAACAGGCATGTTTTCTATCAATTATCACCACAGGCAAAACAGCCTTGACTTTCCAAAATCAGTTTAATTTATCAGCAATTAATTGTAATGGATTAGGACAGTGAAACAGTAGGATAGTGAGAAATAAAACTAAAACCACCTTCCCTTTACCCATTCCTTCTTTCCAGGCTCAGCTTCATGCCTATGTCTTCTATTTTCTTCTTTCATGCACCACAGGGGAATGAGAAGTATGGGTTGTAGACAGTCCAAAACATGTTGTCTCTGATACTCCTTCCTCCTCACACTCTTCCCATCTTCACAGTATCACAGTATCACAGTAATACCAAGGTTGGAAGAGACCTCATAGATCATCAAGTCCAACCTGTCACCACAGACCTCAAGGCTAGACCATGGCACCAAGTGCCACGTCCAATCCTGCCTTGAACAGCTCCAGAGCTGGCGACTCCACCACCATCCTGGGCAGGCCATTCCAGTGGCCAATGACTCTCTCAGTGAAGAACTTTCTCCTCACCTCAAGCCTCAGTTTCCCCTGGCGCAGCTTGAGGCTGTGTCCTCTTGTTCTGGTGCTGGCTGCCTGAGAGAAGAGAGCAACCTCCTCCTGGCCACAATCACCCCTCAGGTAGTTGTAGACAGCAAGAAGGTCTCCCCTGAGCCTCCTCTTCTCAAGGCTAAACAATCCCAGCTCCCTCAGCCTCTCCTCATAGGGCTTGTGCTCAAGGCCCCTCACCAGCCTCGTTGCCCTTCTCTGGACACGCTCAAGCACCTCAATGTCCTTCCTAAATTGAGGGGCCCAGAACTGGACACAGTACTCAAGGTGCGGCCTAACCAGTGCAGAGTACAGGGGCAGAATGACCTCCCTGCTCCTGCTGGCCACACCATTCCTGATGCAGGCCAGGATGCCATTGGCCCTCTTGGCCACCTGGGCACACTGCTGGCTCATGTTCAGGCGGGTATCAATCAGCACCCCCAGGTCCCTTTCTGTTTGGCTGCTCTCCAGCCACTCCGACCCCAGCCTGTAGCTCTGCATGGGATTGTTGTGGCCAAAGTGCAGCACCCGGCACTTGGACTTATTGAACGCCATCCCGTTGGACTCTGCCCATCTGTCCAGGCGGTCAAGGTCCCGCTGCAGAGCCCTTCTGCCCTCCAACTCAGACACATCTGCCCCCAGCTTTGTATCATCTGCAAACTTGCTGATGACTGACTCAATGCCCTCATCCAGATCATCTATGAAAATGTTAAAGAGGATGGGGCCCAGCACTGATCCCTGAGGGACACCACTAGTGACCGGCCGCCAGCTGGATGTGGCACCATTCACCACCACCCTCTGGGCTCGGCCCTCCAGCCAGTTCCTAACCCAGCACAGAGTGTTGCCGTCCAAGCCGTGGGCTGACAGCTTAGCCAGCAGTTTGCTGTGGGGGACAGTGTCAAAGGCCTTGCTGAAGTCCAGATAGACCACATCCACAGGCCTCCCCACATCCACCAAGCGGGTCACCTGATCATAGAAGGAGATCAGGTTGGAGAGGCAGGATCTGCCCTTCCTGAACCCATGTTGCCTGGACCTGAGCCCTTGGCCATCCCTCAGGTGTGCAGTTACTGCCCCCGAGATAACCTGCTCCATCAGTTTCCCTGGCACTGAGGTCAGGCTGACAGGCCTGTAGTTCCCAGGATCCTCCAGCCGACCCTTCTTGTGGATGGGGATCACGTTGGCCAGTTTCCAGTCTCCTGGGACCTCTCCGGTGAGCCAGGACTGATGGAAAATGATGGAGAGCGGCTCGGCCAGTTCATCTGCCAGCTCTCTCAGCACTCTAGGATGGATCCCATCTGGTCCCATGGACTTGTGGGTGTCCAAGTGGCTCAGCAGGTCATGGACTAATTCCTTGTGGATTTCTTGAGTGTGGAGTCTCTTTCACAGGACACAGATTTTCATGAACCATGTCTTTCTCACAAGGTTGCACTTCTCCAAGAAATGCTTCCATGAGGTGCAACTGTTCAGAAACTGACAAGTCCAGCATGAATCCCCACATGCGCCACAGTTCCTGTCAGGAAACCTGCTCTGCTGTGCACTTCTCTCCATAGAGAGAGCTTCCTTCCTGCTTTGTCATGGAGTACTCTACAGGCTTCAGTGTAGAAAACATCTTCTTCATGTTCCTCCATGGGCAAGTTCCATGACCACGTTCTTCTCCTAGAAAGTCTCCTCTTCAGTGCTTATAGCACCTCCTACCCTACTTCTTCATTGACCTTGTTGTCTGATGTGCTGTTTCTCTTCATGTGTTTTCAGTTATCTTTTCTACAGCTGCTGCACAGCATTTTTTACCCTTTCTTAAATATGTTATTACAAACTGTCATGGTTTTATAAACTAATCAGAATATGTAAGTTCAATTTATGTGTTTTCCAGTGAAAAGTTTGGGTTTGGAGAAAGTTTCTACCTCTACACTTCCCCATTCCTCCATTCCCTCTGCTTTTTGTTTTGGGTTCTTAATCTTGAATTCCATCTCCTCTGTGTTCAGGAATGAGAAGAGTGCCACTGAGGGAAAAACATCTGGGATGAGTGAAAAATGAAAAGAAGAATGGTGAAACACCCTCAAAACATAGCTGTGGTCTTCCCTATCTGCCCAAACACACTGTAATGTGAGTGATGTCAGATTCATTTCAGAAGATCTGACATTTTTCTGAAGTTAAGTGCAATGAACTATTATCAGTTTGCTTCTTTTTGTACAGTTTGGAAAGAAGCAAGAAAGCTTCTTTGAAGAAAACTCTAAGGACACATAAAACAACTGATAGATTCTTGCTTACCACTTTGGTAAATTTTATTCAAGCTACAGAATAATAACTGAGTAGGAAAAAATATAACTGCAAAATTGCCCAGCAATTTTAAGTGATCCCCGATTTTTATTCTTAAGTTAAATTTACAGGAAGAAGTAGAAATAATGTGTTAAAACAGCACTTTGCTAAGAGCTGAAAATGTCACTTAGATGGCCTTACTTTTGATAAAATGTAGTATATTTTCAAAATGGTGTGTAGGTGTCTGATAAGACTAACTGTGAAGTAGTACAAAAGATGACTAGGAATATAGTAATATGGGCTTATTATGGAAAATATGTGAAAAAATGGAGCAGTGCTACACATTATCCTCAAGCAATGACACACAGCTTTTACAGATTCTTAAACTGTTTTGTGTTGGAAGTGACCTTCAAAAATCATCTAGTCCAACCAACCCTGCAGAGACCAGAGACAACTTCAACTAGAGCAGATTGTCCAGTCCATGGAATTTCTCCATGGATGGAATATCTAGCACCTCTCTGGACAACCTTTTACTGTGTTTTACCATCTTCAATGTAAAAAAATTCTAGTCTAAATCTTCCCTCTTTTAGTTTAAATGCATCATTCCTTTCTCTGTCACTACAAACCCCTTTAATACCTATTACAGACCCTCACATGCCAATCATTGACAAGGATGCTAGCAAAATATCAACCTGAGATCTCAACATAGACATACAGACCATAAGACTCAGCAGCTGCCCTGGTACGGAGAAACTTCTCACTTCGAATCATAGAATCATTACGGATTGGAAAGGAACTTGAAAGATCTTCTAGTCCAAACCGCCTGCAACAGCAGGATCACCTAAACCAAGTCACACAGGAACACATCCAGGCGGGTCTTAAATGCCTCCAGAGAAGAGACTCCACAACCTCTCTGGGCAGCCTGTTCCAGTGCTCCGTCACACTCACTGTGAAAAAGTTCCCTCTCATATTGATGTGGAACCTCCTATGTTCCAGATTACAACCATTGCCCCTTGTCCTATTATTAGATGACATTGAGAATAGCCCAGCTCCATCCCCCTGACACCCACCCTTCAAATATTTGTAGACATTAATGAGGTCACCCCTCAGTCTCCTCTTCTCCAAGCTAAAGACACCCAGCTCACTCAGCCTCTCCTCAGAAGGGAGGTGCTCCACCTCTTTCATCATCTTTGTTGCCCTACGCTGAACTCTCTCCAGAAGCTCCACATCCCTCTTGAACTGAGGAGCCCAGAACTGGACACAATACTCCAGGTGTGGTCTCACCATGGCAGAGTAGAGGAGGAGAAGACCTCTCTGGATCTGCTAACAACCCCCTTTTTGATCCACCCCAGGATGCTGTTGGCCCTCTTGGCCACAAGAGCACATTGCTGGCTCATGGTCATCCTGCCATCCATGACGACCCCCAGGTCCCTTTCTCCTACACTGCTCTTCAACAAGTCAATCTCCAACCTATATTGGTACCTGGGGTTGTTCGTGCCCAGATGCAAGACTCTACACTTACCCTTGTTAGAGTTCATTAAATTTTTCTCTGCCCAGCTCTCCAGCCTTTCCAGATCTCGCTTCCCACTAAACCATTTTGAGGCTGAGAACCCCAGGAAGGTTCCAGCCACAGGAACTGCCAGCCTCATCACAATATCTAGGACAGGTACTCACTTTAATGCAAGTATTTATAATATATTTGATTATATATGTATACGTATCAATAAACATATATGTGCATGAATATGTGTATATACAATAGAAAACAGGGATCAGACAAGTTGGTTTACATGATATAAAATGTTATTATAATGATAAAATAATCAAAGTTCCTTTTAAAAATACAACTGAAGAGAAACAGCATTTGTCACTTGAACAAATATTACAACTACAGCAGCTGCAGTGTAGAGATCATTAACATTAGAATACTACTACTTACATAATACTTACTATAGGCAGAAGAGATCACAGAGTAGTTTACAAAAATGCTGCAATATCATTATCCTCATTTAACAGAAAATTAAGTATAAAGATGTGAATTGCCTTAGAAACAAGAGTCAGAACCAGAAGTAATGCACAGACCTTTTGATTTCCATTCTATATCTGCCATAACTTTTAAAATTAATCAGAACTACTCACAATAAAGAATCACATACATATAATTTAATTGGTCTTAATTGTTTATGTACATTTGAAAGAAAGAACTCAATTGACAAAATGCAGATTGCAAAACACGTTTTGAAATAGTCATATTTTTTTCCCTGACAGCTGTTGGCTTACTTTCCTCCAAGATAAGCAGCTCACACGATACCATGAGAATATGAAAGTGAATATCTAACTTCAGACAGAAATTTTACATATTTTAACCTGCATTAAGACTTAAGAATGACTTCTATTCTATGACTCAGAAGTAACTTTGCAAAGTTCATTCTGTACTTTTCAGTATATGTATTGCAGCTGCTATAATTTGTGGAATAATAATTGAGCCCATCCCCGAATGCATTTTTATCGAGGTTTTCCGGTGATCTGGGGGTTCCCTCAGCAGGAAAACTCTCCGGAAGCAAGCAGCCAGCCACTGGGATAGAGTGCTCTCACAGGGTAAGACAGGGCAAGAACTGCGGTGGGTGCAGAGCCGGAGCAACCCATGCCTCTATGCAAATGCACAGAGCTTGGGCAACA
>VXBP01006260.1:75781-142943 GCA_013400115.1 Rhinopomastus cyanomelas | reverse complement strand
AGGGGGAGAATCACCTCCCTCGACCTGCTGGCCACACTTCTCCTGATGCAGCCCAGGATCCGGTTTGCCCTCTGGGCCACAAGTGCACACTGCTGGCTCATGTTGAGCCTCTCGTCCACAAGCACCCCCAAGTTCCTCTCCTCAGGGCTACTCTCCAGCCAGTTACTGCCCAGCCTGTATTCGTGCCTAGGATTGCCTCGACCCAGATGCAGGACCCTACTCTTGATCTTGTGGAATCCCATGTGCATGGCTTGTACCCACCTCTCCAGCCTGTCCAGGTCCCCCTGAATGGAATCCCTGCCCTCCAGCATGTCTGCTGCACCACACAGCTTGGTGTCATCAGCAAACTTGCTGAGGGTGCACTCAATGCCTCTGTCCACGTCACCTACAAAGATGTTGAACAAGACTGGTCCCAGAACATAACCCTGAGGGACTCCGCTTGTCACTGGTCTTCACTTGGACATGGATCCATCGACAACCACTCTCTGGGTGCAGCCATTAAGCCAGTTCCTTACCCATCTAATGGTCCACCCATCAAAGCCATGTTCCACCAGCTTGGAGACCAGACCAGCTCGCTCGCCTCTCATCCAGTAATGTTGTGACCTGTTCATAGAAGGCAGGACTTGCTCTTGGTGAAGCCACGCTGATTGTACCCAGTCACCTCTTCACTCTTTTCCTGTCTCAGTAGTGCCTTCAGGAGGATCTGCTCCATGATCTTACCAGGCACAGAGGTCAGACTGACTGGTCTGTAGTTCCCTGGCTCCTCCTTCCTACCCTTTTTGAAAATAGGAATGATGTTTCCCCTTTTCCAGTCAGTGGGGACTTCACCAGACCGCCAGGACTTTTGGAATAGAATAGAGAGGGGTCTAGCAACCTCATCTGCCAGTTCTCTCAGTACCCGTGGGTGTATCCCATCAGGTCCCATGGACTTGAACACTTTCAGGTCCTTCAGGTGATCACGAACCAGATCTTCACTTATGATGGGCAGTTCCTCCTTGCAGTCCCTGCTATTGTTTTCCATGACTCTTGGAGTGTGGCCTTTGCAGTGAAGACTGAGGTNATCAAAGTCTGCACGCCCAAAGTCCAGGGACGTAAGATTAGAACACTTTATCCTGGTTGCCCTGAGGATTTTAAATTCAACTTTTTCATGGTCACTGCAGCCAAGGCTGTCCCTGAGCCTCACATTGGTCACCAGCCCTTCCCTGTTGGTGAGAACAAGGTCCAGCATAGCACCTTTTCCTGTTGGTTCCTCCAGCATTTGGAGGAGGAAGAAATTAGTAAATTACATTCTCTTTGTAGAGAGCAATTTGTATTATGTTTTACTGGAGAAGTAATGCAAGTTTCTGTGACTCCTTTATTCTCAGAGTACAACAGATTCCCTTTTACTTTTTCCTTTGCTTTCAACAGAATGTCCATTTAGTCTGCTTAGCAATCCATAAACTTCACATTTACTGAATAAGTATGCAATCAGGCTAACTGTCAGTGGTCAGAGTTTACTATTTATCTGCTATAAATTCATTGTGCAAGCGATACAATTTTTATCGTAGGAGGGATTACAAATTTGTTATTGAAAACACGGGCAAAAATATTTTCACTTTATATTCAGCAATTCCAACCCAAAATTGCAGTAGTCTGGATATTGGAAATTTCATTGTCTCTGCCATTTCAGTTTTAAAGACCTAAACTCAGACTCACATTCACTGCCTTTCAGGTTCACATGGAAATCACAGTTGCTTGATGAAGCAGCTTCTGTTTTTTTCATACACTAAACCAGTAACAAATCTGCTTTCCTGGCTCAGACAGTTGATCAAAGTCATCAGAGTGCAGACCATGAAGATTACCAGCACTGAACTCTATCACTCTTGACTAACAATGAATTGTGTCAAAATTCTTAAAGCATTTTATGCCCCTGTGTTTTGTTTGTTTTTTGATCAGTGGCATGCTGAGTGGAAAACAGTTTGGAAAAAAAAAAGGAAAATAATAGTTTATTTGCTAGAAATGATGACAAATAGTTAGACAGTCTAACCTAATAGCCTCAATGGTACAGAGAGGACAGCAGGTTTAACTGCCTGTCCAGCCTAAGAACATAATTTTTATGTGTGCCATCAATCTTTTTCTGCACCTTCATGTTCCTTAACCATGTAGTCTGGCCCTGCTGGAAACTTTTACTTTTTGTTTCTCTTCCTCTCATCTCAGTCATCATATTTTATGCTGAAAAATATTTTTCCTTTTGACATTGATAATCGCAGTCTAGGTTTTAAAACAATTTCCTTCTGCCTTCACAAGAGGCTATCTCTTGAGCTACTATGCAGCTTCATGTCCCTGTTCTTTTTCATTCACTTTAAATGTCTCAAAAATTTTCTGCCGCAGGGCTAAGGATTTTCTGAGGTGCATCTTGAATTACTTAAAACAGGTTATGCAGGGTTCTGTCTGTAAAATCAACGGACAAGGGTTAGTTCACTTGAGAAATGGTTGTGTGTCTCAACCCAAACTAATACCATGTTGATCAGTCTACAGCTGCTTATTTCTTAAATGCAGTTTCGTAAGTAGTAAAATTAAAAAATACCATAAAACATATAGGGTGCCGCTTTATTTCACTTTATTTTCTTCTGCTTCTACATCTGGGCAACTCAGGCCCATTTTAATCTTTTCTCTGTAACAGTTTGGCCTAAATAGACTCTGATGCATTTAATTAGCATATACATCTTTATCTTTGTGAATCTTAGCCTGGAATGAAGCCCAAGAACTTGTATCTGACTATAAATGGGCTGACTTTTAAGGTTCAACCAGGTCAGTAAACATTTAATACACTGCTAGGAAGTGATAAAACATCTCCTTGTCCCAGTGCTGCCACTTTCACACACATTGCACTCAGAGTTGTTAATAAGGCCATTCAGCATCACCACTCTACACAGAGCTTCTAAAGTCAATACCCAAGCAAGCCATTCATCAGAGCTGTAATTTACCTTCTAACACCAGCACACTGCCTTTGGCAGCTCTTTGAATGCCTAATGCTTCAAAAGTGTGCTGTATTACAGTGTGAAAAACAAGACTGAAGGCAAAATCTTGAAACAATAATTACAGTAGGTTCAAAGAAACCACAGACATTTATAGCAGTCATTTACCTTACTTTATTAAAAATAAAAATTAAGACCGTTCTGTGTTACAGTCAGACCTCTGAATATATCTAAATAACCTCAGGACTTAAGAACGGGAGCATCAGAAAGGCCTCTGTATGCCAGACTGAATGTCTTACCTAGGCTGATATAATGTCTTTGACAATACCCACAAATGGATGTGGAGGCAACACTATAAATGAAGGGAAAACATGTATTCTACCACAAATATTGCTATCATCAAGCAATCTGTGGTTCAGGAACTCCCTGAACCAGAGAGGGTGTTTTGTATTTAATAACTTTTGATGGATTCATTTCCCACTAACTTACCCAGTCTTCTCCAGGAAGGAGATAAAACCTGTAGTCTTTTCATTTTCCAACCTTTATTTCTGGGGAAAACACTGGCTTCATCGCACAAAGGCAGAAATAACTGTAATGTTGTTATAGCAGCCAAGTGGCCTATAGCTCCAGTGTGGAATGACAATGGTAACTTCACATCTCCTGGTATAAATGTGTGACACCACAGCTACACATTGGTAATGGAGTGGGACTCACTGTTGCATTCGACAATTTTGCTGTGTTTAGTTGGGTTGGTTTTTTTTTAATGGAAAAAGTTAAAAATACCTTTAGTGAAATACTTGAGAGTTGAATCTTCATATCTTTTCATTGTGCATAAAACATTGCATAGTCTTCTACATCTGGTGTAATGCCTACATCAAACTGGGGCTGAGCTAAGGGGATTTCTGTTTGCTGGTTCCACGTGGAGCAAGATTAAATCTCCAGCCTGCCTAACTTGGTAATTTTTTATTTTATTTGTAATGAAAATATCAGGAGAACTTTATGCAACTTGTCTCTGATTAGTACATGGCACATAACTAGAGTGAATTGAAGCCATGCCATACTTGGTGGGTAGTGAGCAGTACTTCAGCATATCTGTGTGGAGGGAAGGAGAAATGAAGTAACAGCAGCTCTGATGCCAGGAAGAGTGCTTCTCCATCTATCAACTAAAAAATGGGAAAAGTATTGCTACAAAAGACTCTATACATTTCTTAAATAAAGCAAAACTTAGCTAAAACCTAACTGCTTAAGTTAGAAACATCTCAAGATGTAGTGTGATAAAGCAATGTGTAGAAGTTATGTTCTTGTACCACACACACAAAGGTCAGACAGCATTCTCAGTCTGTATTGCCACAGGCTTACTGTTCTGTGTGAGACTGCTGCTTAATTATCAGTTTTTGTTTACAGGGCAAATCCAGTGATACATATGCTGGAGCATATATAACAGAAACTACACTTCTGCTACCCTTGACTTGTCCTGTGTATTGCTGCCAAGTATAGCCAAATAGGTAAAGCATTTCACTTCCACACTCTCTAAGAATCCTTGGCTCAGAAAAGTAGGTTGTTAGCCCATGCTGAGTTTCACACAATTGCTCATTTCAAACTGTATTTGACATGTCTGCACAAGCTCTCTTGACTACACAAAGATGCTCCCTAATGAGGTAGCTCTGTAAGGACACAATGGCAAACTGCAGAAAAAAACCAAACCAGTTTCAAAGCTGGGCTTTGAAATAACTTGAAATTATGTACACAAACTCTCAGAATTGGATGAGTAATAACTCTCAGCTGAAGACCTCAAAGAATTGATGTAACCGATATTTCATCTCCTCTTAATGAGGCAAATACTAAACATAAAGCCACGTTCCGCTGTAATGCACAGCCTTGAGCTCCTGTCCGTGTTCGTTCTTGCTTCTTACAATCACAGTGATAAGTAATATACTTGGAAAATGTGTTTGAAAAGGTTGTGGGAATAATCACAGTTGGTGAGCTCTGCCAGGTGTGCTGATGGAAACCTTTTTGTAAGTATCTGTTCATTAGTCTTATTCAAACGTTGATCGGAAAAAAAATGTCCAGCTTTCTAAAAGCTTGGAGCCCTAATCACTTCTGTATCTAGTAAGCGGCGTATGTGCCTACAGTGTAACTTCAACAGAACTTGGTGCAATGTTTTAATCTTGAAACGGCCTTTTTTTTTAAAGAAATATTTTTCTCCAGGTCTCAAATTCACTGTATGCACATAAGATCAGAATGATCCTGGATTCGTATGTACTGAACATCTTGTGCTTTGGAGTGATGCTGTGGGGTCCAGGCCAGCATTAGGACCCTAAAGCATACTTGAATAAGCATGCTGCACACAGGGCGATGCCTCTTTCTTATGAGCATTCTGGAGGTGGAAGACCTCATTCCTCTCTCCTCCCCATGCAGTCAATAATATCTGAGTTAAGTATGTGGCTCCCCCTCCAAGCTTTAAAAGCATCTCAACATATGGCACTAGATTTCACCGAAGTTTATATAATGCCTCAGGACATCCAGAAAACATGAACCCTGTACAGTTCCCTGGGATAGTTCTGAATGAGCTAGCGAAAGAGAGATAAATTTGTGCAGCCCAAAGCTTCTTTTAGACTGATTGATCTTGCTTCCATGGTACAGAAAACCACAGCAATATCGATTTCAGGACCTAAGACAACACCTTGATTGATAGCTTAGCTAGTGCTACATTTTCTGTAAATCTGTTGAAGAAATTCTCAAATCTATTTTGAATCTGTTTTTCTGATAGGAAAAGATTAGTTTCTTGTAGTGTGATGGCATGATGAAATAAAGAATAAACTACTGCATTACTAGTCACATGAGCAAATACTATAAATGAATTATTTCCAGGACATATTCTTCTAGTGTTTAGATTTTACAGGCTTAAGCATTGAGGATTTTGGCACAGCATACTTTTCTAGCTACATTAATAATTTGTAAATTTATTGCATGATCAAAATTTATTTAGCTTGTAGTTTCTTCTAAACTCTAAGCTTAACATTTAAATGAATTCTTCTCTATTCTTCATTGCAACTACTGTGGTTAACATGATTTGAAAACACTGGACAAAGATGCTTTAAAAAATATTTAACATTGCGACAGGATACTTCAGGGCATATGTGATTCAATATCCTAAATCACTCACTACTATACATCATCTGAAGCTTTGTAATATTGCTCAAGTGCAAGCTATTCTACATGAATACTTCACTAATTGTTACTTAATGCATTCCCCAAAATACTGTTCAACGAAGTAACTTACAAATTATAACATGTACTATGGTAAAACGTTCACCTTAATGCTACAAAAGCAAAAATAAAACACTAGCAGAGTAGGAAACTCGATGGCAGCAATGGCAATGCATCATAGTGTCGTGCTAATCTTAAGTATGACCCAAAAAGAGAATGCATGTCTAAATGCCTGCAAAGACAGCACTAGGAACAAAATATATTTGGAATTGTATTAATGACAGAAAGTCTTTTTGGACGCGACCCTGCATTTACCATTACATCTAGCAGAAACTATTAGGAAAACTCTCTGTAAAAGGCAAAAATTACTTAGTCCTATGCCTGCCAGTATTGGGAATAGTTTTTTTGTGGTTTTATTTGTAGTTCATCTGTCAGGCCAAAGCATGAAACATTGCTTACAATTCAGAATGACATGATCTGTCTCCTTCTCAGGGTGAAACCTGTCTTTGTGTAGATGGCCAGCATAGATATAACTCACATATAAACTAATAAAATTGTATCATCGAACAACAAGACTAAATGGTAGTGTTTGTGTCATCCTGTTTAGGTTAGCAGACTCTGTGACACTTTAGTTAATGGAACTGCAAAGCAGCACAAACTCAGCTGGAGGATAATCTTAATGTTAATTTGGAGGCACACATGTAGCACAGTTGTAACTGGAAGCATTTCCTATCTCTTTCTGATGTAAGAGGAGGTAGATACTTCTTTTATACATTCCACTGCACTGTTCCAAGTGGTCAGGAAATTGCCAGGCTGTAGGTCCCTAACAACTGAACTCCTCTCCCTTTCCTCTCCCTCTCCAATCCCTCTCATCTCCCTCCCCTCCCGTCCCCACCCCTTTTCTTCTTTTATTAAAAAACATTCAGTATCCTTACCATAAACTGAATGTAAATCCATCAGCATATTGTATCGGATGTNGTGTGCTCTTGTGGCCAAGAGGGCCAACAGCATCCTGGGGTGGATTAGAAGAGGGGTGGTTAGCAGATCAAAAGAGATTCTTCTCCCCCTCTACTCTGCCCTAGTGAGACCACACCTGGAGTCTTGTGTCCAGTTCTGGGCTCCTCAGTTCAAGAGGGATGTGGAGCTGCTGGAGAGAGTCCAGTGTAGGGCAACGAGGATGATGAAGGAGGTGGAGCACCTCCCTTATGAGGAGAAGCTGAGGGAGCTGGATCTCTTTAGCTTGCAGAAGAGGAGACTGAGGGGTGACCTCACTAATGTCTATAAATATGCGAAGGGTGTGTGTCAGAAGGATGGAGCCGGGCTCCTCGCAGTGTCATCTAGTGATAGGATGAGGGGCAATGGTTGTAAGCTGGAACATAAAAGGTTCCACATAAATAGGAGAAGGAACTTCTTCACAGGGAGGGTGATGTAGCACTGGAACAGGCTGCCCAGGGTGGTTGTGGAGTTTCCTTCACTGGAGACATTTAAGACCTGCCTGGACATGTTCCTGTGTGACTTGGTCTAGGTGATCCTGCTGTGGCAGGGAGATTGGACTGAATGATCTTTCAGGGTCCCTTCCAATCCCTGATGATTCTATGATTCTATATTTCTGAAATTCATGTATCAGTGACCTTCCTGGTATATCTCTGATACACGTTTTGAGCCTACTCCTTTTTAAATCAGTTTTATAATTTTCCATAATAGCCACATTTATTTCTATTTCTCAAATAGTCATATTTCATCAAACGTCATCAATGTATTTCTATTATAGTCACAAACAGAGTCTGTGACTACAAATAGAAACAAGAATTTAAACTTCTTTATGGTTGTAGCATTTTCACACTTGGAAATGTTAAATACTAAATAAATAAACCTTAACAAATGCTTACTGTTCCTCTTCTGTATTTATAGGTGAGACGTGTGTAGTGTTTTTCAATTAATGACACAGTTCAAATGGGTACAGAAACTTGTCCCTATGCCTACAGCAACACTGTCAGTGGCTACATGCAGGTGTGTGCATGTTTCCCAGAACCTCGCCCACATGCTGGAATGCAAACACACAAAAAGTTCAACAGGATGTGATTTTAGCTGACTGCCTGCTCTGCAGAACAAAATTTACATACACATCTAGTTTTAATTTAAACAAAGGCAGGAGTCTTATAATAATTCCTTGGTTTATCTTAATATTTTAAGGGTAACAATCTAATTTTTATCATGTCTGCAATGCTGGCACAATAAACCAGCCTAGATTTATAATGTATTTCAATTATTGATGCTTAAATTAGATGATGGCAGAGTCTAGCTTGACTTCAGGAAGGCATTTGACACAGTCTCCCACAGCATCCTCGCAGTCAAACTGAGGCACAGTGGACAGGATGATGGGGTAGTGAGGTGGATCATGAACTGGCTGCAGGACAGAAGCCAGAGAGTAGTGGTCAATGGGACAGAGTCCAGCCGGAGGCCTGCATCTAGTGGAGTGCCACAAGGGTCAGTACTGGGACCAGTCCTATTCAATCTATTCATTGATGACTTGGATGAGGGATTAGAGAGTACTGTCAGCAGGCTTGCTGATGACACCAAGCTGTGTGGTGTTTCTGACACCCCAGCAAACTGCTGCCATTCTGCCAGACTGGGACTTGGTGTAGGTGATGCTGCTGTGGCAGGGAGATTGGTCTAGATGATCTTTCGAGGTCCCTCCCAATCCCTAAGGTTCTGTGACACTGTGATTCTGTGATTGTGATTCTGTGAATTTAACAAGGAGAATACCTTTCAATTCCATTTTCTACTTCACACATACTTTGCACCATATTATTCAAAAAAAGTACTGTGTGATACAGTATGATTATGTACAAAACTACATTAAGAGAGCATTCAGGTTACATCCTCTAATCAGAAAGTGCCACTAACACACTGTTACATGTGAATAGATTTTAAGAGGAAGAGCTTATAAACAAATGTTTGGAACAGTGAAAAATATATTAAGACTCCTGTGGCCTGTTTAACAATTGCCACAAGCAGTTGAAAATTATACAGACCATTACATTTCAACAGCATCAGTCACCCCAAAATATTTGTATTCCACGTTTCTGGGCAACCTCTTCAAAAGAGGGGTGCAACCACCAGCACTATCCTACTACATGGGTGGAGACATGGGGACTTTCCCAAAGCCATGTAGGACAACCCTTGACTGTTATGAAAAATGCCATGGGATATTACTGCTTTTTCAGAACAGGCAGGACTTTATTTTTAGTAATTTCACTTGTGTGAAAACCCTGCAGTTAGTAAGCCACCTGGAACTCTGTGTGCTTACCTATGGTAGAGGTTCTCCTTCAAGTAGCACTTGAAATCAACAGTTCTCACTGCAAGCCTAACTTGAAGGTTATGCTATCAGCAGTCAGGACTTGGTATTAATCTGCAAACATTTATACTGCATATACAATGGCACTGAGAACAGTCAACTGCGTGCAGTGCGTGGCGGCTTGTCACACAGATTAATGTCTCCAGCTAAACGATTTTTTTACCTCAAACCGTAGACAAAGGGTGACATTATTGCAACTGCACATTTAGTAACCTACCACTTTGTTAACTGCTACAATATCTTCACAGATCAGCCTGAAAAAGCTGGGGAACTTTAACTATTTTTTTCATTCCAAGCACTCAATAGGAGAGTCATGAATAGTGTATTCATAGCTCTCTTGGTATTCTTTGCTGCAGCCATTGGTTTATTGTGTATGAGAGGTCATCTGCTTTATATGGGCAACATTTTCAGTTCAGGACAAAGTTGAGTTTATAAAGATAGAAAAATAGTTTTTAAAAAAGATAATTTGACTCTGTCAACACATTTTGAATGTGTTTTTGTTTTTAAAAAACTGAGCTCTCTAGGCCAAGTGGTATCTCCAGTATCTCATAAACTCAACTTTTTTAAGTCTAGTAATCATAAAACTGCTACTGCAGAGCATGGCTTGCAGGCACTCAAGTTTAAAGCCTATGATGCTTCTAGTGACTTTGTTACTTAACAACTGAGATTTGAATAAGCACTAGTGCAAGAAGATAAGCAAAACCTCTCCTCTCTCAACTGAGCTGGGCATTACTCAGTGAACTGCTTTTTTAAGGTAATTCCCCAGTCTCTTTTAAAAGTTGCCATAAATACTGAATTTTTAGGTTATTCCCCTGATGTCACCTTCCTCCCTGGCACCACTGAGTTTCTATTATTAGGCCCCATGAGATATCCAATTGATGGCCATCTTCATGGCATTAGTACTTGCCAAAAAACTGAGACTATAGCATCTAGTAATTTCACAATGAGGTTGTAAAGAGAACAGTACAGCAGTTCCTGATCTGTTGGTGGTCCAGCAAAGTTTATTAGAGGGGATGATAACATCACAGCAGCTTACACAGATATACAATCAGCTATGATGGCCTTTGGTGGAAACAGCACTACAGGGCTTTACAGCCCGATACACCCTTACAGATGCAGTCACCTGACAGTTTTGCCCAAGAAACAGATGGTTGGAAACATTATTTTATCCTTAAACTGAGGCTATGGTCTGAATTCAGAAAGTTCCCCTGCCTGGACTATATGAACAGTCAACATAAAGAGTAATTATTTATCTGCCTTCATCCTAACCTAGGAAGTTGCCAAACAATTGGAGGAGCATGAGAAAGAAAGCAGACTGGCTAAGGGTCAGAGACTTACATAAGGTCTTGAGGTTCTTATTAATCACTTTTTTGAACATCTCTTTGAAAACTGGACCACGGAAAACCCATCTGAGTCATCAGTGATTAATTTTTTTTTTTTTTTTTGGTGTATGCAACCGTACACAGGCTCGTGGGGTGTGCCCCATAATGGCATGTGGTATTCAGGGTGTGAACAACCTTCAGGGTCTGTCCAAACAGGATTATTTCATCTCTATTGAAGCAGCAGAAAATGACAGATGAAGAAAAACTTTATTGAAGAAGCACAGTACAAGCGAGAAGGACACGCAGGGAGAAGCAAACAGTTATTAAAGTTCAGTAACTGTATTATACTATATACACGGACATATTATGAATAACACTAAAATAGAACAGTAAATTAATTTTTTTCCAGATACACAGTCTTAGAACTAGTCAACTAAAGGACACTTAAACTACTAACATGCAAAATCGTTTCTTTTCCTTGTGGAAACAAAAGCGTATAAATGCTTTATCGCCGGCTATTTTTCAACTTGTGTTACACACCGGCCCCAATGTTACCTGCACAGAGGAGCTGTATTTTATTGTGCAGTGCCATCTCCTGACCCTACGATACAGCTGAAAAGGTGCTCGGTACTGGCACACACCGCAGAGCCGCCCACTACACACTGCAAAGGAGCCGCCTGGCACACCGAAAAGCCTCAAGTGCCGTCGTGTTCCAAAAGCAAACTGAGGATCCAGCCGAACGCGCTCCTCACACCGGCCCTGAGCTTCAAGGGCAGGTCACGCCGTGCTTCGGCCGCGCTCGCTCGTCGACTCCGGGCACAAGGGGCACGGAGAGGCCGCGGCCTCAACCGCTGCGCTGGACGGTTCGCTCAAGTGGTCCGCCGCCCCTCGCCGGGGGCACTGCTGGCTACAGTGGGTAAGGGCTGACCCCGCGGCGAGTGTCGGGACGTTTTGCCCGGCCAAAGGAAAATTCCAGCCGAGAGCAGCAGCCGTAGGCCCGCTGACAGTCCGCGACTGCCACTGCGACGGAGCCGGGGCAAGAGCCGAGCGCAGTCCCTCACCGGCCGACTGTGGGGCTGCCAGCGGCGGGTGTGTGGAGGCGGGCAGGGAGGGAGGGAGGAGCCGGGACAGAACAGGGACTCTCTGTTTCCTCCGAGGGTGCCGCAACGGGGCGAGCTCCGCGGTTCAAGTTTCTCGCCCTGAAGTTTTTGGGTTTTTTTGCTTTTGCGTTTTTTTCTCCCCTCTGGCCAAGGTGCGTTTCGGTGAGTGGACCTGGCGGGGCCATGTACAGGGCTGCAGCTGCCCGCCGGGTCCGCGCTGCGAGCGTTGGGAAATACCGGTGTGCGGGGGAGAAGCGGCGGTCGGGGCCGCCTCCTCGGCCCGCCCCGAGCAGGTGAGGCGGGAGCCGCGGCGCGGGCGGGTCCCGGCCGCTGTGCCCGCCCTGTCCCGACAGCCGCGCCACCCCGGCATGGACGGCCGCGCTCCGCCGGCGCCCTCCGCGCCGCCCGTGGGGTAAGCCCGGCTCCGCGCATGGATGGGGGGGGGCTGAGGCGCTCCTGGCTCCACAGGGGCAGCTGGCAGAGAGCTACGGTTGCGTCGTGCCGTGCGTGAGGCCGGGCGAGGTGCGGCGTTGGCGGCGGTCCGGGACGGGGACGCCGATACTGGGCGCGTCCGACTGCGGCGTTTGGGGGCGGTCAGGGGCGATTGGCGGTTCCCAGCGCCTTTTCACCCGCCGAAGCATGGTGGGAGCGCGGCGGGAGCTTCGTGAGGGGCCGCGGCCGAACTGGCGACGGGGTGTGTGGGGGGACGGAGGCAGATGGAATGGCGCGACCGTTAAACGGCCCCGGCGGGAGCGGCAGGGACAGCAGTAGCGAGCCCGGCAGCGCTTCGGCTGTTTCCCCCAACCGAACTGCTGGGCTGCAGCACTGCCAGAACCTAGCACCGGGGTCCTGCCGGGAGAGGTTTGTGGTCGAGATCGGCCCGTCTGGAAATTCTCTGTACGGCACAACATGCCGGTGTGACAATCTGTGTGTGCGGCGTCTGTCTACCCCTTTCCGATGTGGCGCCGATGAACTGGGCGCTTCCCAGTGCTCTGGGAACTGCCCACACTGGGAGAGAAAAAAAAAAATCAACCAGCAACATCTGCTGGGAGAAGTGAAAGGGTTGGATTGTTTGCTTTGAATAGGATTTTTTGTTTGTTTTCCAGTGTTAGGCGCCTCTGACGAATTGTTTACACTCTGTCAGAAAGTGCAACCTTAAAGAGTGTGTTTTTAAATCTGAGTAAAACCACCGCAGCGGGAGATCACGAGAAGAAGGACTTCCGCTGAGTTGTCAGGTGTGTTTGAAGAAAACTAGTGCACGCTATAACTTCAGTAGGAACTTTAGGGTTTCAAAATATCGCCAGGAGTGTTGGAGTTACCTGTAAGTACAAGGGACATGATGCATGGTGAGTCTAGTTTAAACATGAAGGTGTTCTTGAATGTCTGTATTAAACTAAAAGATAGATTAATTGGATTTCTGACCAAGGACAAGCAGGTGCAGTAAATGGTAATTTCTGGCAGTATTTGCAGTAGTGATGCGATTGAAGTCATGGCTGCAGGGAAGGTGGGAGACTTGTAGGCAATGGCTATTTGTTCACTCAGGGCCTTGTGGCTTCAGTGTTTATGTATGGTCCCTGAAAGACAAACTCTTTATTGTTAATCAATGTAGAAGATATAATTAGAGTGTAGATAATTACTATGTTTTTAAGACTGGGTATGTAACTGCATTTGAAAGGACTGATTGTAGGATAATAAAACATGATGCCAGGTTGGAAAGTGACTAAAACAGTATGTCTTGGTCCTCAGTTTTACTTGTGGGCAGGAACATGAAAACAAGCAAAAAGGCACAATTAAAATTTTGGTTGTTCTGACAGATTTTCTAGGCCTGTTGCCTGCCATAAAGCTGTTGGTTATAGTGAATTTTGGCTGCTGCTTGACTTATCTAAGTCAGGAAAAGTAGTCTGTTCCTGTAGTGTGACTTCAAGCATCTGTCAGCATTCATATCTGTTTTGAAAAATATGTAGCTAACAGCAGTGCTCATTTCTGTTAGCCCTGCAGATATATTTTCAGGCCTTTTATCAGCTGCTCCATTATAATTTGGTCCTTAGGAAATCAATTTACCCTTCCTTTCTTGTTACAAGTTACTGGCAGTCTTAATTAGTTCCTTAAGATGGTCTCATTTGCTTATGTAAATTCTGGATTTAAGGAATAAAAATCAGTATCCTGATTTATTCTACAGGCAAAAATGTCAAGTCCCAGTTTACTGACAGTAAACATACAGACATTCACAGATATGTTTTTGAGTAGTAAGCAGCACTGCAGTTCTCTCTCTGAGATGAGAGGAAAAATTGTGCCATCTAGAAAGAATTTCAGTAAAATACTTTTCGGTAAAAGTATTCCCAGGTGATGTGAGACTGCATTATATCTCCTCTTGTCTAGCCAGGTGGGGCATGTTGCTAACATGCAGCTAAAAACTGTTTAGCAGCAGATGTGTTCTTAAATCCCTGTTTGAAGTTTCCTGGTGTAATTACTGATGATGCTTCACAGCTTAGAAAGTCTGCGAACTGGCAAGAAGGCTAGAGGTGTTAAGAAGTGTTCCTTGAAGTTTTTAAAGCACTGTTTGCTTAGCCCTGGAACTTCTTTATCTCTTACTCATCAGTGGCTCTTCAGGACAGAATTTTGTTATCAGCTCTATGAGGATAAGCTTTGCAAAAGGTTCCTGGAAGGAAATACTTTTTTTTTTTTTAAATGCAGAATTATGCTTTTCTGTGGAAAAGTTGTTAATTAAAACTAGTTGAGGATAAAATTGTTTGCTTCAGTTTTGGGGAAAAAGTATGCTGGTGAAGTGGAACACCTCCCTTATGAGGAAAGGCTGAGGGAGCTGGGTATCTTTACCTTGCAGAAGAGGAGACTGAGGGGTGACCTCATTAATGTCTATAAATATGTAAAAGGTGGGTGTCAGGAAGATGGAACCCGGCTCTTCTTAATGTCATCTAGTGATAGGACAAGGGGCAATGGGTGTAAGCTGGAACACAGGAGGGTCCATATAATTGTCAGATGGAACTTCTTCATAGTGAGGGTGACAGAGCCCTGGAACAGGCTGCCCAGGGGGATTGTGGAGTCTCCTTCTCTGGAGATGTTTAAAACCCGCCTGGATATCTTCCTGTGCAACTTGGTGTAGGTGATCCTGCTGTGGCAGGGGGATTTGACTAAATGGTCTTTCGAGGTCCCTTCCAGTCCCTAATGTTCTGTGATTCTATTATATTCTCATTGTACATAATCAAGATAAACTAGTGAAGGTTTTTTTTTTAATAACTTCTACTGGAATTATTTTTTATTAATGTGGTGAATAGAAACTGTGCCCAGTAACTGCTGGAATTGTTTTGAATATGGTGAATGGAAGGTGGGTATGACACATAGTTTCTCTTGGTGGCAGAAAAATCTGAGCTGGACCTATTTTTAAGGCATTTGTAGCTCATCTCTCTTGCCTTCAGTCTGAGCAACACTCATGAGAGTGTGCTTCTGCCAGGCCACTTGAGACCGTCTGGTCCTGTTCATCTTGGAGATGAATTGGCTGTGTTATGGGATCATTGGAAAATGTGTTTTAATACTTAAAAAAGTGGCTGTGGTTGGTATCCCACCCGTTGAAGTGTTTTTCTGCTGGTTCTGCATAGCAGTCCTGTATCCTGGTCTAAATAACTTTTTATGTTACCAAGTAGGCTTTTACTGTGAAGAAACACATTGCAAGTTAATAGTCTGTTAAAATACTGGACCAAATGTTGATTTAGATAAACAGAAAATTTGTTTTCTTTGCAATACTAGAATGCACATTGAGGTCCACCTTTAATTAAAGTCTAAACAGTTTGTATAATTTGCCTTATTTTATTTGTTCCCTTAAACAATACTTGAAACTATGCGCTTACTTTCAAAATAACAGCTTCTGACTTGCTTTACTTAAGCAAAAGTCCTGTGTTTTGCCATTTTCCTTTTGTGTGTCTAGTGCAAACATGCTTAGGAGCTAAAGCTCCTCTCCAGAGGGTGAAGATAGAGATGGCTGTATGGGCAAGGAGAAAGCCAAACTGAGCTTTAGCTACTGCCAAGACCACTCCACGTGTGTGCCTTTGTGCTCCCATCCCTTGGCCTACTGAATGCATTTGAAGAGATTAATAAGAACAGGAGAGAAGTCTTTTTCTCATGGTTAGGACTGTCTCATAAAGTGAGAGGTGCTTTTGGAAAGAACAAGAAATTTAGCTTTTCTCTTGTGTGTGTAACCGGTTTTCATCAAATCATTTCAATTAGTTTCCAGCTCTCCAGAGGCATCAGCTGTGGCTCAGTGATGAGAACTGTCAGGCATTAAGCTTAAAATACTGGTTTGAGCTTTCTTTCTCTTGGTTGGTTCACAGCACAACCACAGGTTTGTTCACGTGTAAATGAAAATCCTTCCTGTTGTGGAACAAGACAAAAAATGTAGCAATAGCTTCATAGCAAGCGTTCAGAGCCATGCCACAGCAACAGACTGGGGAAGTGGGGGGAGGTTTGAATTTGATCCGTTCGTTGAAATTTACATCATGGCTGAAATGACTTTTATTAAATCTTGCAATGAATGAGCTATTGCTGTTAGTTTATCTGCTCTTTTACTGTGTACACATATTTATGAACAACCGCAATACCTTTTGTTCTTGTGGTACTGAAAGAGAGTGCTATCAAGGATCAGAAGTTAGGCTGGCATGGGTCAAACAAATAGTCCACTCTTAGGTGTGCTTTGTCTCTTAGACTAAGGACTTCAAGATAAATGGTTAGCTTATTTTTTCCTCCCCTCTGTGACCCTGATGAAAAAATGAATTGAGTAATAATGAAATTGAAAGAACTTTGAGAATTTGTGACCAGAGAGTTTGCTGGATGCTTGAAAACAGTTTGTGGGTGGATGCTCATCAGGAGCCTCCTGAAGGCTAATCATTCCAGAGAGTAATTTGCCAGCTGAGATCTGAACATATATGTAATAATTCTTGAGGTGATTATGTTGTTCTCTTCAATCTACCTGATTTAACCAAGGCAATGTCAAATAGCTACGCAACTCGCTGCCCTGAACTGAAAGTTGTATTTAAAAGCTGGTTTGGTTACACAAACTTCGTCAAATCTGAAGTCATAGCTGGGTGCCTATGGAGTAGTCAGTGGTAATGTTCACTGTTGGACTGTGTTGCTGTGGGAAGGAGATCAAGGAAACATTGGGGGTTGAGGAATGTGAATACTAGGGTGAAAAAAATGTGTGGGAGGGTAATACACAGATAGAGAAATCGGGAGTTATTTCAAAGCTTTGTCCAAGTGAGATAGTGTCCTGTGAAAAGTAGGAGTTAGTGAGGTAGCAAGTGCACAGAAAGGAGAAAATGTGCTTGAGGCTGGAAGGTGAGTTCCAGTGTTAATTTAGAATAGGATCTTTCATTTTTATGTTACTGGATTTATTTTGTTTGTGTTGTGTGAACTTTGAAGGACATTATTGTATTTGTGTAAACCTGACAATCACTGTGGTGAATACACACCTACGTATTGTGTGGAAGAAGAATTCATGGTAGGGGATGAAAAGCTTAGATTCCAGAGGAGACTAAAGATCTTTACAGCATTCCTGTAATCTGGCAGATCAACTAATGCTCTAGGAGTATTTCAAAGTCACAAGTAAATGTGCAGGTTTTTCTAGCTTGACTGCTTTTGCTTGCATTTACCACTGTTGTAGTTTTACGTGTGCTGGAGAGCAGCAAATGCCAGTGGACTTTTGGACTTGTACCAATGTCAGCCTGCTCAGCTAAGAAGTATTTTTTTCCCTAGAAACTAGCAACTCAATAAGATGAGTTACCCTGTTAATGGAGTAGATGGGAGGAATGCTGGGTGTTCTTTTTTATGGGTGCTTGCGAGTTAAAACAGATCTGATTGTGCCTTTTCTTTTAACGTGGCTCTCACTTGCTTCCCTAACAGCTCACCTGCTACTCTGAACTGAAATTTACATAGTTGCCTGCTGATTGAGAAAGAGTTGCTCTTTACTGTCAGTAGTTGCTTTAGTAGTACTCCTTTAGAAATCTGAGTGAAAGTCAGGGAGTTAGAGGATGACAAGAAGTTGAGATGTTGGCTCCTAGACTCCTGTAGAGTTCTGTGGCCATGCCCAGCCTTAGCACAATAAAGAGGAAATCTGTGCAGCCTATGACAATGGTGAGTTCAAAGGGGGAAACTACCCCTGCTGTTTTGAGCTGTAACAAGCAATGGAAAACTTGAGGTTTCACCTAAATTTTCTCCTTGTAAAGTCCCACAATTAAAAATGCAACTCTTTGTATTACAGTAAAATTAAATGTTTACTAACTGGAGTTCCAGTAAATGCTTTCTGACCCAAAATCTGCGTGACGATGGACTAGTGAATAAAACACTTTTTTTTTTTTTTTCATAGTTTAAGAAAAACTTTTGCATGGGAATCTTTTTAGAATTGAGACTTCCTAGACTTGTTTTTCATTTGCTGGGAGGTTATACAGTTTATAAGGGGCATGTACATTTATATCTGTCTTTTGGTGGTTGTAACTAATCAAAGTGCTGTAGGTGGTTAAATGATGGATCCCCAATCTATCTATGAAGTATCTCGCTCAGGAGATCACATGTAAGTCTGGGGCCGTCATGATTGCTATTTTCGAAGAAAGTGGAGCACATGAATATTTTTAGCCACTCATAAGCTTTCTTCTGTGAGAAAAGATTGATTTTGTTGGAAGCTTTATTTCTACAGAGGTTTTCATTGAAGAAATAGCTTCCAAGCTGGACTGTCTTAGTTGTATTTTAAAAGTAATTTCTTGCATATTTCTTCAAATATTTTTTCTGTTCTGGAAAGATAATTACTTGGTTTGGAACACAATCTTATTTAAAAATAGGCAAACCTCTTCCCCAAACAATGCAAACAATTACTCTATACTAAACAAGATGTGAGCTTGAATTTTCTCAAGTCATGACAATGGTACTGTTTTTATTCTTGGCCCTCCATCTCTTCTACAAAGTGGATTAATGAAAAAAAACCCACTCCACTTTATCTCAGACTAACAGCATTAGAAACAGGTATTTTTCTTTTAAAATCACATCCCTTTAAAATTTAATATTCATCAATATTGATTTCTTGTTCTTTTCATTGGTCTTGGATACCTGCTGGGAATTCATTTTTCCTTTGGATATTTTACCTGGCTTTTCATGTCTCTTTCAAAGAATAAGGCTCTGCACCTGGATTTCCATTAGATAACTTTTAAATGTTTTACTGTTGGAAAGGCATAAGTTGTCTCTGTAATGTGAGCTAGAGAAGGGAAGGCTTTTTGGAACACCGTATTGGGCCCCTATAAGAAAGTTGGAGACAGTCTTTTTAGCAGGGCCTGTTGTGACAAGACAAGGGATGATGGTTTTAATCTAAAAGAGGGAAGATTAGGCTAGATGTAAACACAGAATCACAGAACATTAGGGACTGAAAGGGACCTCAAAAGATCATCTAGTCCAATCGCCCTGCCAGAGCAGGATCACCTATATCAAGTTGCACAGGAACATATCCAGGCAGGTTTTAAACATCTCCACAGAAGGACATTCCACAACCTGCCTTGGGCAGCCCATTCCAGTACTCTGTCACTCTCACTGTGAAGAAGTTCTGTCTCATACTTATGTGGAACCTCGTATGTTCCAGCTTACAGCCATTGTTCCTCAGCCTACCATTAGATCACAGAATCACTCTGGTTGGAAAAGACCCCTGGGATCATCAAGTCCAACCATCTACCCTACCTTACAAGTTCACCCCTAAACCATATTCCATCAACATCTCATCCAACTGATCTTTAAATACATCCAGGCATGGTGAATTAACCACCTCACTGGGAAGCCTATGCCAGTCCTTGACCACCCTTTCTGTAAAAAACTTTTTCCTAAAAAAATTAATTGAATTGACACTGAGAAGAGCCTGGCTCCATCCTCCTGACACCCACCCTTCACAGATTTATAACCATTAATGAGGTCACCCCTTAGTCTCCTTTTGTCCAAGCTAAAGAGACCCAGGTCCCTCAGCCTTTCCTCATCAGGGAGATGTTCCACTCCATCATCCTTGTGGCTCTGCACTGGACTCTCTCCAGCAGTTGTTTGACCTTCATGAACTGAGGGGCCCAGAACTGGACACAATATGGAACTCTTTACAGTGAGGGGTCTGAAAAACTGGAACAGGTATGCAGAGAGGTGATACATGCCACATCTCTGGAAATATTCAGTGTAAGGTTGGACAAGGCTCTAGGCAACCCAATCTGGCTACTTATGTCCAGGGTTATTGGTCTAGGGAACCTTTGAAGATCCTTTCAAAACTAAAGCATTCCTTGATTTTATGTTTTGAGAAAAGGACTGCTTTTCCTATTATTTTTGCAAAATTAGTTGGTTTTGTAGTTTATGTTTCATCCAGCTTGACTTTTTTATTTTTCCTTCCAGTTTGATGTGCTGGGAGCTTTTCTAAAAAAAAGCTAGATAAGTAAGAATGTTCAAGGATATGTGCCCACAAGCAGGGCAACAGCGAAAACTTTGTGTTACTACTGCCCAGTTACTACTTCTATGTAGGAATCCCATGTTAGAAGGACAACAAGGAAGAATTCAGTGTGTCAAGTTCAGTTTATGTAGTTTTCATTTCTATTTTTCTACTTCTATATTTCTATTGTGCCACGTGTTTAATTATTACTGTATTGCTCTTGAATTTCCAAAAATGTAGTACAGTCCTTCTGTAGTGTCAAACCAGATTGACAAAAGAACTGAACGTTGAAGATAATCCTCTGATGTACTGGTTGTTTAACGTGGGGGTTACACTGTTTTTGTATCTAGATCTAGGTAGACACAGGAACCAAAATACCCATTGGTAACAACGTTGAGAAAACACATGTTTACAGCTAGGTCTGCTGAGTTACATTCCTTTCAGGCAAGAATGAAGCACACGTAATGGCTGTGAACTCAAAGGTTTGTTTAATTCAATCAGAGTGCATGCTATGCGGAGTTAAATATGAAACTGTTAGAATCATAGAATCATTAGGGATTGGAAGGGACCCCAAAAGTTCATCTAGTCCAATCCCCCTGCCAGAGCAGGATCACTTCACTGGAGAAGCCATGGAATCAGAATCACTTGGGGTTGGAAGGGACCACCTGATCATCCAGTTCCAACCCCCCCACCAAGCTGGGACACCCCACCCTAGACCAGGCTGGCCAGAGCCCCATCCAGCCTGGCCTTAAACACCTCCAGGGGTGGGGCCTCACCATCTCCCTGGGCAACCCATTGCAGGCCTTCACCACTCTCATGCTGAAGAACTTCCTCCTCACATCCACTCTAAATCTACCCATCTCCACCTTTGCTCCATTCCCCCCCAGTCCTGTCACTACACGCCATCCTAAATAGTCCCTCCCCAGCCTTTTTGTAGGCCCCCTTCAGATACTGAAAGGCCACAATAAGGTCACCTGTGAGCCTCCTCTTCTCCAGACTGAAGAGCCCCAGTTCTTTCAGTCTGTCCTCATAGGAGAGGTGCTCCAGCCCTCTGATCATCCTCATGGCCCTCCTCTGCACATGCTCCAGCATCTCCACATCCCTCCTGTAATAAGGGCTCCAGAACTGGACACAGTGCTCCAGGTGGGGTCTCACCAGAGCAGAGTAGAGGGGGAGAATCATCTCCCTCGACCTGCTGGCCACACTTCTCCTGATGCAGCCCAGGATCCAGTTTGCCTTCTGGGCCACAAGTGCACACTGCTGGCTCATGTTGAGCTNAGGCCACCAGGGTTGTCAGTTAGGATTTGCCCTTGCTGAAGCCATGCTGATTGTACCCTCTTCACAATTCTCCTGTCTCAGTAGTGCCTTCAGGAGGATCTGCTCCATGATCCTTTCTATTAACAGTTGGCTCAGGGGTTGGTGTGAACAGAAGAACTTTGGGGTCTTTAATCACAGGGAAACATTTATGGATCATGGCCTGTTAGACTCAGGTGGGTTGCACCTTTCCAATAAGGGTAAAAGGGCACTAGGCCACGGGTTGGCAGGCCTCATCAAGAGGGCTTTAAACTAGGATTGAAGGGGGAAGGGGATGGTACTCAAGCCTCCCGTGAGGCAGTAGTGGATGGTGTATCCACTCTGGAAACCAATGTCTTTAAACTAGATTTGAGGGGCGGTGGGATGGTTGATGGGCGAGCACCAGTGGGGCAGAGCTCTGATCTTAAGGAAGAACAGGTGACCTCTTGCTGTCCTAGGGTGAGATCGGAGCTCTCGGCTCGCTCCCTGAAATGCCTGAAATGCACACAGCATTGGGAATGAGCAGGAGGAGTTAGAAATCTGTGTCCAGACAGGTGACTTGGTAGTGGTTACGGAGACCTGGTGGGACAGCTGACATGACTGGAATGTGGCCATGGATGGCTACGTCCTTTTTAGAAGGGACAGGCCAGCAAGGCGGGGTGGAGGAGTTGCCCTCTATGTGAGACAGCAACTGGAATGTATTGAGTTCTGTCCAGGGACAGCAGAGGACAGAGCTGAGAGTTTGTGGGTGAGGATTAAGGGGCAGGCTGGCATTGGGGACACTGTTGTGTCCATTTGGAGGAGGAAGTTTTTATGGCTTTGAAAGCATAGAAACTTATTTGCATGGATGTATGGGTGGATTTTTTTAGTTATTTAGTTTGCAAGACAAACAAGGTGTTGGCTAGATGATGATGACTGTGTAGTAGGTGGAATTTCTAGAGGTAAAATTTCTGAAAAACCATAAATGAAGCCCTGACAGAAATGTGGGCTTTGTCAATTCTGCTTTATTTCTTTTTTTCCTTTGAAAATTCAGAAACTTTAAGCCCTCCAAAATCAGGCACTTCTGTGTGTTGAAAGTTGTACCTTGGTTCTCAGACTTTTTCTTAAGAGTTACTGCTTTCTCCATGAAAGTCATGAATGTCTGGAGACATAAACTTCTTTATATTCTCTGCTGTTCTGTGATTCATGGTCTCTCACTTCCTCTTGCCTGCAATTTAGATCCTCTCCTTCCATCCAAATGAAAAAGCAGCCTCAGAAATTCCATCCTTGGCACCCTTCTTGAGCTATTTTTACCTTATTCAAAGTACTCACTATTTGGAGAAAGTCCTGTTTTGCTGAATCTTAAACTTCAGTGTGTTACTGCTTCTTTTTAAAAAGCCTTTCTCATGGATCATGCTTAGGGACTTTGAATAATAGTATCAATTCCTAAAGTACCTTAATGGATGCAATTTTTAACATTTGGAAAGTAAAGTGCTCCTTCCCATCTGCTTTTATTGATGGAAGATGCTTTTGAAGACAACACTGTGATTTGGGTTTTTTCCCCTTTCTTTATGGGGGGAGGCTATTCCTTTGCAGTGTGTGACCCTGCCTTTAAGCTCTTTTATAGACTCTTCTGCTTTTAGCTCTTTGGATTATGTTTTGATGCATTCTTCTAAATTTTGAAGTTTTAAAAAAACCTAGCCCTTCAGCTTGGTCCTTTCACCTGTTATTTTTTTTTCCTCTATGCCTTTGATTTCTCCTCTGCCAGCTTCACCTTGAACCTATCGGTTCTTCTTTTTCTGTGTGTGACTTTGTGTATAAATAGTGTGCTTTTAACCTAGGTTAATGCATCTTATTCTCTTGTATTTACATGGAGACTGTTTTTGCTGCAGTGTTCAAGGGGAGAAGGGCTTCCCAGGCCTTTATGTATGGCACTGTAAAGAGGGATTATTGGTTGCATTTACAGTTGCTGTTCTTGTCTCCTCACTTATCTATGGCTGAGTAATGTCTTAGGCATTGCAGGACTTGGAACTGAGATATTAAAGCAGCAGTGATTGTTAGAGAGATAAAATAGGATTTATTTTATTATTTTTCTCCTTTTGGCCAAGCCAGTTTACTTATGACTTTGTTGGGCCAGTAGCAGTAATTTTTAATGTATTAGAGGCAATTAGATTTTTTTAATTTGCTGTTTGCATTACAGGACATTGGTAATAGAAATGAACTGATGGAACTGGGTCAGATGCATCTGACCAGCTCTTTAATGCTTCTCTTTTGTTTCTTGTTGGTTGGGATTTTTTTGTAGGGTTGGAGAGGGGTTTTTTTTTCATCAGATTGATACGTACATTGATCAGTGTGTTTTGAAATCTAGGTAACTTTTAGCTTTTGATTATTGTTCTGCAGTGTTGGGTGCTTGTTTCCCCCTTACCTGTACATATCCTCGAGATAGCCTCAACTTGCCAGGCAGTGCTTGATCACTTTTCTGTAAAAGTGAGGTGGAAATCTACAAGGTATGGAAAATCAAAGCATTTTATAAGCACTCTTTTAGAGCTGATTGTCAATAGAGGAGAAAAGGAGACAATCTGAAGCAGCTTATTTTGGAAAAGTGACAAGGATCTGACATCATTTTCTGAACTGTTGGAATCTCTGTTTTCTAAGCATCTTTCTTTAACTGTTCCAGTCCAGTTTCCAGAATTTCCCAAAATACACTTTTGTAATCCCCCTTAATATATAGATCTGAAATTAATAAAGGAGGAGAAACTGCTTTGAATTGTGAGTGATAAATGAAACCTTAAAATGACACAATTTTCATGGATTCTGTTGCACCAGCCTGTAAAGCCTGCCAACCTAAAACCTCCATGGGATTTTAATTTCTTTTCTTTTTAAAGGCTGCTTGCCGGCACTTAATGCAGAATAGGCTTTTATGGTAGAGTTGAGAATGTTTGGAAATAATGACACGTAACATAAATGATACAATCTCTTCCTATACAATGCTGAGCAGTTTTTTATGTTTGTTGACTGTAGATGGAGATTTTAACTTGGTGCCCTGGGTCGTCTTTTGGAAAGATTTATATGCAGTCAGCTCTGCCCCTCTGCAGAAAAGACAGATGTCGTACATGTCATCTGCACTAGAGAACTGGATTTTCTTTACACTTCCTGAATGGAGTCTGCCTGTACTTTGGCAAATTGATGCTGCCTCTGACTGTTCCTGGTGCAGAGTTGTGTAGTAGGAAGGAAGTGCCTACTAATGGTTTATTTTGTAAATAAATGTTTGAGAGCCACTTGAGAGCTTTTGAATCCTACCCCAATTACTGGGAAGTGTGCAGTTCATTTGCCAACAACATACTCTCAGAAAAATGGTTGTGTATGTAAAGCATTCTGCTGTTCAGTTATACACTGAGAGTAACTGTTCCCTTGAGTCAGTTTGTGATATTGTGAATAAATGCTCAGGGTGGTAGTAAGATCTAAAGTCTTTAGTGAAAGAGCACAGGCTACTTTATCAGAGACAGGGAGGGGTAGCTAAGCATGTGGGTAGCATTTGTTGAAATTGTAAAATTTGAATCAACCTGTTAAGAAACTTTTGAGTTCTGACATTCAGGTGAGATCCATGAGAAAACATGAATCACATCCTCGGACTCTTATAGGTGGACCAGTATCACACGCCATTGTATTTTCCCGTGGCTTTCATTGACAAATATTTTCAGTTAAATTTAAAGTACCACTGAGGAAGACATGGCTTGGTAATGTTTTATGAGAAATACTGACTCATTCCATGATCTGGTGCTGGATCTTCCCTCCTCCCCACCACCTTGTTGGTTTTTGGGTTTTTGTTTGGTTTGGGTTTTTGATAGTAGTTGAATAATTAACAGAAGTTATGTCCCTGTCTCCCCTTTTGGACAATCTAGGTGGAAGTTTCAGTCTTCTGAACTGAGTAGGTTTGTCTCTTCTGTTGAGCTGGTGGAGGAAGTTTGTTGCAGCTTCTTTATGTCCTTCAGTTCGAAGTCAGTGATAAGCTGCTTGTAATCATGGAAGCCTTGAGAAAATTCCTTTTTTCCCTTTAAGGTTACGCAAGGCTTTTGTTGTTTTAGGCTGCTTTCCCTTGCCTGCGTGTACTTTAGGATATTCTTTTAGTTTGGATATGTTTTTGAAGTGTCAGCTCAGGAGTTCTGGGTGCAAAGACAGTCTTTCTGCTTTAAGCTAGCAGCACTGTGGCAGTGACTTTATACCCATGTAATAAAAATTCAGAAAATTCTGGTCATTGTCATTTTATATGTCAAAAGAACAGCCACATCGCCATTAGCCAGAACTTTAATATCTTCTCCAGTATGAAGCCAGGGTTCTTTCCAAGGATATCCTCCTTTGGGTGGTATTTGAAACTCAGCCCTTAATTACTAGAAGAGAGAGAAAGTTTAGCACTTGTGGAAGGGTGATATAGTTTAGATTATTTGAACTTTAATAGTTTTACTCTTTAGAATGAGGATGAACTTTTCAATTTCCCAGAGTTTGGGAAATTGAAAATCAGTTTCCCAGCTGATTTTAGTGCTTTCTTGTGTCTTGTACTGCTTCTGTCATCTGTGTCGATAGCTGCCCATGAGCATTTTTTTTCAGGTGGGTTGACTGTTGTGTTTTTCACTGTCTTTAGTGTTATAACAGTATTCTGTGAAGCACTGATTTCTGCAGTTAGGTTTAAGGAAATCAGAACAAATTTTGGAGATACTTTAGCAAATAAACTCATCTGCAGCTTGCCCCTGATCACTAAGGACAAGAGTAGAAGCTCTGGTCTAGGTGATGTTCCGATCTATACATCTTGTCCCTGAAGCCCAGTTTTTTTACATGTCTTTCCACCCCTGCTGCCCACCTCCAGGCCTTTCTTTGCCAGTGTAGGCAAATTTAAGGTTCTCTGATGCTCTTGAATCAGGGTCATTACTTTCTAATGAAGTTTTCCCTGTATTGGTGCTACTTGCTGCCTTTTTGTTTCCATTCCACATTTTGCTTGAAGACAAATTGCAAAAATATATGGATGTCTCTCTTGCTCTAACTAGCAAAACATTTCTCATTTTATAAGTTTCTAGTGATTTAATGTATTCAACAAGAAAAAAATTCTTCTAAAACTGTATTGAACAAGTACAGTGGTTAACAGAGACGCTCTCTTGGTCTATTTCTGAAGTGTTACAGCATGTGAATGGCATGTTCCTGAGTGACTGCATGGTTACAGAGCAAGAGCATGTAAAAAATTCCAAATTGTATTTGGCTGGTTACTTTCATGGGTAGGAATGTGGAAAATACTGGATTTCTGACAGGATGCAGACTATTGTGATAACACAGGATATAGAATTATTAAAGACTAAATATAATAAAAACATTTTATGCATGTATTCTTTTAGGCATTTTACAGACATAATGTAAGTTATATTCAAGGAAAAAGACCTTCTAAATCCAGGGAGAACTTAACAAGATGTTTCAGATCTCAGTAATTGGTGTGTGTGTTCTACAGTCTTTATGAGATCTGGCAGCTGAGATCATTCGAGCAGTATTTCTGTTCTTTCCTCTGAAAAGCCATAAAGTGCATGTTTCTAAGTGACTTCTGGGATGTGAGAAGTGTGCTGGTTTATTCAGGTAATGTTTGTAAAACCAAGTGACATTGTCTCAGTGCACTCTGTACATCCATATATTCTATACATTAGGTTAAGTTCCATGCCAGAATTTTTGAAAGGAAAGACCACCTTCCTGAAGGTCTAGCCAGATAAAATTCTACTGGAAGGGTGCTTTTGCTCGTAATGAGAAGGCAGTCAGTTAACTGATAAATAAATCCCGTTAACAAACTGCCCAGCTGTACTTTAAGTTGAAAACAGGATGTTGGTTGTATTGCTGGAGAAGTACTGTATAAATCAAAGGATATGCTGTTATGGCTGTGCAAGGAAGCCGTGCTCCCTGGGAGTAGTTCTGTGTATAAAAGAATGATAATTGCCGTGCTTATCAAGGACTGGCAGTTCTTCGTTTCCAATTGTGACCTGGTGAATCCACCTCTAGTTTATGACTTGAAACAAAATGTTGCCAGTTATTTTAATCTCCTATTCAATTAGACAAACATAATGTAGTTATTTTTATCTCTTTATGGTTCCTTAGATTAGACGAATAGAGAACCCCTTTCCTGTGTTCAAGCCAAAGACGGTTTGCTGAGACAAATGTGGATCATTTCCTTAGGGCCTGCCAGTTCAAGTTGTGTCCACTTAGCTGTGTCAGCTGGAGATGGTCAGGTGGTTTTCTCCTTTCTCCTCTTGCCAGTGTATGACCTTTCCTTCCCTTAACATTTTTGATTTGTTTTAAGAATTCACTTACAGCTCCTTTGAATTAGTTTGACAGAGTAAGCTGGTTTTTGTTTGCAAGATCTTTTAAAATACTGACCCTGTTCCACTCAGTGTTCTACTTCTGATAATCCTGAATGCTGACTAGAAAGGTGTTGTCTTTTAATTTTGTTTTTAAAGTGAATTTAATAGTTTCTATACTTTTAACAACTATTCCAAGTCTGCTTTCTCTCTCTAGGGAGGAAGTATATAGGTTACTTCTCTGCTTCTTAATTTCCACCGGTTTATTTTTCTTTTCAGGGAAGTCATACAGTCATAGAATTGTTTGAGTTGGAAGGGACCTTTGAAGGTCTTCATCTAGTCCAATCCCCCCGTAGATCTGTAGTATGCGATACGAAGACCTAGATTTTTCTTTAAGAAATGTAAGTAAATTTCTCCTAATCAGCAGTAGCTAAATTCAGAAGAAAAGTAAGTATGTGGCCAAAGGTTAATTTGATGCTCTTGCAATATTACATGTGTTTTAATGGATTTAAAAAAAAAAAATCCTCACAACCAGAACTCTTTTGGTAGAGTGATATCACCGTAGCAGTTTGCACTAGTTAGTAGAACGTTATCAGCCTTTTTTCTATTTGTACTCCAGCACAGTTAGCCTCCCTGCAGTTAAGTCTCATGATCACAAATCAGATTTGAAACCAGTCTGTGCTGCTGATGCCTACGTGGTAGACGAACAAAGAGTCTGAGAAAGCAAGAAGGAGGCAGTAGTGTGTCAGTCAGGTGGAATTGTAAGGGAAAGCAGATATGCCTCACTCCTGAAAGAATCTTCACTCCTGAAGGCTATAGTTTTCATGGGAAGTTTTATATTCAGAAAGAGCTTCTGATTAATTACTTTGCTTATCTAGATTTCCCTGAAGTCCTGAGAAGAGAATGTTGCAGAAGCTGTTTAGGCTTATATAGCAAGGAAAAACACGTTTGTAATGTGTTCCACAAGGCATTTTACTCTCCTTCAGACTGTAGCGTGTTTGAAGTAGCAGCTTCTTTAAAGGGCTAAAGAGTACAGTTATTACGAAAGGCAGCAGAGAGAACTGGTTGCTTTAGGTAAACAAGCCACACTGCCGATGTTTGAGCTGTTTTCTAAATCACAGTTATGTTGCTGCATTATTTGTGTAGACTAGAAACCTATTTGGTCAAAAGTATTGTAGGTGAGATGCTGTCAAGGGAATCCTCTTTGAGTTCTTTCCATTATTTTTTTTTTATGTAAATGCTGATAAAATAATTTCACGTTTAAAATTGGAATGTAACTGTATGCCAGTGTCACTTGATGTGTTTTTGGTGAGGGCCTCACTGACCTGCTTCTGTGTGGAATAGGAGGAAGAAGGCTCAAAATCTTCAATTTGTTTCATGTCTTTGCTACACAGTTGTAGGAATTAACAAGGAGTAAAGTCTTCTTACTGAAACACAATGAGTTCTGTAGTGCAGACTGAGTTACACTGCACGTGCTTGGGCAGATACCCTATTACGTGTAGACACATGGAGGAAGACCATTTTCTGAGGCCAGAAACTACTTTCTCTCAAAACATATTTGTCGCTTATTTGAAAACAAAGCAAATAGCTGTTGCTCTTGATTAGTAATTTAAACCTTACTTTGGCAAGTATGAAAATTCCTCAGCAGGGCACTGGTTTTGAAGAGCTACTTATGTTCCAGTGAGAAATTTTTTAAACAGGTTCTTTTAGAACATGTGATTTTTGTTTTCATGTCAGAGTTTTTCTTCCTGATTCTGTACTACATTATCTGCACTGATTTACTCCTTTCCTCCAGGAAACACATTTGCATTAAATATCCGGTCTTCTGTTTATTTAATTCCTGCTGCTTATTACTTCCATGGGGTCCTCTTTGACCTTAAAATTAACAGAAAAAGAACTGATATCCTTGCAACTAAATCCAGAAGAATTTAAGCACAAAAAGCTGGTAAATTCTGATAATTTCTTACATTTAATCAAGCTTCCATTTTGACATGCAGAGATCCTGTAATAAAAATAAATAAGAAGATACAAAAAACCCCCATGAGGAGCATGTTTTTCATAGCACCTCTGACCCTTCGTGGAAGGGTTTAAACTCCAAGAGTCAGGGATACCAGTGTGTCCTATTGGTATTTTCACTCTTAACCTGGCCTGAGCCAGTATTTGTCTGTTTTGGCTCGCTGCCTTTTACATAGAAAACACGCCTCGTAACATAGCATTTCATAAGCCTGGCTGGTATACGCTGAATTCGACTTTAAATTGTGCTGCTGGTGTAAGGATTCTTACTGCAATTAATGCAATACTCAGCGTTAAGTGTAAGAGAGCACTCGGGGTGCGGTTAAGCTTAATCACGTGCATCAAACCCTGTGAAATGACAGTGCTAATTCTGAGTTCTACTTTGTTTCTTTGCATTGTATTATTATTATTTTGTTGGAAGTGAGGAACTGCTTAGAGATAAACCTGGTGTGATTGAGGGTGTTGATTGCAGTGCTGTCTGCTTAATGTAATTTAAGAATGACATTGGTTGAAATTGGACCAAAATAAACAGCTGCTCCAGTGAGGTGGTGGCTATGCTGGTAACTATGGTTACAATAATGACAGTCAGGAATTTTATCAGGATGCTTATGGGCAACAGTTTAAGCAGACGAGGAGGGATTGAGAATACTTGAAACCTGGAATTGGCTATAGCTCTACATTTCTTCAGAATAAAATCAGTGTAATGCTTCCTCCTTCAGTAGTGATCAGCTGCCATTTGTATAGGCCTGAAGAATCACTCTGTTGTGTCTCTTAGTTTTCTTTTTTCACGAATGCACTTAGACATCAGTGGGCTTTTGCTCGAGCGCATTGGACATTACTTTGGCATTTTGGTCTGATTTGAATGTAAGTGTCATGTTTGAAGGCAGAGGATTCCAAGAAAGGAAGATTGTTTTCATCCCTTAAGTTTCCATGAGAGGGAGTTTCAGATTGGAACTGGGTTATAAAATGCACAAATTGTTCTGAAACTGCTGCATTCGAAAACAGGCTGTGGTACCAAGGCCTGCAGCAGGATTCTTCAGATTCTTAGAAAGGATCTGCTCTGTCTTGGCAAACATACAGCTTGTTGCAGTTTCTAGTGTTGTGAATTTTATGTTGAAAAAGCCAAAACACTTCAGGTTAGTATCATAAACAAATTCTACTCTATGTCCTTGTCATGTCCCAATTGTGAAGAGAAGGGAGTGACTCAGGTTCATGGATTCATTTGGGGTCAAATTAAGGAGACTTATACCGGAAGTCCACATAAAAGTCGGAGTTTACTAAATTTTATAAGATTCTGAAGTCAGAAGGTACAGAAGTCACTAAAGTTACTAGATACTTCACTCACAGAGGAGATACTTCACTCATAGAGGAGAGGAAAAGGAGAAAGAGAGGATAGTTACAATTGCATCTCAGGACTGCTGACTCCAGCTTCCCCCTTCTGCCTTTGCTCTTGGGCTCTTCAGCTTTTTGAAGAATCCAGAGTTTCTCTGTCCATCTTCTCAGTTTCTCTGCGTAGTTGGCTTTGTGGATGGCAGGACATGTGGTGGTGGCGATAGGTGATCTGTCCCTCTGCGTCTCCTCAGCTTTGTAGAATTTTCAGTGTCTCCAGCAGTCCTTTTGGCAGTCTCTCATCGTGGCTGCAGGCTGGGGAGGGCTTGATGGTCACCCTGTACTGTTCGAATCCTTCCTTTTTATCCCCGCTGCCAGGGGTGTTTTTCTTCATTCCCTCACCAGTATGCTGGACTTTTGTTCTCAGTGTCTGAGACAAAGCTATGACCTATCTGTCCTTGAGAGAAGAGATAGCAGCTTACCATGGTCTTGGTACTTAAGCATAGTCTTGCAGATAGGTTGGCAGAGCTCCCAGGCCTGCCTGCTGCAGTGTGCCGATCTCTCCTGCCAGGTGTGTGCCTCCCCCATTACCCTGCTCATAAGTTATCTTCCATTTGCTTACAATTGTTAGAGCCATCTCGCTTGTGGTTGAGCAAAGTCTAACAGTTCTGAGGCTGGGCTCTCCTGCTATGAACTCAGATTAATCTTACACTCTGGTTAGAAGACCAGACATAACAAGACCAAGCCTCAGTACTGATGAATGTATGGAATTGTGTTTCATTGTGCTGATGAAATGAAACTATCCATCCATATTTGTTTGTGGCATGTAAGCAAGAGTATGTTTTGCAGGAGAATGGATGTAATTCTGAAAAGTACTAGACTCACTTTACTCATTTGTTCTGTTCCGTTGATTTACATGTGTTTATATTGACATATGAATGCTCAGTGACGGTGTTAAAGTTGAAGCATTTTTGACTGTTTTCTAGAGCTTAGTCTTACAAGTTCTGCATATTTTTGGATAACAATGTTGTAAATGTTGTCACTGTTGGTAGCTGCCAACAGTAGCTTAAGCAATCTGCCAAACAAATTAGTTGTGATTACACAGTTTCTTCAACACAGCTTCTAAAGAAAGCCAAGTACACAATGCCTTGAATTCCAAGTCCACAAACCAGTAAACTCAGTATACATACCTTTCTTCAGGAATCTGTGATGACAGTAGCTACTGACCGTGGCATGGAGCTTCTCAAAAGCTCAGGAAAAGCAGAAAGATTGAAGGTTTTTTCCTAATTTCAGTTTGTGTTCTTGTTCACTACCAGCCACCTCATGTAAGAAATGTGGAAGGTTGTAACTTCCAGTCAGTGTTGCCCAGTGTTATGTTGCGAGTCTACCCACTTCAACAAGTGGAGACAATTTCCTTTTTTTTTCCTTACTGTAAAATAACTCAAGAGCACTAATGGACAGCCTGAAGAGGCCATTTCACTTCTTCAATAAAGAAGGTGAGAGCTGAGTGATGTTAGGCTTATGGTTGAATTTGATGATTTTAAGGGCCGTTTCCAACGTAGTGATCTGTGATGGTGTAGTTTCCTTCATGAGTCAGCTGCATCACTTACGATTCTTTGCTATTGACAACCCTCCAATATTCTTATTAACCACTTTGAATCCCAGAAAAACAATATTCTTATTAACCACTTTGAATCCCAGAAAAACAATGGTATAGAATATTTCTGAAGGTTGCTGGATCATATTTAAACTTGTGGTCTAAAAGTTGTTTCACATATTCTGCAGTGTTACTCTGAGAGATGTATCCTGCCTTCAACAGCGTTGAAACAAACCAACAAATAAGCAGAAAATGGAATTATGAGGCCACTAATTATGTGCTTGAGAAACCATGCAACTGCACACACACAGTCTGTTTCCTCTTTGTTTCTTGTAATTCCAAATTTAACAGGTGACTACTGGTATCTCCTAGCACTAAATCACAGCTTGCTTTGCTCTCTGTACATATTTGAGGTGAAAAATTGAGTTATAGCCTATTTTCCTGATGCCTATCTGTATGTCTGAGTCAATACGAGACCAGCTTTGTCCAACACATTTAATTTGTGTCTGTCTCAGCACTTTCAACATGAACCCACTTATGTTATGGTAGTTGCAGTTACATGATGACATCTCAGGCACATTCATTACTCGGTTCTACTGAAGTTGTTAAACTTTTCATATGTGCAGGCTACATTTTAAAAATTAGTAGAAATTCAGGAGTGGAAATACATTTTTGATCCTTTACATAATCTTGATAGCTGTTACTAGCATCTCTTAGGTAGATGGTAAAATAAATTTATTTTCCCTAGAAAAATTGAGAAAGTTAGCATAAATTTTAGTCATGTCAGCAAGAGACAGGGACATGATTGTCATAGTGTGATGGGGCTTGTGCAACATAGTTTTTCCACTCCTTGGAGTGGTCTGATGATAAGTCACCTATGTTAATTTTTTAATTTGACAGAATTTATGCTTGTTAGATATGCTTGGACTGTTCAGTGGAACAGGAGCTTTGTGTGTGTTTTTAGCTTATTCTGTCAAGCATACATTACTGGCAATACTGATATTTTTGTCTTTTCTGGATTTTTGTTTAATACAGTAATTGGTTGTTCGTTTAAAGGAAGACTTTCTAAAAACAAACTGCACACACAGAGCTGTGCAGCCAGATGACCTAGAGCAGCTAAGTTCCCATGATCTGTGTGCGTGTGTAAGTGGTGGGGACCAGAATTTGTTCTTTGTCCAATAATTTGGTTGTGCATGGCCTCAAGGGAATGAGTGCCCATGCTTCTTGTGCTGCTAACTTTCCATGGGAATGTAAGAATGTGTCTCACAGTCCTGGCTCCGAGTAGTTGGGTGGAGGAGTTTGTTTTGCTTTTTAAAATGTTTTCGTATCTAATTTCCTGTGGGTTGCATAGAAATTTGGGCTACATATTGGCTGCGCCTTTGAGGAAGACTCTAAAATGGTGTGATACTGCAGTTCTTAAGAACTGGGCATAAATATTTTGTGTTGGAAAACTACAGACATTGAATTTCTGTTCTTTATGGTCTTGAACAAATACTTCTGTTCAAGGATATTTGAAAAAGAAAGGGAACTATGTAGTCATCTGCATAAATAAATAGATATGAAGTTCTTAAATGCCCTAGATATGAAAACATAGGGGTTTTTTCGCTTGCTTGTTTGTTCTGCAGTAGGTGAGATAGATCTGGAATCCTTTATTTTGTACTTGATTTTTTTCTGTGAGTTAAAATTTTAATATTTGGTTTGTTTTGGTTTTTTTTTTTCCTTTTGGGGGTGTGCACGTAAAGCCTCTCATCTAAAGTTGAAAACTTCTGTAATTGTGTGTCATAGTAACTGGTATGGCTCTTTGTCTAATGAATGACTTCAGAAGCTTAATGCCAGTTTGGAAATTGTGATTAGCAATTTGATTATTAGCAATATGATCAGTAAAATTAGCAATTTAATTGCATTGGTTCCTAGTGCCATCCTGAGGCATTATTGCAAATCATGTAAAAATTAACTGTGAACAGTCCTCTGCCTTAAGTAAGGAAATTAAAAAGTAAAACAGAACTCAAGCAGAAGACGTGCGGTTACTTCCTCCTCAGATCTTATTAGACACAGCTCTCTCAGTGGCCATACTTTTCAGGGTATGGCCTTGATGAGCACAGTATCTAGTTCTCAACTTTGTCCAGCTCTACTTAGCTTTATATTAATAATGTTGTAGATGACAGTTGAGTTAGACAGAAAGCCTATTTGAAGCATCATTAAATTTCATCCTGTGTATCTGTTTTTTAGATTAAAGAGTTTATTTTCTTTAGAATTAATGGAGCTCTGTTGCATTAGTTGCATGACCTTGCTGTGTTGTACGTATTATAGTTTACGTAATCGATGAACTGCGAAGTTTTTGTATAAAATGTTGTAAGCTTAGATAGATAGTTTTGTCCTGCTCCGGCAGGGTGGTTGGACTTGATGATCTCTTGGGTCCCTTCCAACCCCTAACATCCTATGATCCTATGATCTCTTCAGTAGAGGCCCTTGTGCTCCAAACCAAAGCAAATGAAATAATACTAGCTAAATCTTTTCAGTAGTAAGCCACAAAAGAAAGTACTTGTTGTTTGGTAGGGATTGTATTTTTTTTGGGGAGGAGGGAAGGATAAATCTTAAATTCTGTTTTATTAGGTACATGACCTTAAGGAATACTGAGTCCAGGCACCAAGGTTTTGATACCATAAATACATCTATTTTACTTGATCATTAACTTGTTAATTTAGTACTTGTCAGGCACTTAGTCTGAAACCATTTAGACTGTAGAGTGCTTTGTGTAAGAGTCAGCAAAATAGGTAAGTAATATGCTGATACCAAATTTTCATAGCTGTAGAATTAATGCAATTACATAATCGTCTGCCAAATCCAATGTTAAAGTCACTGCTGTATTGGCACACTTCTTTGCCACTATGTTAATCTTGTGCAATATAATAGCAAAATAATCTCCATATAAGAACAGGACAGTAAATACAGGCAGCAACTGTGTAGCAGAAAGAATGGTTTATGACGACTTGACAGTTGAAACAAGTACCAATCCACTCTTGAACATGTGTTTCAGGGAATAAAACTTGATATTTTTAGAAGTTTTGCTGTCTGGGATGAAAAAAAAAAGACAGCAGATGAATTGGTGTTCTAATTCACACTATGGTCCAACTGAACTAAAATAAAACTTTTAAAACTTCTTTATATCTTTGGTAGTAAGACAATTACTAATCATATTTTCTAATTAAAATTAAAAACTTAGGATCAGTTAACTAAAACAGTCATGCATAGTCATGTTATCTTTTAGTTTAGAATCTACTGAAATATCAGGTTTATACCTTCAAGGAACCTTTTTGTTTTATGAAGTGAACAGGACGTGTTGCAATCCTGGATGACCTCCAGATCTCCTTGGAAAATAATTTTCTTCATTAAAAGAACAGGAATAGCTTTTCTTGCGAATGGTTTGGCTTTTATCTCAAATGCTAGGGATTTGAAATTTGGGAGAGAAGCTGCCAACAAGGCAGAGTAAATAGACTCCTAAGTCTAGGTTTGAAATATTATTGTAGTTAAGTCTTCCATTTCGGGTGAAATCATGTGTGATGTATTTATACATGAGAAGGAAGATATTTTAAAGGGATGTGATATTGTGTTGAATGCAGTATTAAGGCTGTTTCACAGACTTTCATTTGCTTTCTCATAAATTAATGCTGTCCTTCGTGTCAGGAGAAGAAAGGACTGTTTAGAGATTTTTGCCGTCTCGGCATTAATAAAAAATCATGGTACAAAGAAAATTATTTAGCTTCCCTGTGAAAATGCACATGCTTGGAGTTTTTTTCTTAAATTATTTCAAAATGAACTGACAAACTCAAAATACATATAAATTCTTAGAGTATCTTTACAATAGCATTCTTGTGTTATGCTTTTATATATCTTTTAATGAATTCATAAAATACCTGATACATCTGCTGTACAGTACCTCTTCTGAAGTGTGATTCATATTATAGAGGTATTGGTTGCTGTATAATACAGTGCTTGAAGAAAAACTAATGAAGGAGTCTCCTGTTTTACAGAGATGGGATTAGATGTGCTCTGATTTCCCTGTAAAAGAGTAAGGAGCCAAGAAGTTTAAAAATGCAGCCTCCCTGCAGTGCCACCCTGTGGCTTTTTGTTTTTGTTCATGGCTTCTCTTAAAACTAAACAGTTTCTGTTCCCTTATTCCCGGTGGGAAGATCAGTCGTGAACGTCTAAGATGGCTGCAGACCTGGTCTAACCAGGGTGGTGCAGCGCATTCCTTTGCCTAACTTCTACGAGCAGCATTGTATGTCCCTACTGAAACCTGGTTAGATGCTGAAAGTGGATTTCTCAGCAGTACTTGTTCATCTACCGCATCAAATCATTAAGAAACAGTTGGTTTGGTCATTGGAAAGGAGAGATCACATTGGAACTGGAAAGCAAAAAATTTGTTAATTACAGCAGTAACTTGAAGGGGCACGTTTATTGGCCTCAGCTGTTCCAGTACAGCTATATATTATATGTTTTATTTCCAGGTTGTTGGTTTTCTCAGAAGATGGCTTCATTTTGAAATTAGATTGCCTATGTAGGCACAACATTTCTTACGGAGATTATTTTGTGTTCAAGACATCTCCATTTTTGTTGACTTTAATTGAAGGATGTTAGAGACACCCTATTCTTACCTCTCAAAGCTAACGCTGCTTTTGTGTTGTGCTTTGCCTTGCACCACTTTAAAGTCACTAAAATCTTTGTGGAATAAGTACCTGCAGGTTTAAGACCGTGGTTTTCACGTATTGGAAGTGATTCACTGTTGAGGATGTTTTACTGTACTCAAGGATACGGAAAGGAAATAGTCAGTATTTCAGTACTGCCTGGCCTGTCTTGGAGAGCAGAACCTGTGTTCTTCCTCAGAGCTGGTTTAGTTTTCTAATATCCCTGGGTGGCACAGATATCTTCTTCCTGCCATTCTCGCAGAGAACAGACCAGACTTTCTTGTCCTCTTTGCTTAGGTGGCAGTGTTGACACCATTGCCCAGCGCAGGTATCAGCAGCAGCACCTTGGACTTGCCACCACAGCACGCCACTTATCCCCAGTAAATCAAAAGCTGACCTACCACTCCCTAGTCCAAGGAGAGTGTTTAAAAATTACACTTTTGATGTTGTAGGAGTTTTTATTGTAATGCTTTGAATGTGCTTTCAGTATTTTCCTGCTACAAAAGTCATTACTTATTTTAACAAAACGAACTTTCCATATTTGCATGGCTCTGCTGTTGGCCTGATTGTGCTTCCTTGATATCCATTGTTCTCACCGTTACAGCGCGCTTGCTATTCATGCTGTGTGGAGGTAGGATGAGTGACTAAGGTGACAAATAGAGTCTGGGCCAGCAAAGCCTCAGCATGTGTTAATTCGGACATCTCTGCCCTTCAGTGTCTTCATGAAGAGCTTTGTGTTTCTATGTAATAGTAACATGAAATACAAGAGCATGGTAAGTGTCAAGCTCTGTATTTCTGTGTAGGTTTTCTCTGATAAGCAGGTGCGTGCTTTTGCAATTGCATCATACTTACAGAAGTTTATGCTTGGCCTTTTCTAGAAAGTGAATGTTTAATTTTATCAATTCACATGCCTTGCTTTTAAACTGTAAGTAGAGACTGGGGGATCTGAGTTGTTGTAAAATCTTAAAGCCAGCTGTAGAAATATCTGATGCTACAGTCTGTACTTTTAGGTTGTATCATTTGTTATGTTGTGTTGCAAAGTATTAAATAGTGAGGATGAAAAGTGCAGCGTTTTCTTTCTTCAGTGCTGGAAGAAGAATGACCCTTCTTTGGCAAAAGATGCTGCATTTTTTAAAGTTATGTTCAATATAAATGCTGTGTTTATCTAAGCAAAATTATGAACAAAAGACTTAAAAATAATCAGGGAAAACCTGGTACTTTTATTGTGAAATGGTATTGAGTTTGTGTAATACTTGCAGTTAAATACATGGTTTTGAAAGCTTGGATTTCCAGGTAGTAACAGTCAAAGGTAGGTGAAGTTGATGCGCAGGAAAGTCATGGATAAGTTTTTGAGTACTCCTCTTTATTTAGCAAACTTGTTTACTCTTTCCACCACATATCAGGATTCTGCAGTATTTGGGATGTGTGAACTAGAACGTCTGATTTAAGGTAGTTATTGCAGAATCTCTTCAGGCTGCTATGAATTGAAATGGAAAGAATAAGTTCATTATGCTTTAGATTTTGATACTCATTGAGTGGATTTTTTCAGATGACTCATGTAAGTCATAGACAATTCTGATTACTCTTTCTTAAGACAGAATGTTGACAGGTATGCATGCATGTACACTCTTGTGTGTCACGGGTCCTGGTTTGAGTCCTTCCTGTTCTAGAATTTTGGCTAGCAGATTGCCCTGATTCATACCGCAGATCACAAAAAGACTGCAGTTTTATTTGAAGAAAATACAATTAAAAACTTTTATACCATGTAATTGAAGTTCTGGTAAGGCTTTCAGCATTGTAAATAAAAGCCTATTAGTGTCTGTGTTGGTACTTAGAGTCTGTGATGACACTTTATTTCATTGGGGAAGAAAATGTGTGTTCACTGCTTTGAAAGTGAAGTTGATGATTTTGCTGTATGCAATTCTGTATCTTTTTAATAGGTACTTTAAAATATATTTCATGAAATTAAATTTTTAAAACTTATCACATAAGCTCATTTATAAAACTTTATAGGAACCTTTTTGAGAAGTTGCTTTTTCATTTTTACAAATAGTCCACAAGGAAAGGAGAAAACAGACAAAACAAATGGACAAACAGAGGGTGGTGGTGAACGTTGTGAAATCCAGTTGGCGACCAGTCACAAGCGGGGTCCCTCAGGGCTCAGTTTTGGGACCAGTCTTGTTTAATATCTTTATCAATGATGTGGATGAGGGGATTGAGTGCACCCTCAGTAAGTTTGCGGATGACACAAAATTAAGCACAGGTGTCGATCTGCTGGAGGGTAGGGAGGCTCTGCAGCAGGATCTGGACAGGCTGGAGCGATGGGCTGAGCTCAGTTGTATGAGGTTTAACAAGGCCAAGTGCCGGGTCATGCACTTTGGCCACAACAACCCCCAGCAATGCTACAGGCTTGGAGAAGAGTGGCTGGAGAGCTGCCTGGTGGAGAAGGACCTGGGGAGTGTTGATTGACAGCCAGCTAAACATGAGCCCAGGTGGCCAAGAAGGCCAATGGCATCCTGGCCTGTATCAGGAAAGGCATGACCAGTAGGAGCAGGAAGGTGATTGTGCCCCTATACTCGGCACTTGTGAGACCGCACCTCAAGTACTGTGTCCAGTTTTGGTCACCACAGTACAGGAGGGACATTGAGGTGCTAGAGTGAGTCCAAAGAAGGGCAACTAAGTTGGTGAAGAGGCTGGAGGGCATGCCCTATGAGGAGAGGCTGAGGGAGCTGGGGTTGTTTAGTCTGGAGAAGAGAAGACTGAGAGGGGACCTTATTGCCCTCTACAACTACCTTAAAGGAGGTTGTAGCAAGGCTGGTGTTGGTCTCTTCTATCAATTAGTGATGATAGGATGAGGGGAAATGGCCTCAAGTTGCGTCAGGGGAGGTTTAGATTGGATACTAGAAGGAAATTCTTTACTGAGAGGATGGTTAGGTGCTGGAATGGATTGTCCAGGGAGGTGGTGGTGTCACCATCCCTGGAGGTGTTTAAGGAACAAGTGGACGCGGTGCTTAGGGGTATGGTCTAGCGGTTAGACACTAGGAGGAAAGGTTGGACTCGATGATCCTGGAGGTCCTTTCCAGCCGTGATGATTCTGTGTGATACATCAGTTCTGTGATGTGCTGTGCAATGTATCATAGAAAAAAATTGCCAGGAACAGCCACCTACCATAACTGTTTGCCTTTCTGTTGAAGGCTGGCAAAGTTTACAGGGCTAAAGTGAAATGCTGAGTCATGTAAACATAGGCATACCAAGTGAAATAGATAATCTTGGGTAAGCAGACCAAGTGTTATGTGGTTGGTGGCTAACTATGATAATGCAGTGATTCTGTAGCAGTGTATCAAGATGAGACACCTAGAAATATTTGTCAACTTGCTTTGGTACAAGAGGCCTCTTACTGCTTGAGTAAAAGCAGTATCACTTTTCCTTTTGCTCTTTTTCGGGGTTTTTTTTTTTGTGCAGCACAACTCTGCTTGGCTGAACTGTTGTGTTGGTGTTTCTTTTTTGCTCTTTCTTTCATTTTATTCTCTGTAAGCTTTTTGATTGGATAGGATTTCAGTATTTGTATTCCATACAAATAGAAGTCTTTTGAACACTGTTATGTCTTTTAAAATCGTTTCTAAGCAGGTGGAAAATCAAGCTGACAGCCCTGCTCTTGAGCCCTGGTTATAAGAACTTGGGATGTTTTAATATGCAAAGTCTTGTTAAGCATCTCTTGCACTATTGCGCAGAGGAGTAAGACCACACAAATGGTGTGATGCTGTGTGATGAGCTGTATAACACAGGGACTTGTACTGGGTTTCCAGACTATCTGGTTCATTTAGTAGGCAGTTTGAAGGAGCCTGTGAGATGGCGTTGAGGTAGTGCAAACACAAGGTTTCTACATTTGAGTGGGTATTTCTGCAAAATATTAGAATGATGAAAGATGAAACACGAGCTTTGCCAATTTTTGCCAGCATAATATTTTTTCTTTCCTCCACAACATAGTTCATGATGAGAACATTTCCCTAGGCTTATACTGGAGATTTTATAAAATAAAATAAAGTAAATTCTCTAATACTATAGAGTTTAGTAATAGAGGTTGAGTATGACAGAGTGTTCTGGTTTCAAAATGGCCTTGATTGGTCTTTTGGGTTGGTGCTTACATGCTTAAGGACATCAAGCAGTTCTCGGGTAGAATTTATCAGGCAAAGCAGCAGTCTTTAGGGAAACAAAGGATTTTATTAAATCTACACCCGAGAACAAGAAGGAAACAACCCCAAACAAGTGAAAGAAACAAAACAGAAGCTGTGTCACCGTGCCATTACACACCCTCTGAGAACAAAATGGGAGATAATTATTTAGCAGTCTTTGGCTTCAGACGAAAACTCCTCGGGGAAGGGGCAAGTACTGCAACGGAGACAGAGACCGTCCCTGGGCCAGAGGCCCTTTCCTGTCTCTGCTGCTTGTGGAGAGCTGCTGCAGCCACCCACCAACTCATTTGCTACCAGACCCTGTTTTCCGCATGGCCAGCACACATCAGACTAGGTTAGCACGCTCTTCAGGTGAGCTGGCGGGTCGGGGAGGAGGATGCAGCCCCACTCCCCACCACCACTGCTTCTTGAAATGAAAAGCCCCTTCCCCCAGAAGCTGCCCCTGCTTTATAAGGATGGGCTTCCCCTGCCCACCAGCTACACCTCTGCCAGGGGGCATGAGATGAGGGAGATGTGTAGCTTTGCAGAGAAGCACAATGTCAAACCATTACACAGAAACACTTGCACTTCTGAGTGTCTACAATTAGCGTGTGAAGCAGAGGAAACCAGACTTGAATTTTGGGGGTTTTTGAAACTGTAAGTCATAACGGTGTAAATAACACTTTGAAGGTACCAACCTGTTAAAGTTTCACCTTTGTGGAGATACTTTAAGCTTTTTAATGATATCATAAAGTCTGTGCTATATCTAGAATGGAGTCTCTGTAATGGAAGACAGGATAGTTTTGTCTCTGTTGTTCAGTCCTGTTGGTTTGAGTTTAATTTTTTGAGTGCCAGAGAGAATAACCAAACATTACTGACGGTCCTTTCCAGAAGCTGTTGTGGTACACTGTGTGTAGTTGTCCCCAATAGTAGTTCCAAAGATACATGCTTTGTGAATTAAGTGCACATTAAGTGAAAAACAATGTTGTATTTTTCTTTGTCATTTCTGTTTAATGGGTAACAGGGGAACCTGATGTATGTTCCTTCCTGTGTGCCATATTTGCTACTGTGGGCTCCCCAGATAGCATCTTACCCCTTTGGAATGAAGGCCCTCCTGTAAATCCCTTTCTGCTCCAGTAAAATAAACTCTGAATTAATATTTGTTGTCATAATTAAAAAGAGGAGGGCATTTCATTAGAAATTTACTGTGGTCCTACAGTGATTAACTGCATAATTTATCCAATGCCTTCTGTTCATTTGAGGAAGTACCTGAAACTTTTTGATTTATCATCTGGTAAGGACAGGAACTCAAAAGAGAACATCACCAGATTTACAGAACAGAGGGAGTGCTGGGTGGAGCAAACACAAGATGTCATTGCTTCACACAGTGTTTACCATTGAAACATGGCAATTGAACTAAAAAGTTTTAGGAGGCCAGGAATGAGTGTTACTAAACTTGACCAGAGGTACAGGTTTTTTAAAACAGCATTATACTACGTGTAAACATTCAGCACAAGAAACTTGTGCAGCTTCTTAAAGCTACATCTAAATTCCTTACAGCAACAATGCCATAAAAAAGTCTGTACTTCAGTACAGGCTATTCTGTCAAGGAATGGATGTGATCATGAAGACTCATGTATTAAACTGGATCCAAAAGTTTCTAAATTAAAGCATGGGACTTTCCAGAAGAAAATCACTGTGGGAGATTTTTGTCTGTAATCTTTTTGATTTACTCTCTAGGCCTCTCAGAGTGCTTTAAGAAAGCACAGGAAGTTTGTTTGAAGCTGGAATTCTCAGATCTCCAAAAACACTGTAAGTTTTTTCAGTTTTTTGGCTTTGAGTACATTTGATTGTTGAATCCTGTAGAGACATTGAGTGTTCCAGATTGTGTGTGGCTCTTGCTTGTGCTGGTTAAGGAAGGTAAAGCTGTTTTCGTTCTGCTTAATGTTGTCTAAATAAATTGTGAAGGAATGGAAGGGCTCTAGGATTTTATACGATATTCATAATTAATATGCTTCTTAAAGAATAGGTGTCTTTCCTGGATTTTTCCCGTGTTTCTCTGTCACATGTGGGGGCTTAAAAGATTTTTGGTGTTACAGTGTTTAAATAGCTGAGTTACTGTGTAACTTCAGTCAAATGTCAAATTTTCTACATTATGTTCCTTACGCGCTGGCTTGGCAGTAGGTATTCTCCAAAAAGCCAGTACAGTTGTTTTCTTTGGTCTTTGCCTGACAACCCAGTATGTTACTGCTACATTTTCTAAATACAGATTTTTGGTGATGGCAGTTAAAAAAGAAAAAAAAACCCAACAACATAATATTTAATAATATTTTGGGCACCTGGTTTTGCCAAGCTACCAATTGACTTATGCCACAGCAGCCGCCTAGGTATCAGCTATTTGGGGGACACGCCTGCGCCACCCAGCAAGAGGCATGACCCAGGTATGGGCAGGGCTGTTCGCTGCAGCTTTAATCTTGTGGTGTAAATAGCCCAGTCATTAAGGTAGTGTTGTCAGTTGCTAACTGGATGTGGAGATTACTGAACCACTCAGGGTTTCTAGCCATGAATGCCATATCCTTCGCCACTGTTTTCATCACATTGTTTGAACTGGCAGCTAGTGTTACACCTGTTTGTGTTAGAGCAGCAGCTTAATTTATGGAAATAACCTGAGAACAAAATTTGAGGGGATTCTTTTATTTTTTTCTAGATGCCAGATTTAATGATATCTTGGCATGCTGCTAAGCAAATGTTGTTTTTCAAGCTTGTATGGAGGGTTATAACATGGAATTTAAAAAGAAAAATTTAAGCATTAATTAATGGTCTTACAGTAATATTGTAGCAGTAGATCAAATGGTTGATCCAAGCTTTTCCTTGAGTGTTTGGTATAATTTGTATTTGAAGAATACAAGAGGGCCCAAGAGGGCCAGTGGCATCCTGGCCTGCATTAAGAATGGTGTGGCCAGCAGGTCAAGGGAGGTTATCCTTACCCTGTATTCAGCACTGGTTAGACCACACCTGGAGTATTGTGTTGAGTTCTGGGCCCCTCAGTTTAAGAGGGATGTCGAGGTGCTGGAACGAGTCCAGAGAAGGGCAACTCGGTTGGTTAAGGGGCTGGAAGATAAGTCCTGTGAGGAGAGGCTGAGGGAGCTGGGTTTGTTTAGTCTGGAAAAGAGGAGGCTCAGGGGTGACCTTATCGCTGTCTATGACTATCTAAAAGGTGGTTGTAGTCAGACAGGGGTTGGTCTTTTCTCCCTGGCCACTGGAGACAAGACAAGGGGTCACAGTCTTAAGCTCCATCAGGGGAGGTTTAGACTCGACATTAGGAAAAGATTTTTCACTGAAAGAGTGATCCGGTTTTGGGATGGGCTGCCCACGGAGGTGGTTGAGTCACCATCCCTGGAGGTGTTCAAGGTTAGGCTGGATGAGTGGCATGATCTAAAGTTTAGGATGACTGGGTTTATTTGGATTTAGGTTGGATCTTTAAGGTCTTTTCCAACCTATTACTGTAATGTTGTAGGTATAAATAAAAGAAAACAACCTGAAACTTCCCAGAGGCAGCTGAATTAGGCCTGTTCATGGCTTTCCTGCCTACATACACTGCTAAATAAAATAATACAGTTGTTTCACAGAGGGAAGGTTATAAAGGTAGCATTACTGTGACATTAAATCTGTCTTGAGAGCTTTCTCAGAAATATGAAAGCAGTAATTACATGATTAAACAATAAGGAAAATTTTTGGGTTGTGCACTTCCTTAGGCTATCAACCTGGCCACTAATTAACCAACAGAAAATTCCAGATCTGAAAGTTTCATTATTGCTACACTAAACTGCGAAAGTGTAAGCGTGCTAATGAGAATTTCATTATAGTCATCTGTAAGTTGTTTTTAATTTGTGTCAAAGCAGGAAAACCAGAGTGTGCCATCTGTTAACGTAGCTGTGTCAAGTTAAAATGAAAAATAGTAGGAAAAAATCCCCCAATTTACAACCCCAGTTTTATGAGGGCATGACCAGGTGGATAGATGAAGGCAGAGCAGTGGATGTGGTCTATCTTGACTTGAGTGAGGCATTTGACACCATCTCACATAGCATCCTCACAGCCAGACTGAGGCAGTGTGATCTAGATGATCAGGTAGTGAGGTGGATCATGAACTAGCTCCAGGATAAAAGCCAGAGAGTGGTGGTCAATGGGACAGAGTCTAGTTGGAGGCCTGTATCTAGTGGAGTGCCCCAGGGGTCGGTGCTGGGACCGGTCCTGTTCAATCTATTCATTGATGACTTGGATGAGGGATTGGCATGCACTGTCAGCAAGTTTGCTGATGACACAAAGCTGGGTGGTGTCGCTGACACCCCTGCAGACTGTGCTGCCATTCAGCGAGATCTGGACAGGCTGGAGAGCTGGGCTGAGAAAAATCTAATGAGCTATAACAAGAGTAAGTGCAGAGTCTTGCATCTGGGAAAGAACAACCCCAGGTACCAGTATAGGCTGGGGACTGACCTGTTGGAGAGATGTGTAGGAGAAAGAAACCTGGGGTTCCTGGTGGCCAGCAGGATGACTATGAGCCAGCAATGTGCTCTTGTGGCCAAGAGGGCCAACAGCATCCTGGGGTGGATCAGAAGGGGGGTGGTTAGCAGATCAAGAGAAGTTCTTCTCCCCCTCTACTCTGCCCTGGTGAGTCTGCATTAGGAATATTGTGTCCAGTTCTGAGCTCCTCAGTTCAAGAGGGATGTGGAGCTGCTGGAGGGAGTCCAGTGTAAGGCAACAAAGATGATAAAGGAGGTGGAACACCTCCCTTATGAGGAGAGGCTAAGGGAGCTGAATCTCTTTAGCTTGGAGGAGACTGAGGGGTGACCTCATTCATGTCTGTAAATATTTAAAAGGTGGGTGTCGGCAGGGTGGAGCCAGGTTCTTCTCAGTGTCATCTAGTGATAGGACGAGGGGCAGTGGATGTAAGCTGGAACATAGGAGGTCCCACATAAATAGGAGAAGGAACTTCTTCACAGTGAGGGTGACAGAGCACTAGAACAGGCTGCCCAGGGAGGTCTTTCAAGGTCCCTTCCAATCCCTAATGATTGTATGATTCTATTATTCTTACATTTGATCTGAGGCAGCTACTAGTGCGGTGGCAGTACCGTTATATTGTTATGACAGTGTGTCATTTACCCCTCAAATGATGTGCTTTATTTAGTTCCATTTTGGGAGATTAGTGTTCAGAGAGAAACAGCTGCTGATTTTCAGAAATTGTAATTTCTGGACAATTAATGAGCCTGCAACTTCAGTGTTCTGTTTGCCTAAATATGTCAGAATCATCAGATCTAGGAAGAAGAGGATTTTCTTACCGTTTGTTTTGGTTTTAAGTAAATGACAACTTCTGGGTATCACATTAATACTCTCTTTCTCTAAATAGCGAGCTCGAATGGGAGCATTTTGCTTTCACTGAGCACTGGGTGTCTTGCTTCTCCTTTTACCTTAACCCTTGTGTTCCTATAGTTTAATTGAAAAACAAGTCTCTTGCCTTTTTTTGTTCTCTTTAACCTTAAAAAGAAGGGGAATGGTAATATATGATCATTCATTTACCAATAAATATAGTGGCTAATTGTTAGGTATTTGTAGGTGTAATGGACATAAAGCCTTAGGAGAAAGTGGTAGTCCTATGGAAGAAGTTAAAAAACCTGCTCTCGGGAAGAGAATTGGCACAGAAGAAAATGCTAAAACAACAGGAATACTGAGGCAAATCCATGAAGTATGTAGCAGTTCAAAGGAAGTCAGTGTGGAGAGTCAGCCCAAAACATGGGCTTGTCCTTTTGTTCCCAGAAGTTTTCTGAATAGAAACTTCTTTTTGTCCTGAATTTGCACAGTGGCTACCACAGCTTTGGTGTGGGCTCTTGAGTGTACTGCCTTGGGATTCCACACAGACCTTACATTCAGTTGCTGAACTTAAATCACAATATGTTTCTCTGCAGGGTGTAATGCAACAAGCACAGAGTAAAATGAGGAATTCTTCACTATAACAGTGCATTTACAGTGTGTCTTAATGCTGTAAAAATAGTAAAATAACAGTGGGGCTGTGCTGACCAAAGGGATCAAGAAAAAAACAGCTAATGTGACCTTTCTGGTCTCTAACCTAAAGTTATTTTAGGAAAAGTGAACAAGTGTGGCATACAATGGTAGTCCTTGCATGACCATATAATGTGCCCAGAAATAAGAGCAGAGGTGTGAGAAATGGTCTACTCTGAAGGTGAAGGAAGGTTTCCTTGAGGGAGCTGAGTAGTGAAGCGACAGTAAAATGTTATTATTCACAAGACATGACCCTGAAGACTAGGAGAAGGATTTTGCAAAAATAGATGGGTAATAAAATGGGATTAATTTGACTTCCGGAAAATTTGAAAGAAACCAGTTTTCCATGTGTAAAGGAATAGAGAAGAAAAGTCCATTGTTATGCTGACATAATGGCAATACAGTGCACAGTTCTGTTTTCTGCCATCTCCATAAGGATATGGTAGAACTGGAGAGGATTCAGAGAGGATCAACAAGTATGGTCAAATGTGTGATAGGGCTTTCATGTAAAGGCCATTAATGATGTGGTCTCTCAGCCATCATGTTCTTACATTTACCATTCATACATGTACCGATTGTTATGTTCTAACTGTTCCAAGTAAGTGAAAGGAGAATGTGCAGTGGAATTGTCTAATGATACTGCAGGAGCCAAATGTTAAATGATGGAAAAATAATCAAGTTCCCTCTAATGTTGAGTGGTTATACCATCTATAATCAACCTTCCATGTTGATGTGTGACGTGCATAAGAAAACAAGTTCTTGGTTGTCTTCCAAGCCATTTGGAAGCCTCTTGTCTATGCTTTCTTCTCCAGTTCTTTTTTATAGAAGAACCTGTGTTCCCCAGAGACTTGACTGTGTTGATCTGTCACAGATGAGATGTCAGCTCAGTAGGTACAAAGCAAATGAAGGAATAAAGAACTAAATAAAGCTGGAATTTTATCTGAAAGAGTGGCTGTTCTTAGCTGAGTAATCCAGGTTTCCTGTGATTCTTGCTGCTTTCAGACTTCAGTTTCTCATTGATGTTATTTTAGAGTATAATCATTACTATTTCAGAGTTAAAACTATCAGGTTTTAAAAAACAGTCTTATATTTATACCAGTAGTGACAATTGGTTCAAAGACCACTGAACTTCACAGATAATGTTTCTATTGGGAACTTTAAAAAAACCACGATAATTTGGACCTAGTTTTCCACATGCAAATAATTGATACACATCCATTCAGTGCTAATAGCCTGTTGGGCTTGTTTGTTTTTACCCAACACAGTGCTCTTGGTTGTCAAAGAAAAGTGTATCTGAAGGTGTTAAAGATCTAAATATGAATATTGGGAAGCTTTATTCTCATGCCCTCATTAGCATATGCAAGTCTTCACCTACTTTTGGTCTCGCAAACAATTTTCTCGATTCAAGAGCATGAAACACTTGTCCTGAAAGTGTGACCTGGGCAGGGACTTCTTCAGAAAGTGCTTTGTATGTAGCACTGTAGTGTCATTGCATTTAGCAAAATGTGATTGCTTGCATTCACACAGAAAGCAAAATAAATTCCATGTTTAGAATCCATTTGCATACATTTCCTTTTGCTGCTGATCCTAGTCAGTTGGCTTCCTCTTTAGGGAATGTTTTCCAAGTGGAATTTGCGTATGTTTTGTCGTGTGTAGGGAATGCGTCGGTATTTCAGATAGCATTGATACACTGCACTGAAGCTTTTACTTCTGGTGATTTAGTCCTGCAAGTCAGACTGTGTCTGCATTACTGCTTTCTCCAGATCTTGCAGCTATTGAAAATTCTTCAAGGTTTTTGATTCTTTGTTAACTTTTGAACTTTGATTACAAAGTGCAGTTGACTTAGAATGGATTGACCTGACTGTTTCATTCAACCTTACACACGATTGGTAAAACTGACTTGGGTTTCTGTTTTGGCCATCATAATGTGAGATGGATGCTGGTGATAGGACTTGTCAGGTAAGGAAGGCTAGATAAGGAATCATGAATAATGTTGTTCACTCAGCCCACATGCACTCATGCAGGTGTGATCCTGTCACTCAAGTGGTACATAAACTGCTTTGAAACACTATGTGGCCTTATACAGATCTAGAAGCCACAGTAATCAATGATAAAGCCTGCAGGATATTGCTTTTGATGGTAGCCGTTGCACAAAAGAGTTTGTGGACTGTGTTCCTTCGCATTCCCTGGACAAGCTGAATTGTGAACAGCCCACGCATTGGCTGTATGTGTTAGGCTTGACTTTGGGAAGAGGTAGCTAAATTGCTTTTAAACAGATTCCTCTTTTAACTGACAGTGTACTGTTGTTTGTGAAATGGATTCATCAGAGTCTTAAGCTTTAAAAATTTTGTAAGTAGTACTGGTGATCAAGTTTATTGGTTGTAAATGGGTATTCTAGCTCTGCTGCCTAAGTATTACACTAATCACTACAATTTGCTCACCTGAACTGTGTAGTTGGGTATCTTACAGACAGAGAGCTGGGGAAGACTAAAAAGTATGGCCTGAAGGAAGAGACCTAACTCTAAATTAGTTTCCCGTTAAACCTGTCTTGCAGAAACAAATGGCGTGTGGAAAACAGGATTGGATTCTTTTTATAAAGCCACAGAAGACATAACAAAGCTACTTAATACTCTCTCTTGAACTGGCAGAAGTAGATATGTCAGGATTAATACAAATCTCTAGATGTACTCTGTAGGCTGTTAGGTCAGGTGGTGGGATTAAAAATAGGTAGGCTTACTGATGTCACCAGTGACAGAAGAGGAAAACAGTGAGCTTGTCACGCGTGCGCACACACCGTGCCTCCTACCTGCATATGCTGTTGGAGGAGATACACTTGATTTTGATGGAGAAGCAAAACTTGTGTTATCTTGGAGGTAAACAGAAAACTAGTCTAATCAATGTTAATTATACTTCCCTGTTCTTGCTTAGATGATCAGCAGAATGCCTTCAGTGTAATACCTGTATTATCTTGCTGAGGACTGTCATGCTACTAATTTGATTTGCTATATAGGGATAAAACTTTGATCCACAGGACCATTCTGGTTGGTGCAAACAGAAATTTTACATAGTTATAAAAGTTTTTTCTTGTAGTCCAAGGTACAAAAGCTGTTTTTTTATCATGTTTCTGACTCAAAGATGAGGTTGCATAAAGACCTGTAATGTATCCATGTGGAACTGCTGAAATTTCAGTAGTGTGTTTCTGGGTAGAGAAGCTGTTCTAGATATAATTTTAAGTTGATGGTTTGGTTTAGAAGCTCTCAAATGAGATTTCACATTTAAAACAATCTCAGTAATGTTATTTCATGCAGCCTGTGTGGCATTTCTGGCTTTTATCTGATTGTGATCTCAAATATTCTTTGGAAAAACCCATTTGTTTGTAATAATTTACAAAAGTCAACGCCTTTGTGTTTCACAGAGTCCTTGCTGTGTATTCTGCTTATTCCTTGACTATTATATATCACCTTCATGTGTCATGGAAAATATTAGAACAAATTTCTGATACCTAATGGACTGCACAATGCCAAGATGCACTTTGCTTACAGTAACAAAGGAAGAGTTTAAGAAATCTTATTCAGCTGGCCTTCCTGTGAAAGTCCATGTACTTCAGGCAGTGAATTGTGTTTGTATGTTAAACTCAGGAGTAAAAACATTTGGGGTGTAAACTTGTGATAATGAAAGTTGAGAAGAACAAGAGCATGACTACAGAAATGAAGTGTAGTAGCTACAGCAGCAAGTTATTCAAGCAGAGTTGTATAAGGGAGTTTCTCTGCATTTCCCAGAGCAAACTGATTGTAATTGTTATATAGGTTAGTAAGAAGTTTGCTTCTCCCTCTACTAAAAATTTTTTCCTACTTGATAGTTAATGCTGAAGTCTCACAGCCTTTTCCTGAAAGATCAGAGAATCTCTAAAGGAACTAATGAGTCTTTCAAAATAGACCCTTAGTTGTTACCACCATCATGCAGAAGGTCACCTTTTTTTAAAAGAAGTATAATCTTCTTTCCTTGCCCTTTTGCAAGAATACATCAAGAAATCCAGATGGAGGGTTTAGAGTGTGTGGCAGTGATTCTGGAGAGAGTAACAGCATTTGTTTGATCCCTGAATTGCCAACCAGTGAAAGAGAGTTTAACATCAAGTAGGACAAAAATGGGGGAGCGTCGCAGCAGCAGCAAAGGTGGCTGTGGAAACTGTTGGTCGGTTTTATGCCATGAAGACAGCTGGGATAGGCCTTGTGACTGTGCTTTGTACCCCTCATTATTTCTTACAAAATGTGTGAGAGATCAGGCTTGGACTCCAGCAGCAGTGCTGACACTTGAAGAGGTAGTAAATACGACCTGGTTCCTGAATGTAAGAATGTTTCCAGCTTTGCATGACTGAGGATGCAGTGACTGCTGAGGAAGAACCTGTGAAAGATCAGCAGGAGACTCTGATGGCCAGTTGGTACTCAAAGCATTTCTTCTTAGTTTCGGGGAGAGTATTAACTTGAGATGCTTGCTGCATCTCTTTTCAAAGCTAAAGCTACATTTATCATACTTCAAGAGAAATTTCTTTATTCCAACCTAGGTTTCAGGATCTTAACTTCCAAGATGCTCCTCTTGCAATCTGGTAAAGAAAATGCTTGTTTTAATACAATTTCTTATCCAGAACATAGTTCCTTCCTGTAAGGAACTAGACTGCCTTGTTTGATGACATATGGTTGTCTGTGTAGGAACTCTTTTAATTCACCCATTTTTCATCTGTTGCATAGCAACTGTGTATATGTATATATTCTTTTAAGCTTCTTGCTCAGGAGAGAATGCTTCCCCTGTTTTCCATTCCCTTCCTATGTTTAATGTTCTATTTTCCAGTCTGTTAAACCCTTTGACTTCTTGGTTACACAAATGTACTGAACATTTTGTAGCGTTTCCCAACTACAGGTAATTAAAGAAGACTAAGAGAAGACTCGTAGGAGCTTAAGAGCTTTCTTAAAGAGAGAAAACTTGTTCTGTTCTAGATACCCACATGAAAAACAGAAATTAGCTGCAGTGCTTTGCAAAGTTGCATCACTGTGCTTGGCTTAGTCCAAATCTTCAGCTGGGAAAGGGAACTGCTGCAGTGGAACCCAACCTTCTCTAGCACCTAGAAGGAAAGGGAGTAGAGTTAAAGGGAGTAAAGTCTTCCCAGTTGTCACTGCATTGCTACCCAGCTTCTGTCCTGTATTTTATCTATCACCCACCCATGTACCCATGTTTGAGGTATGTGTGTATATGACGGAAAAAAGAGAAGGGTCTCTGTTTAGCCTCCTTCCTGGCTGGTGTGAAACTGAGTGGCTCTGCTTTTCTTTCTCTTCCTTTTCCTTTCCCAACCCCTAAATCCATCCGGTGTTTCTTCTAAAACATTATTTTGAACAGGAGAGAAAAGCAGTAGCAGAAAAGCTCAGATAAATTGACAGTTCTTACCTCTATTGATGTTCAGAATAGAAGCTGAAAAAGCCACGAGCACAGCCAGGTGTTTCATCTGCTGGCTTTGAAAAGACAGTGGTATTACACCAGCTTTCATGACTAGGAGATAACGGCCAGAAGGGCAGATTCAGGTTTTGCTCTGTTTGAGAGCCCTTAATAGAAATCTTCTTACTGGGCATGGGAGAGGAACATCTGTTTGAGCACCCTTTTAGAGCAGTCCTTCAAAAAGATTTGAGGATTTGTTCCTAGTGGAGGTAACATACATTTGCTTGGGTTTTAAGCATTTGTTAGCTTTATTATTGTATCAAAGGTTAAGCTTCCCCTTTCAGTTCAAGCTGCTCTTTGTTTTCTTTTCCTGTTTATTCAGCCAGTTACATATTACTCTATGACTGTTACAGATTTACGGCTTCTCTTTTCTGCAATCCTTCCTTTGTGTCAGGCTGTTTTTATAACTGCAAATAATAAAGTCGTCATATAAAGTGTTAATAGTTTTCAAATTACTGATTGGTGTCATTCAGGTTTTTTATACTTTGGTGGTAAATCTGGGTTATCTTTTGCATTTGATACTTTGTGAAAGGGTTGCAAATAGGGATAGTTTTCTTAGTGCAGAGTTTCATTGCACACTGACATACCACATTTGCATTTTATGTTAATCTTATTTACTTTGGAAGTTTATGTCATTAATCTCTTTAAAAGTAACATCATGAGAACTAATTTTGCACTGCACCTGAATTGTTTATTAGGAGAAAAAGAAATACTTCTAATGGTGCAACAGACTATGCTGTGAAGGAACTTTTGTATCAGAATGCATTTTTTAATTCCTCTGTAATAATAGAAAACTTTAGACTGTAGAGTGTGCAGGTTTTTTTTAATCTTCTGTTGCCTGCTAGGATTCTGAGCTCTTGGCTGTCTTCTGAACTGCAGAGGTGATTCTTATGCCTAGAGAGGAGCTAACTGTTTTGTTGAATAGTGTAAAATAATGCTAAGTCAGTGGCTCTCTGTGCTCAGGGGTTGGATAGCTTTCCATGTTTTTTCAGGGAGCTTGAAAAGGCCATCATAATACAACTAGGCTTTGAACTGGCAGCGAATGAACCATTTTTCTGAAAGTTTTTAACTTGTACTTAATTATGTTCCATAAGCTTATAATGGAGTTGGTACCCCTTGTGCTTCAAAGCACAATTAAAAACCTGCCTGTACCATAGAGGTTTGTGTTTATAACTCCACTGAATCTCCCCTTTTTCTCCTTTGTAATAAGAGAAAACATTGCATCAGTTATGGCTTGAATACAGTCTCTTCTGTTTTCAAGACTGCCTCTGCCATGGGGACAGACAATCAGACAGGCAGCGTCTGTTCCAAATGGTCTGGAGGGAACTGGAGGATTCATTTGCTGCCTTCTCTCTTTTAGTCTGAACCAGATGTCCAAAGATTACGTTAAGCTTTCACCTTACTGTCGTGGTTACCGTGCCAGTCTTGTGATTTATTTCTCTCTAGGATAAAACTTCTTAAAAAAAGTCCTTCTCTTCACAGCTATGAGGCTGGTTAGGGGAGGATTCCACACATCACATTGACCACAAAAACCTCTCTAGCAAGAGCTTTGAAAATATTTCTTCATTACAGGGATTCCTTGTTTTCTTGATTAAACTTACTGATCTTAATCTGAATATAGGCATAAGTAAGTGAGCAACTGCAGATGATTTTTTGTTTGCTGGAACCTCACTGAGTAAACCCACAGAAATAATCTTCAAATATCAGTTTATTAATAATGGTATTATGTGTAGTACTATTACTTGCATGTCAGTTGCTGTGTCAGTTGCACAACACATTTTTGTGATGGGAGAGCTGCTTACCTCATTTCTAGCACCGTCTTACTCTTACGTAATAATTTTGAAATGCCAATATTATTTGCAGTCTAGGTTTCCTTACAGACTTGGCAATCTGTATAGAGAAGTGCATTGACAAATACCCATAATCACAAGAGATTTACAAATTGCTCATGCTTATTCCTCTACCTGAAAATTCAGCTTCAAATCTCTTTCTGATCCTTGGGGGTTTTTTGGTACCTATTGAGCCACTTGCTACGTACAATATAACTTCAGTGTCTTCCCCAAACAACTAAGCGGAAGCTTTTAGAACCTGAAAGTTCATATTCCTCTCTGTAATAGGTACAGGAAATACATTTCTTTTGTTTTGTTCTACTTGTATCTTAAGCCTAGCTTGAAGGCATATCCTACGAATGGACAGTGCTTTACTTTGATCAATCCATACCTTCATCTTCACATCCAGCTGGTGCTTTTATCATGGAAATAGACTGTGTGTCAAACAGTGACATTTATCTAGCGATTAAAGCCGAGCATCACGGCTGATAGGCACATCATATAGATGCCATGAGGCTGATACAGCAAATACTTGGGCTGCTTAACGGTAAAGATAATTAATAATGCCATATGTTAAAACTAACTTGAAAGTGATATTTTTTGCAGCACTTTTGGCAACCCAAATTTTATGTAGAAACCTGTGTTGGCATTATTACCTGTGTTGGTAATAACTGAGTCAAGATGACTAGAATGTGATATTTCACTTGGCAACTCCAGTTAAAATTTATTGTTTTAAGGCACATCAATAAGAGAGGCGCTTTTCATAAGCAACAGCAAACTAGTCTTGGAGTGACTTTTAGGTAGAAGTAGAGATTACGGCAGTTTAGAGTCTCAGTTGAAGTCTTCACATCAATGTTAAGTGTTTTCATTAATCTTAGTGTGGCAGTGCCAGATGTAATGAAAAAGGTCCGTTAGGAATGAAATTAAACTTTTTCTTAGATAAATGTTATGCTTCTAGTCCCATGCGGGTTTCTCTTCTTAGAAAACATCAGTCACAGACCTGGGGAAGGAAGTTCAGGCACTCAGAGAGTGGAAAGAAGTGTTTCCACTTGAGAAACTTCTCATTCTGGTTTGCTGATACTGTAAAAGAGAGTTGATCCTGCTCTGGCTGGGGGATTGGACTAGATGATCTTTCGAGGTCCCTTCCAATCCCTGATGTTCTGTCATTCTGAGTGTTTGGATGTGCTGAACAACTCTTAGTGTTTTGGAACAGCTTTTCTGTCATGTTCACAGTATCACAGTAATGATAAGGTTAGATGACCTTAAAGATCATCCAGTCCAACCTAAATCCAAATGAACCCAGTAATCCTAACATCTAACATCTAGATCATGCCACTCCAGAAGTTGTCTGGTTTTAAGGACTGTGATCAAAACATTGTCCACATTTGTCTTTTATAGCATTAGAGAGGAAAGCAACCTAATGTGTGGAGTCTCTTTTCTTGATCCAAATGCTATGTTAAAACAAATCTATGTCCAGAGGAAGCTGAAATATTACGAGTTTTGTGACTTTACTTTTCTTAAAATTCTTGACAAGCAGTGCTGCAATTGAAGGAAAAAGTTAAATGTACCATTTCAGAATATCTTCAGTGTTGAATCTCCCTGCATAAGAAAAATAGTGTTTTGTGTAAGAAGGGAGGAATAAAGTAGTTTGATGTATACATACAGATGTAGCTCTTAAATGAGGGTAAAGACTTGTACTGAGTTTAATGACTGTGTTCTTACTTAACGTATTATAAAGGGAAGTCAAAGCTGTGAGTGGTTAATGATGCTTTTGGCATCTGCCATCTTATTATAAGTTGAGGTGAGATGTGTGGGCTCTTCAATGTATGTATACGGTGACCAGGAAAAAGAGATACTTTGTTTTTTCCATCAGATTTTGGTAATTTTCATTGTTCAGGGATTTTTTTTTTTGTTAGTTGGTTTGCTTAGTTTCTCTAGTCTGTAGTTTAGTTCTAGCTTAGCTTAAACACCTTCAAACATCTCCTTGCAGATTGTTGTAGTTTGCTTGCCCAGTTTATTTGAGCTTTCTTTGCCTTTGCAGATCTTTATCTTAGCTTCTCAGTGTAAGACCGAAAGACACAATGGACTCTACCAGTAGGTGTGGTAACTTTGCTTGAAGAAAGGACACATACTGTCACACAGCAGCCACTTAACTTGATCCATTGCTTGGGCTTCTGCTGTAAACTCTGGACTTTGTTAAGCATAGATGTCAAGAGTTTCCTCACTTTTGTATCTTTCTGCCCACATCAAGGTGACAACTCTGTTCTTGAGGAGCAAAGTCTACTTGTTGACTGTTAGCTCTCAAACTTTGCCTTCATAGCCTTGTGTGCTTAGCAAGTTGTAAAGATTGAAGGAAATGTCTTGGGCGTTTCATGTATCCTTACTGCATAGTGCCCATTTCCCAATACGGGGTGGTCATGATGTGAATTTGGTTTTGAAGCAGCTTTAGGGCAAACCAGCACTGAACATCCAGAACTAACACTGACAGTATGACTGAAGAAAACAGCAGGAGGATTTGAGATTGTATGAGTCTCCAAGTGGATTTTTTGACATTCTTCATCTCGGAGACTGTCTTTCATCCGGAGGTGGTACAAAAAGCCTACTCTTTTCTGCAATCATTGCTGCACATTGGATTACACTGATGGCTTTCAGTCTTACTTGGAGGCGTATGAGAGCTAAAACTTTGACAATGCAACTGTAAAGGTAGCAGGCAGTCAGTAAATTTAGGGACTTCCCATTCTCATCCCTGATCAGAGAATCTAATCAATGAATTGTAATTTGCCAATGAATGTGCTTAAAATAAAACATATTGTACAGAAGTGGCGGCACGTTTCTGTGGCAGGAGGTTTTTGTGAGTCTGTGTTCTAACTGGATGTTAAAATACATAGGCTTTTGCTACATACAGCTGTGTGGACAGTGTTTTGATACCACTATAGCATAACTTATAACTTCTTGGTGTAAAACTTTAAGTGACTGCAAACATTCTAGACTTTTTCTTTCAAGCAAGTTTTTAGGGATGCGTGTGTTTGGAGGGTGTAGGATGCAGCAAACAGTACTGAAAAGTGGTTAAGATGTAGTGTAGATGGTTACAGGGGATGCTCCCACTTTCATTTTCTGAGTGTAACAGACATTGAAGGCGAGGAGTATTCTAGGTGCTGGTAAAGAAAATAGCTGTTGCTGTTTGGGAACAGTTAAAAGTTTTTATGCTGACAAGTGGATTTGCCATCAAGTATTGCAAAATATTAAGATATGTGTCTTCAGCAAATACTGTATATTTGCTGCTGTGGCTATGTGTACTGTTGACTTGGATACCATGCAGTATTTCCACATAATGATCAAGAGTTAATCTGGGGACTCAGGAATCTTCTGCTCTTTGTTAACAGCACACAGGAAAATACAAATTCTGATATTGTAGGATGTTGGCTACAGAACACAGATTTTAAATTATATCTCTGATGAAATTACAGTGAAATACTACACATCACTCTTCGTTAAATTCTGTGTTTTCATTGATCTTTGGAAGAAAGTTTTTTTGCTTTAAGGGACTGGGTGCCAAGTATGAGATAATAGATGGGAAAAAAAGCTTAACATGCGTGGAGTATGAGTCCTCTGCTCATATACGTGAGTGGGAAGAGTAGTGGTCCTATTTTGTAGGTATTTTCATTTCAGTCCATCACAAGATTTTGCAGAATGGCTTCATAACATCCTTGTAGCTACTGTAACAAAAATAACCTATAAGGTCTAGACCTCAAGCTAAAAGATTCAATAGATGTGTCGATGAAAAGGTTTAGTATTCAGATGAAGAAAAATACCAGTGAAAATTGAGATGCATTTCACTAAAGGAAAGAAAACAAAAATATCCATAATTACACTGAATATGAAACCAGACTTTCAGGCTGGCCCATGGACAAAAGATACTATTGCAAAATACTTTTTGGTGTGTGTGTTGATTATATATTGTACAAGTACCTATCTGGGAACTCCAACCTACAAAGTAACTTCAAATGTGGATTACTGAACATCTATATAATACAAAATACTTCCTCTTCTTTTCTTTAAAACCAGTTTATCTAAACATATGCTCTGAAACATGTCTTTTTGATGTCAGTGATTTGCATTGGTAACTTCAGTCATTTGGTGGACTGTGATGAGCAGAGTCAGACTATATTTTTGTGGTTGTCTCCAAGATTTTTCCTAGCAAGCACACTGAAAATGGTGCAGTGGTGATGCTGTGAAACCGTAATTCCTGACAAGGGGGCTGAATAAGTAGGAGACAAGTTGGTACATTCATGATCTTTGCTTGGAGTAGAAGACAAATTTGTTGTGTGAATATTATTGTGCTGGGAATGCTTGCAGATGAAGGGATCTTAAATATTCTGTAAAACCGTTGGACCAAAGTGCTGTGTCACTGTAAACAAAACACATCAATGTACTTAATGTAGGCCTGAACATGACTCTCCTTTGTTGAGCAGATGATGGGCAAGGTTTTGTCTGTTTCCATGGTGTAGCAGTGGAGTTGCATTATTGAGAATGCTTTGTAATAATTGTTTGGCATCAGAGGTCAAAGGCAGTGAAAGCTTTAGAGGAAACTTTATTGCAGTTTTCCTCTTGTGATGTGATCTTATGAGAGGTAGATCTTTTCTGGCTTTGACTGAAAAAATGTAGTACTGCTTTTACTTTTGGCATACCGAAGTTTGCAAAATTATATATGAAATGTTTAGTGGCTCTTCAGGGTGCCACAAGTCAAATTAACAGACTATCTGCAGTAGGTTTTTCATTGTATTATGCATAATGAACTTTTTCAATGCCTGAATCATAGAATTGTATAGGTTGGAAAAGAGCTTTAAGGTCATTGAATCCAACCATTAACCTAACTGTATCAAACCCACTGCTAAACTGTGTCCCTAAGCTTCATCTCTACATGACTTCAAAATACATCCTGGAATGGTGATTCAACCACCTCCCTGGATAGCCTTTCCAATGGCTGATGACTCTTTCAATAAAGAAGTCTTCCCTAATGTCTAACCTAAACTTCCCTTGGCACAACTTAAGGCAATTTGCTCTTGTTCTATCACTTGTTACTTGTGAGAAGAGACCAACATCAACCTCTCTACAACTTCTGAAAGATGACCGAGTTGCAGCTGAGGTCTCTTATAACCTTTCCTGCCCTAGGTGATAGCTATAGCAAACCTGAGAGACAGTTCTGATATGGGATAGACCCAAAATAATTGCAGTTAGAGAGCTGTCACGCTGTCTTTGTGTAGCATCTCAAAATGGGAAGTTAATGCTGTAAACGTTAATTTTCATTTATGTCAACATTTGGAGAGGTGGAGTTGTTTTTATGTGGAATTCTTTGGTTGTACACAAATTCAGCAGATAGATTTCCTATTTCTCCAGTTTTTTGGGGAAAGTGATCCTTATCAAAAGGAAGTGCTGGTGATAACTGGAATAGCCAGGTCACTGTCAGTTCAAGTATTTCTCATTATTTTAAAGTGCTCTTTTCTGATTACTAATACTCATAATCTGTAACTTCCTATCAGGAATTTTTGAAAAATAAATAAATAGATGCTCTCTTTGTTTGCCAAGCCAGACTTTAATTCTTTAAAGGGTTTCCACACATTCAGAGCATTGACACTTGTTATTTTTCTTGGCAAGCAGGAAATATATTGAGATACAGAAGCACGGAACAGCAATGCTTTATTCTGTAGAAGTAGCTCTGAAGCACAGGAAACGTTGACTTTATGGCCTTGATTTCAGAAGATGGGATATTCTTAGCACAGTGATGAAGTCTTCTATATCTACATTTGGCTGAAAGTATTCTGTAATGTCTCTACAAGAACTGGATTCTGACACAAATACTGGTGGGAACTGCAGGTGGGACTTCAGAACTTTACATTTCTAAGAGCTATAACGCAATTCTCTTGCAAATCATAAAATCTCGGGAGAGGAGTGCTAGCTGAAAGACTGGCATAAGCAGTCCAGGGGTCCAGGTGGTAACAAGCTGCTGGTAACAAGGAAGATACAGATTCTGCTCAGGCTGCACCAGCTGGTATCTTTGGGACCCTTAGAGTGTGTTGTGGATGTCCTTCTGGCTGCTTTTTTCAAGGCTGAAAGGAATCTGAAAATATTGTTGGTTTGGGGATTTTTCTGCTGCATTATTTAACCAGATGATGACGTTCAAGCTGTTGCAGTTGGAACTGTATCTAGTGATAAACAGTGAGAATGAGTTCGGTGAAGTTCAGATAGGCAGTTTTAATCTGTTACAGGGAAAGATAGTTAGTTGATGGGACTGGGATCTATGGAGATGAAGAAAGAGAGAGGACTGGTGTTATGTAGGATACTGCAGCACTATTTCCAGAGGAGAGGAGGTCTTGTAAGTTGTGGCCTTTGGTTAAAATTTCTAACTCCCTGAACGTCATAGCTGAACAAGCTGTACTTTGATTCTTCCCGCTGCTTTCTTTTAGTTCCACAGTAGCCATGAAAACAGAGTGTGTTTGGGTTGTTCAGACTCCTTCTAATGTTTACTTAGAAAATTGGAATAGATCTCCTACTACATCTGGAAGCTATTTGAACATGGAAGGTGCATGGTGTGAGACTGTTTACTAAACACCTTTCTGTGTTATTTTTTATGATTGTGAATTTATTATCTTTATTATCATTGTATTCTGCCTTCTTAAAATTCAAAGGGGTTCTTATTTTCAGAAGAAGCTGCTTTAACCACTCTGTCTTTAGCAAGTTCATTAAAAAACAGCAGCTCTCCTGATAGAGTTGAAGAGGTGAAGGAGAACTTGGCTTCTATTTGTTCTTGATGATGGATCAGGCCTTGACAGGATGGCCTAGACTTAAGAGCTTTCTGAATAATGCTGGTTTTACTGTTTGGTATTCAACTAAACTGGTCAGTTGGAGATGCTGGGTGAGAGAAATCACCTGTATCGTCTTCTTGGAAGATGAGGGGAGGGTTTATAGGTTAACATTATGCCTGCAAATGTGTTTCCACCTTCTTGTCACTTGATGCTCTTGGTTTGCACCAGCAGGTGTAGTCACGATAACGAATGGTTCTTGCTGCCGAGTACCAGCTCTGGAGCACTGATAAGACAGGGCTCTCTCACTTGGCATGCAGTCTGTCCTGTAGCGAGGCAGAGATGGAAACTCAAGAAACTGTAAGACCATGTAAAAAAAGTTTGAGCTAAGAATGAAAGAATTGGTGGAAAATGAAGGAAAAAAAGGGATATGGCATCTGGAAACAAAGGGTTTGGAATCCCTGTTGCTAAAAAAATCTGAGCATAACTGCTGAGATGGTATACGTGGATTTTTTTTTCCTCCTTCGTGTGGAGCAGGAAATATAAGCATTAGTAACTAGAAGGAACATGCAGAAGTGCATGGTAGGGTATGTAGCTCTGGGTGTGTGGATTTAGTCTAACCTTGTTAGACTGCCGCACTCTGTGTGTGTGCCTGTATGTATTCTTTACAAATACGTGGAACTTCTCGTACCTGGATGTTGTATGCAAGGTTTGACAAGAGAGTGTTGTCAGTTCTAGCTGTGTGTCCAGTGTAAATGAGATCAGGGGATTAAGTGCTCTAGTGATGGTAGAGTTCCAGCAATGAAATTACTCGTGTCTGCTTAATAGAAAGGAGTCCGCTAGCAATTACAAATGAGTGGCATGTAGACTTCAAAGATGGAATTCCAAGTCACTTGAAGATGTAAGAATGAGTACAGTAGGGGAAAAGCAGTACTGCTGTGCTTGGGGGGTTGGATTATTTATTTCTTTTGCATTAATGCAGCAGGGCAAGCTTTTAGCTGGTTGGGGGTTTTTTGATTGCTTTTTGGTTTTTTATTGGTGCTCTATAGGGTCTCATAATTTCTTTTTGGCAGTTGTATGACAGCTAAAAATCATGCAAAAGCCCCCAAAGAAACTGGTGAGGAGTAGAAAGAACTTAGATTCATACATTTATCATTTTTATACAAGCCAGAAACAGCCCAGACAAGCTGCTGTAGAGACTGAAGTTGAATTTGCAGCTGAAGCCACGTGTATGCAGAGTAATATGCCGAGTGCACCAAAGCCAATTTAAAACATTAACTGAGAGGCATTCGAAGTTTTCATGGCAAATTCTCATTTGGTGTGTTTGGAGGTCTGTGTACTGTTGATTAGCTTGTGAATAGTTAATTATTCAGCACAGAGTTCTGAAGTTCGAAACTCTAAGCACTTTCAGAAACAGATCGGTCACGTGAAGTCTCATTTCACAGTTGCTTCCACCGTGTTGCTCTGGACCTTCCTTGCTGTTCACTGTGAGTGACTTTAAGCTTTGTTTTCCCAAGAAAGTCAGGTGTTTCTAACTGTAGTATACTGAATGTTTTGTAATAATTCTGTAGTTAATTTCTTTGGCTCTGTTTGAAGTAAACATTGGTACAGCTCTAGCATTGAAATAGCAAGCATAGTTTTGGAATCCGTGCATTTTTGTTTAAAATCTCTGAATATGTCTCCATTTAAGCTTTTTAAAAGAATGCTTTTAAAGAAATTAAAAAGCTCTCATGAGGTAACGTGTCTCCACAGTGTGTTTTGCTTTTTTTTTTCTGGTGGTGAAATTCTTAATAGTCTTTTCCTTGTGATAGTGTTGTAGATTTGTATAATTATTTGCATAGAAGGAAATGTTGCACTATGTGTTGTAGGTTGAGAGTCTTGCTTTCAGAATTTATTGTAGCATAAACATATTAACAGAGGTAGAATATTTTCTTTTTAAATAATTTTCAAGTTTTTTAAAGAAATGAAATAAGCAAAACTTATGTGGTGATCACGCGTCACAGTCAAGACACTGGCTTGTCACTGAGCTATGAAAATTAAAATAGGAAATTATAATAGTTAAGGGGAAAATATGAAATCACATTGTGTCATGAGACATCAAGAAACATTACAATGCATTCGTATTGATTATACTGCTGCATAGAAGTAAACAGACCAGAGCTGGTAGGATTTGTTTGACTGGTTTTAAAAATCAGAAGAAGAGTCTGGGGAGGAAATGAAATACCCTTGTCTATCTATCCTACATATTAAACAATGTCAGTGCAATTTGGCTTCATAGTGCATAGCACAATATTGCTGTTTATACTAATCTGGTTGGAGAATGCGCAATTGGGGTCCTTTGCATAACCCACAAGAGGAAAAGAGTAAATATTATTTCTTTTATGTAATTAAAAAGATTTGTTTTGAACTCATTATTTATTAGGCTTTTTAAACAAAATACAGTAGATACTCTAGCGTTCTCTGTCTTCTGTCACCACTCACAGATTGTTACTTTAAAATATTCCATGATCACTTCCTTGCACACACCAATCACAAATACCATGTTAAAAGGATTAAGTGAGCTTCATTCCTGTTCAAGACTTGCTACTTTGCCAATAGGCAATAATGTATAAATACATACTTCTAATTTTTATCCATTTATTTCAGAAGAAAATCTAAGGCGCCATCTCCTCCATCTGAAACAAAACCCACTGCTCTTCCTTCATTTGATGGCACAGAACCAGCCAGCCTCATCATGGAACAGAAAGAGAATGTAATTGATAAAGATATTGAACTGTCAGTAGTCCTGCCAGGAGATGTGATCAAGTATACTATGGTTAATGCAAGGTGAGTTGCACGGTGTGGTGTTTTTGTTTAACTTTGTTTTCTTGCTCTGGTTTACTTCAGATCTGCATTTTAATTAATCAGTATAACATGAGTTGTGTAAACCTGAACATTGAGTGTGTCCAAAGAAGAGCAATGAAGCTGGTGAGTGGTCTAAAGCACAACTCTGTGAGCAGCAGCTGAGGGAGCTAGGGTTGTTTAGCCTGGAGAAGTTCGGGGAAGACCTTATCACTACAACTAACTGAAAAGAGGTTGTAGTGAGGTGGGGACTAATCTCCCAAGTAACGAGTGATAGGACAAGAGGAAATGGCCTCAAGTTGTATGTAGAGAAATTTGCATTGGATACCAGGAAAAATGTTTCCACTGAAAGGTTTGTTAGCCACTGGAACATACTGCCCAGGAAGGTTGTGGAGTTGCCATCCCTTGTATGTACTTAAGGCATGTAGATGTGGTGCTTAGGGACATGACTTAGTAGTGGACTTGGAAGTGCTGTGTTTGCAGTTGGACTTTATTTTCTTAAAGGTCTGTTCCAACCTCAATTATTCCATGATTCTGCTATGATTTTTGAGTAGGTATGGAGTCATGCATGTACTTACCTGTTGGGAAGACTGCTCTTTGAGATTCAGAAAATCTGTATGGAGTCTGTCAGGATGCATAGCCATACCTGTTCTTTCTAGTCACTGCAAATCTCTAGAAAAATATTGGCGTTGGATTTTCACAAAATCACAGAATGTTGCAGGTTGGAAGGGACCTCGAAAGATCATCCAAGTCCAACCCTCCCTGCTGGAGCTGGGTCTTGCTGAGTTTTCCTTGGTCAAGACAAGTTCCTGCATTCTGTTTGTATACCAAGTCGTGTTCAGCACATGCTCAAACTACTACCTGTATCTACTACCAGTCCTAAAAACGTAGATTTCTTCACTTCAGATCTCTATAACGCTTCAAAGAAATAGTTTCTGGCTACAGCTTTCCTAAGCTGAAATAAAGGAACTATTTGTGTATTGCACTTTTGTTAGTGTATTGCCAGTGTCTTTGCTACTGAAAGCAGGCAGGCTGATAGATGGAGTTAAACCAGGTAATGCACGTGTGTAGCTGTACGTACTTCACCTCTTAATGAGAGCTAAGGTCTGGCCCACATCTGCTTGCATGTTTTGTTATTTGCTAGAGTTCACGAGGTCATTGCTTGTTCACCAGAGCTGCAGTGTCTGAACCTTTGTGGATTTTTCCCCCTCCCCAGGCTTCATGTGGTTTTCAGGATGACTTAAATCTGAGGTAGCATTTCTCAGAAGAAGTAACTGGTGCTGACTGATACTTCACGGTGTTCTTGCTAGCGTGTTTACAGCAATCAGTATTAGTGTCTGTAAATTCAGGACCTTTACTTCAACAAGTAAAATTTCTTAATGGTGAGATTCCACGTGTAACGCTGTCTGGTAGTTCTTCTTTTCACTCTGTGTCCACGCTTAGGAGTGCTACGTGCCTTTTTGTGCCAGAAAGGAATATTGCATGTACATTCACTCCTTCAAATGACATTGTGTGTAATTGTTCCAAACAGGCTTCTCGGGCTTCTCAGGAAGCGCACACACATTTCCCAGTCAGTTTTATTATCCCACAGTGACTAGTTGTTTTAGGTCTCTTTTCAGTCAAGATACTGTATGTGATTGATTTAATAAATGGCTCTCTGGCAAATAAGAACCTGTGTTAGCTCTGTAGGCACTCTCAGAATGAGGGAGACACTGAAGGACTTGTGGAACATTCTTCAAACTATCTTGTTGTTTTGGTCTGTCTTAAGTAGTCATAGGCAAGATCTCTCTAGAAATGACAAACAGATATATCGTTCATTTGTCTCTCTCCTGTTCATAATCACAGATGAGAGCATCATAGCTCCTGAGATTTTATTATTTTTTTTAATCTTGTACTAGAAGAAGCATGAGCCATGTGCTCAAATGCTGTACTACACTACAAGAATCATCTCTACTGTTCTCCAGTGAAGTTGGGCTGCTTTGCTACCCGCTTTGGCACAGTAAATAGCAAGAACTGTGTAGAAAAGACCCAAGTTGTTAAATATATAAATATTCTTTTTGAGCAGATTTAGGCAGATGAGGATCAGAATGAAATCCAAAAGTGGTTTCAGAGAAAAAGATGACAAGAGAAAATAGTCTTTGATCCTTAGACAACTAAAGCAGAAAGTGAAGAGTCTGAGAAAAATCTCATGAGCTATAACAAGGGTAAGTGCAGAGTCTTGCATCTGGGCAAGAGCAACCCCAGGTACTGACCTGTTGGAGAGTAGTATAGGAGAAAGGGATCTGGGGGTCCTGGTGGGCAGCAGGATGGCTATGAGCCAGCAATGTGCTCTTGTGGCCCAGAGGGCCAACAGCATCCTGGGGTGGATCAGAA